>JAOPJJ010000047.1:7968866-7981420 GCA_027122795.1 Enchelyopus cimbrius
TCATCATACCAACAATGTAAGTCATAATGAATTGCTTATGAATTAGGAATAAATCCCTGATGAAAAATTAATTTACTATTTGCTACCGGTTTGTAATTGCTTTTTTATACTTAAGTAAAAAGTTTATAACAAAGTGCTTCCACATTTTACTAAATTATTATGTGGGCTGTGCCATTAATATTTTCCATGCTAATTTACACTCAAGGTAAAATTGAGTTCTTCAAGCCTATCAAAGCCAAATAGTTTGAGGCGTTCAAATGAGCAACACTTTTATTTTTATAGGTCACAAAGCTGCTTCTCGTCAAAAGGTATTTAAATGTTTCAGGTTTTGGTTATGACTGCAGGCTTCATTACCCGTCTGAACCGGTGCCCTCCCACCCTGTAGGCCCGCCTCACACCCCCCACCACCCACCCCACCCCCCGCAGGGCTGCTCGGGGGGGGGGATATATCCAGATTAAAAAACTCTCAACAGCAGGGCTTTAACCCAGATTACATGTCTGTTGGCCGGGCGGCGTTGAGTAATTCAAGCAGATGTTGTTGTGCGCACCCAGTCACCTGTGGAGGTCGGATTAGCAGATCCATTTTTTAATCTACTCTAATCTCTGTTTTTCGTGGTTGTATCAGCCTTGATTTGACACAGGAGTGAATTGAGCCATGCTTGGTTAGGATGGTTCTGAAACATCTGGGTAACATGTGACTTCAAGCCTGGGTGGAGGGGTGGAGATGTGGAGATGCGCTTTCATCTCAGACTGGTGGGGTTTCAGATGATGAGAGCTGGGTTATTGGTGTGCAAGTTTTGCTTTCACAGACTGAATTCTGTCTCATGGCATCCAACAGTTGTACAACAAAAAGCAGGAGTCTTTGATCATACATAACTTCTGAAGATAAACGTATAGCGTTACGTTCGTGTGTAAATGCTGTGCGAATATGGAAACCATCTGGTCCACGGTTTGACACGGTTTGTGAAACTTCAGCGCATTCACACTTTAATAAAAAGCTGTTATCGCTACATAACTATAGGCAGTGTGCCCAGGATGAATTGATTGCACTAATAGTTGGATACATGAAATTACTTTAATGAAAGAATTATAGGAATTTCTCATTTTGATGGATACACTTGACTAATATAAACATGTATCAGACATACATCAGATGAATATAAACATATATTAGACTTAAATGTGCATATATCATAATAATATAAACATATATCAGACTCAACGCTGTACTCTGGTCTCACACTCGGGTGTCATCTCCACTTTGTGTCAGTCTCACAATGACTGCTATGAAATAGTTTTCTACGTGATGAGATTGCTGGGTATCTATCTTGGACGTTTATAACATTTCCAATCCTGCCAGTCAATGATTTACATGATTGCAAAAACTGCAGGAAGGACGCTGAAATACGTTTGGGTGCTTTGGCATCGCAGCGCTGTAAAACGAAAAGAAACCGGGGTGGCTGATCCCATAATGATTTTGCGCTGTTTGCTGCAACTTTCTAGGACAGCTCAATATTATACCTGGATAAACTCACTTTCCTCGCGGCGCACTTGCTTTTCCTCCAAGACTTTCCAGCAGTTGCTGTCCTAGCATTCTCATACCAATACTTTAGGACAGTGCCCCGTATTCTGTGTGTGTGTGTGTGTGTGTGTGTGTGTGTGTGTGTGTGTGTGTGTGTGTGTGTGTGTGCGCCTGCGTGCGAGCGACTACAGCTGTGAGCATTGAATGGCAATATAAATGCAAATCAGCTTTTAACTTGTAAAGCGTAATCTAGGGGGAGGGACGGCGCTCACCTGCGCATGAATGCATGTAAATCGCAGAAGCGTTCCAGATGATGTGCGTGAAGATAGTGCTGCACTCCTCCATTATCTCCCCTTTTCCAGGAGATCTTGAGGCTGTAAGCATCTGCAGCACTTCACGCTGAGGTGGGCGGCTGGGATGGTGGACTGCCAGTCTGGTGCTGGTGGGCGTGTCTCATGATCAGGGGCTGCCGTCTCCTGTCCTCCTGAGATGAACCACTTTCGCTGCTGTCACAACATGTGGACGCCCTTCAGATGAAGAAACATGCCAACACCTCATAGGAGGAGGGGGTGTCAATCTGAGGGCCTCTTCATGAGAGCAGAACACCAGGAGGTGCCAGAGCCTCCGCTGAGGAGTCTGGAGACCCCTGCTCTCCTTCTCACACACAGGGGCCAGAGAGCCCACTCATTAGACCACCGTGTTGCCACTGCAGACGGTAGGGCCCTCCTCCTAGCAGGGTCCTGGACTGGTCCTGGTTCCTGGTTCCTGGTCCGGGCCTCATGTGTAAGGTAATGAATGCGTGCTGAAGGGCGTTAGACAAGAGGTTCAGAAAACCGTCAGGCGACACTTTAGTGTTTTCACAGGAAGAGAGGAAGCCTTTCCATGGGTCAGGAGGCGGGGGAAGCCCTGGGTCTTTGTGTCCTTCTGGGACCCTCTAAATAAACACACAAACACACACAAAGCACCTCCAGGGAACACGATCCTATCATCCTCCCGATGGTAATGTTGTCTTAAAAAGACTGATAATAGCAAACCTGTGCACATGCTGAGTCTCTCGTACGCGCACAGGAGTGAACATGCACAGGTGGGACAGCGCACCACTCCGAAGGGCTGGCACGGGCTCAACACACCGTGATAACGGGGACCCCAGCCTCCGCTTACCCCCAGAGAGTCCACCGCTAGACCAGGACCCGCTCCACCCCGCCCTGGGGCACGTCAGGTCTGCAACGTGCCCCGCTGGTCCACTGGTCCAGTGAGTGATCTGCCTCCGTACAGTGTGGCCATGCTGGTGATTTAGGAGTCTTTTCAGTCTCGTTTCCATTTCATTCTTCTGAGTGTAGTTTATAACGATAGCAGGTTTTTTTTTTTACTCGCGGTTTAGGGCGCTGGGAAAATGCTAATGAATGCCCCCAAGACTTGAAATGATTTGTTATCCTCTCAGAGGCTGTAGCAGGGGTCTCCATTCCGCGGGCCCCCTGGGGCAGATGGCACCGGTCATTGCTCAATCTCTGGGGGACATTACTGTGGAACCGGGGGTCTCCGCCATCGGTGCCATTATTTTATTGGCTGTTTCATTTTTGTAAGGCATCACGGTTGGTTATCAACACCAGGCTGGGGTACAAACGCCTTTACCTTCCATGTGTTTACGTTTTACTCCTGTCTTCGCTTTATTTTGTCAACCATTTTTTTCATATTGTCAAATCATGACATAGTGAGGTAACATCAACAACGTTTGAGTAACAAGAATGTTTCCTTATGTTTGGTTCTACCTTCAATACCCAAAGAGGAAATATTAAACATGAATGTTACTAATGTAGAGATAATACAAAATAAATGTGGGTTCCATTGTTCTTAAATGTGCGCATTTCTGAATGGATCGTTTCCCGCTCGTCTTATCCTCACCATTCATATACTGCTTTCACTGCTTGACAGGTCCATTACAGACGACCCCAGACCAACAGGCCTGTATATAAATAAACCGACAGACGCAGAGAGGATGTAGAGCCTAAGGCCGCACTCAGGGCAGGACCATTACTTCCTGTACAGCACAGTGCGCAGGGACTCCGGAAAACGCCTGCGGTGCATAAAGATGAACAGACTAGCTATCCAAAATTGGATTACAGCGGAGAGGGGCATGGCTCTAAAAGCTATGTGCCGTTTATTGAAGCCTTATCTAAAGTGATAATGTTACTGGAGCTGGATTTCTATAATGACGGATGAGTGGACAGTGCAGAGTAAACAGGTCTTTGGCGTTGGGACGGGCTGAGTAACGGCGTCGGGGGTTCAAGAGTGCCGGAGAGGGACTCTGAGGAGGGGGCGGCGGGACTGCAGGGGCACTTGTGGGTCTTGCAGCATCACCTGGGGTGCATGGCTGTTGCTGAGAGAAGACCTCCCGTCGTTTGCGTTCACCGCCTTTTTAGGCCACATTTCATCACTCGAGTCCGACGGTCTCGTTTGGGATGGGGGCGGGCCGTCCTGGGCGGAGAGACAGGAAGTGGTCCGCTTAGCGGTGTGATGTGTAAGAGGGCCGCTGAGAGATCTGGGAGAAACTACAAGGAAGGGAATAATGTTTGTACGGGGGGGGAAGCCTCAGAGCAGAGTTTAGGTAATACTGCTGCTCTCTCTTTACTCACACAGCCTCAGAGGACGCCCTCTACACCGGAGGCTCTGCGATCTAATGACTGATACACAACATGCAACACACTGGCTCTCCAGGTAAACACAGGTGTTTACTGCTGGAGAGATGAGCAGTCAGGGAGGGAGAGAGACGGAGGATCCTTGTCACACATTGAGACGTATCTGAGGATTCCTCTCGCCGCTGTAATCCTTTCTACCATTCAATGCATTTGCGCTGAATGTGTTTTTGTTTGTTTTTGTGCAGTCTGGGCGTTGTGTGAACGAGCACATCCTATTATCATTCATGGATTCACAGAAATGCAAATGTGATTGCAATTATGGTTGAAGTGCACACTAACTGACTCTACATGTTTCCCTATTGACGGTATCACACAATGGGGGCACTCTGGAGATCTGAATTCATTGGGTGAAGCTAGCTTTGTGTTGGGATGTCTCTGCTGTGTTCTGCTGGAGGGTCAGGGCTGCTGCTGCGGTCAGGCCCTCCGTGGCACACACTCTGCAGAAACAAGTGAATGTGGAGCCAGACTCCATCACAGTGGCAATCGAAGGGGGCGCACATTTGTGCAAGTGCACGTGCTTGGTTTGTGTGTGCGTGTGTGTGCATGCGTGCGCACACACTCGATCCGAGGTGAACGACAAAGCTCCCCCACAGAGTGATATGTGACAGGCAGTGTCAAAATGGTTGCGGTTACTTTGGAGTTCCCGCTTACAACAAGTAGACTGTGTTTAAGGATGAGGAAGTTCTCCCTCCCTCTCTCCAGATGGATGTGGTCGGTACTTAGTGCAGCACTAATGGCTCAACGCTGGCCGTCGCTCTTTTGCCCTTTCTCTATTTTCTCTCTCTCTTCATCTGTTTTTCTGTCTCTATTTTCTTTGTCTTGCTCTTTCTCTCTCCCCCCCCTCTCTCTCTCTCTCTCTCTCTCTGTGGCCTGATGAGATCATCCGTTTCATCGTTCCTCAGCCCCTCCATGATGTGATGGCTTCCTGGAGTGTGGAGTGTAATATCAAGAAAGAGCAACATGTCTTGTCTATGTCCTAGTTTCAGCGTTCATTAAGGGCTGATCTGGGCTGGACTGCTGCTGCTGTAGTTCAAGATGATGCCGGACCCTGAAGGGGATACGAGGGCCCAGGGTCCGGGGATATGAAGGGAATATGAGGGCCCAGGGTCCGGGTTATAGGAAATGAGAAGAGAGAGAGAGAGAGAGAGCTGGGTGTGTGTGTGTGTGTGTGTCTTTTTGGCCTGGTCGATCTTCTGAAACGCCTGTTCTCAAATAATGCATGCATGCTACGTAGAAGCATGTATGCTACAAAAAGGGTAAGCGACAACATTCTTGAGAGTTCAGTGAGATTCGAACGTTTTTTGATTATGAATTCCTTTCAAGGATATTCTGGCAACATAAAACTGTGGCTTTGATCTGTTCTCGACTCAGTCTTAGCCTTGCACATGCTCCTGCAGTGAGTGTGAACATTGATGTCAGAATGTGACGTGCAGTAAGGACACCTTCTCATAGAAGCAGATCTTCTCCCTCTGCTTGGAGGGAGAAGAACAAGATGCTGACGAGGTTCAGAGTAGAAACATTACCAGGGAAATTCATCCTTGAATTTCATCCTCACCCCAGTGGAAAGCAGATCGAGCAGGTGTGAACGCTTTTAAGAATATTCAGGACGCATTAACATCCAATCATAAGAAAACAAACCCTTCGGAGGAGGTCGTCAACACGTTTCCCCCCCATTGTTTCACGCCCGGTGGCGTTCTCCTATCCTCCGTACCCAGAGGTCCACACATGGAATGCTTGATGCCAGGTGGGACGGCCGTCGCTCCCAGGCGCCTTCTGGACCGACTGAGCTGGACGGAGGCCAGGGGAGCCCAGAGCGGCACGAGCCGAACCAAAATATGAAATAATCAAACCAAGAGAAACAGATATGGACTTGGATGGAGATGAATGGACCTCCTGGTCCTGTTCCAGACCGCAGAGGAGAAAAGGCTCTTTCTCCCCACAATGTGTTATCCCCTGAATTAATGATGGACCAGCCGGAGCAGCAGGGTTCCCCTACCGAGACGTGAACCAGATTTCACCCAGTGCTCCCTGGAGGGGAGGCGGGGACGACGTGTCTGACATCTGGGCTCTGAGCCTGCCCACCAGGGGGCGAAGTCGCCAGCCTTATTGTCATGCTCTCTTCCTCCTCCTTCCCCTTCTGATGAAAATGGTAAAGTAGGGCAACGTTTCCTCAGAAGGAGAACAAGGGCGGAGCAGGAACGGAGGACAGGGTGGGCGTGGTTCGGGTGCCGTGTCATGGCGGCGCACCAGTGAGGCCCATGACTCTAATAACCCGCCACGACAGATTGCTGACAACAAACAATGCTTAATGGGAATCAAGTGCTAGGGATCAGCGGTCGAGGAGGCGGGGGCACTGAGGAACATGAGGACGAAGAGGCAGAGGCGTTCTACCACGAGGAAGAGGAAAGGATGAAACGCGTGTGAATTTGCACCGTTGGATGTGAACCCTACGTCCAGGAGAGATCCTACAGGAGACCTTATCCGTCTGTCACTTCCATCACATAGAACGGTTGAGTTTGGTTCTCCCAGCCAGCCGGCACACCCCAACACCCCCTTCACGCCTCCTGCTTCCTCCCTGTCCTGACTCCAAACACAGGCAGCAGGTCTGGGCCCCGTGTCCGTCTGACGCCCCGGGCACGTGGGTCGGAGGAGGTGAATGAGGAGCCTTTGTCAGTTGGAATCATCAGGAATGTTGTCGATCAAGGAGAAACATCGAGTGCTCAAACGGAAGCTAAGAGAGGATTCCAAGCAACAGCCATGACCCCTATGTGATGTTTTGGTTCCCCATGTAAGGAAACGTCAGCCAGCTGGAGGAGACCAGGGCTTAACCAGTCCGTCAAGCGCCGTCACTGCAGCAACGCTCTGCACTCCTCCCATACTGCTCAAAAGAGAAGAAAACTCTTTTCGCTTCTGTTTTATAAAAGCCTGGGAACCATGCCAAGCGTATGAATTTCCTTTATTACAACAGGGAGGTGTGTCTCGCTGAACTCCACTCTGTTGAAGCCTATTGAAGTAATCATTCTTGGCCCCAAACCTCGCGATATAAGATTGACGTTCCTGAGGTGTACGTCCGTCTCTCTCCAGTGACCAACAACAAGCTGAAGCAGTCTCTGGCTCATTTCATTATCGAATTTAAATGAGCTGATGACGTTTGACGGGTATGCTGCCAATCCTTCCTTTCCTCATGATATCCAGCTCTGGAGACTTGTTGAAACATGGTTTGCTATCATGGTTTCTTGGTCCGAGGCCTCCGATTTCTTTTTTTTCTTGCATTTTGCTGTGCTGTCTGAACAGCTGCCAGCAGAGCAGATGAAGGTTTCTCTGATTAATTGAAGAGGCCCATCGCACCACCGCGGCCCGCCTTGGTTGTTGGGTTACGGCTGACTATGTGCTCTCTACAGAGAGCTTCTGGAGAAGGAGCTATGTTTTGAGTTGCGGTGTTGGACCAGGGCAAATACCAGAACACAATGGAGTGGATGACCCAAATCAGTACGGCAGCAAGCCCGAACCTGGCTGCGTTCTGGTGCTGCTGCCACAGTCGCTGTGTGACCACATGGGAGCCCCCTGCTCTGCGCTGCGAGGCCTGCGGCTGCATGGCGGGCCTAGTGAGCTGCTCGGTGCTTTGCGTCATGTGCCTGGGGTAGGATGGCGCTGTGTGCACACTGCGCTGGCACGCAGGCACCAGTATATGTGGCTGTGTGTGTGTGCGTGTTTCAATTCACATTCTTTCCTCCAGAACCTGTGTTTGAAGGCACCACAGAGGACCCTGTGACAGAGAGTGCAGCTTTGTGAAAGGTGCCACAACGAATTTGTCACAGGGAACATAAAGTTATGGAGAAAGGGGACTGCAGAGAGGGGGAGATAGGGAGAGAGAAACAGAGGGAGGAGTGCGAGAGAGCGCGACATCCCCCCTCCCCCTCCTCCTCCTCGGGCACCCGGAGTCTGTCAGGCTGATTAAGTCTCCCGGCAGAAGTGAGAGGGAAGCAGAGTATGTAGTGGGGGTAGTAGGGGTGGCATCCAAGGGGGTTGTGGTGTGGTTGGGAGATGGTAGCGATAGAGGTGAGATAGTGATGGTAGTAATGGTAGGGGTGGAGTGGTGGAAGTGAGATGATGATGGTGGTGGGGGGTGGCTGATGGTGGTGGTCACGGTGGTCAGGGCAAGTTAGCTGGAAGTTTGTTGTGCTTCAGCGCTGTTGAACTTCCCTCTTCTGACCTCCTGAAGAGAGGTCTGAGGAGGAGGGTCTGAGGAGAGAGGTCAGAGGAGAGAGGTCAGAGGAGAGAGGTCAGAGGAGGGAGGTCTGAGCATTGCAGTTGGACCCTCTTGCACTGGGGTGTGACACACTGAAGTGCACTCCTCCCCTTCCATTCCAACTCCCCCCTCCCTCCCCCCATAGCTCTCTCAACCCTCGGGCGACCGGGCGCAGGTCAGGGCCAATCTCAGAGTTTGCCAAATGCGACATGACAGCGCCGCTCCGACATATGCCCGCGTGACAGCAGAGCGATTAGATGACGGATGGCAGACGTCTGGGACTTGAAGCAGGGGGAGGGGGCGCTGAAGACGGCTGGATGTTATCTTGCCGTCACATATATTTAAGATTTTCTACGTGCCTCATTTCCTTCTATTTTTGTGTGCAGTTTGAACCCGACACTCGGTACGAGATATTGCCGCGGAACAAATGTGCGGTTCTTTTAACATCTTCTCAGATGGCAGCGTCCCCGCAGCAGCTCTGTGGTGGTTCTGGTGGTAGCAACGAGAGAAACCTTCTGTAGGGAGGAGCAGACCCTCTGGGCGTGCGAGAGGCCATCATCGTCATCATCATCGTCAAACTGAACTGGCCCCTTTTGTTCTGGAGAGCTTCTCTGCTCTTTGATCTCTCTCTCTCTCCCTCTCTCTCTCTCTCCTCCTCCCTCCATCTCTTGGAGTGTCAGTTTGTGAAAAAACAGACAGACAGTAGAACGCCTTTTTTTCTCAATCAGAGAACAATGGAAAAATAAGAAGAAATGCTGCCACCGCGTGCGCCACTTGTCTTCTCAAGCATGACAACCTCCAATCCAACCTAACGCGCCCCGTCTCCTGGAGGAGTACAGCTCCTCCAGGACGCCAGGCCTGGAGCTCCGTGCGCCGCCGACTCTGGGAGGTTAGCAGCCGTTCAGTGGGAGATTGGGTTCAGCTCTGTGTTGGATGCCCAGGAGCCCAGACCTTTTGCATTCTGAACCGGGCTGTGAACCTCAACACATAGTTCTGTTTTTCATACTGCACTGCAGGACGTTTTATTCTCTCAGATCACTATGGAGACATTCACCTATCACTGTTGAAGTCGTTATCTCACAGGTAATTACTGGAGAGAAAGAAAAACGGTTCCCCCTCAAAGCAATTGCAAATAATTTACACCGATAACCATAAATATAAACTATATTTGGGTTAGGATATAGATAGGATATACAGGATATTGGTAGGTTATGTCCTGCCAGACGGACAGTAAGGGCATCTGTCTTTACCCCCATTGACTTGCTCTGGGTGGGATTGATTGATTGATTGATTGATTGATTGATTGATGATTCCTTTGATTGGACGACATGAGGATGAAAATAGATGCTGTTTCTGAAGAGTAAATCCCTCTGACATCGTGGTGCATGCTGGCATGTGGGGGGGTGTTTGTGTGTGTTGTTTATTCCCATGGACCTTGGTGCTTGTGTGCGTGCCATATCTTTGTGTGGTGTGTGTACGTGCATGTGCGCGTGTGCTAGGTCTAGGTCCAGGTCAAGGTCCTGGACTCCAGGAGACCCTGGGCCGCTCACAGACCCAGACGTTGTGAGTCCTGGGGTCAGAGTGACGCTGGGATAAAAGAGCGCTGGCTCAGCGTGGGGTGGAACGATTAAACCGACTGAAACGACTTTAGCTCAGCGAGGCAATCTGCTGAACACCTGTACCTCCTGCACCCATCACCTGAGTCTGAATCCATAATAAACCGTCTGAAGGAGGGAATCAATTCAACGCCTACACCAGGGTGACAGAGAAGCAGAGGAGACAAAACTCCACTTCTGTTCAGAAACGGTTGCATAATGTGGTTTTGTCTTATTGTCATTTGGCCAATCCAACCCAGAATAAGTGGTATTACTCTCTCGTCTCGATAGACCCATGCCATCATAGTCTTTAACCCCTCTTCTCTCTCTCTGTCTCTCTCTCTCTCTCCCTCTCTCTCTCTCCCTCCCTCTGTCTCCCACTCTCTCTCCTTGTGGCTTTCTGAACCTGCTGCAAAATTGAATTTTCCAGCCCTGCGTGTTCAGGGAGCAGCCAAGCATCGCATTGTCAGAGAACTCAATTAGCTCCCAAGGCGGACGCCAAAATGTTTTCCAACAGCAAATGTATTCTTCACTTTGCAGAGCTAGCTCTCATTAGCATAACCCCTCCAGTCCCGTTAACGCCCAGCGATCGCTCCCTCCTGAGGTGAAAACAAAAACGCCCCGAGCCCAACGATCGGTGTCCCTTCACACCCTGACGCGTGATACTTAAGGGGAGTGCAGTCTGGTCCTCAGCCCGTGCCTCAAAGTTCTTTTCGGTCATATTGTTCTTTCACAATCAGCGGCAGAAAGAGCTCCCTGCTTTTGGTATTGTTCTACTCTGGCGCACAAGCCCTTAAACGAGTGGCTTGTCCTCCAAATTCAAATCACACAAAACAAAACAGAATGGTCCACGCAAATGCTCAGGACAGATGGGAGAATATTTAATGTCCTGTTTGTTTGCATTTGACAAACAAATACGTTTAGCCAACGCAGCGCTTCCCAATCAAGCCGGAGAACAAAGGCTCCAGGTTTTTGGGTTCATTCAGAGCCGTGAATGTTCAAAGTAGGTGAACAATACGCTCTACGGAACGAGCCGGCGCCTTCTCTGGATCATCACAAACAATGTGATGACATTGAAGTCAAACAAATGCTCTGCTTTGTCCTTCCTACCCCGACTCCCTCTCTAAAGGATGAATGTGGATAATTAAAAAGTGAACGCAAAGTAAACTTTAAAACAATGGCCATTCATACCTAACTTCAGAGTCTTCTCTTTGTGATTTTGTCAGGCTGATGCAGGCGACCGCGCTCTGACTGCTGCTCAGACCCACCAGCGCTTTCTCATTATGAAGGTGCCAGGGAATCCAAATTTAGAGCTCTACACCTCGCTTTACACCTGCCATGGGCCCTATATATAGCCCCCCCCGCCCAGCACAATACATAACGCACATATACCTTCAGCCAAACCCACACACACACACACACACGCACACACACACACACACACACACACACACACATCACCTTGACAGCTCCAATCAGAGAGACAAAAGCTGCATGACAAGAAAATGTGATAGTGTGTGCGTGTGTGTGCGTGCATGCGTGTATTATTGAAGACGAGGCTCTCGCTCACATTGCAGGCTGGTGTAAATCCTGTCAGGTGGTGAACCGTCAGCCTGTGAACTAGCTGGTTGTCAGACAGACCTGATGAGGAGAACCAGAACAGGGATGCACACTTTAAAGGTTATGTGCAATTACAGAGTGCCTCTGTTGTGCTTTTTGTTTTTCACTTGCATTGTTGATTGCCTCGTACATGCAATGGAATGAAACGTCACTTTTGTCAAATGTGAATATCAATCAGATGCAATGAGGCTGTCGTTTGGTGTGTGTGTGAATATGAAATGCATACATCAGTGTGTATGTGTGTGTGTGTGTGTTTGCGTGTGCGTGTGAACACAGATCTTTTAAACGGACCACTCAGATTACCTCACCCTCTCTGAAGCGCTGAGTGGGGGATTAGCGCTGAGTTTAGCGAACAGGGCGACGGTGAGGCTGTGCTGGTGACGGCTGTTCACCTCTGCTGAAGTGTGGGCTCACCCCGGAGGAGCTTCTGTCCCATCGTCTCACACGAGGACAGATGAGGACCGCGTGAGGCTCTCCGTCACGAGGCCCACAGAGCCTGTTTCCCCCTGGCTTTGTCAGTAGGACATTGGGGGCGTGCAGGAGAAGCAGCTCCGCAGATCCTGTCCCTCAGTGTCATCCATCACCGGGACCACCGCCTCTGCTGAGGTGCGCTGCACTTCCTGGGAAAATGAAACAGGAAGCTGGAGATCAGTGACAATACCGTGGGGATAATCACACCAAAATCACAGCCATCTGCTGAGGATCATCAGTCCTAGCCGAACCCTCACCCTCTTATCCCACCAATCCCTCCCGCCAAATCTCTCAATCCTCACAATCTGAAGCACTCACTCTGAAGCATTTTTAATCCACCTAGCTGCCACATCAACCCCGTAATACTGGACAGAAGGCAGGACCACGCACACACACACACA
>JAOPJJ010000047.1:7984782-7999542 GCA_027122795.1 Enchelyopus cimbrius
TGAGGTTAGGCTGTATTTACCATGATGTTGCATTTCACCCTGCTTCATCCCTCTTGAGTGCCCTCAATGGAGCCTTGAGCCTGGTCAATCTCCCCATCTGGCCACTAGCCACTGGGTTTTGGTTAAGAAGGCTGCCAGCGCGAGAGACGTCCATGTTAGTGACATCATTAGAGGGCACATTGTACAGATACACACAGGATAGGCAATAGACAGGAGACTAATGTTGGCACAGTATATCATGCTCATCTTTGTGGAAAGGAGGGAGATGGCCGGCATAATAATGGCCGTAAGATGGGATGAGTACGGGGCTGCGCCAATGTCATGTTCACCATGTTGTGTAGCGTTGTACGATCAATATGAACAAAGCTTTGAGTGTCTGGTTAAGTGATTTCACTGTCTTGTTGTCCTGTGGTCTTTATTGCTTATTGCTTAACTTAATCATTTCATCCCCATGTGTGGAAATGTACAACAGAGTCGCCACAATCGCCCAGACCTCTCCTTCCTCATTTCCCGCTGTCTGGCGTTGATGTACGCCCTTTTAATCCCACCCGCCACCCTCCAGAACCATTTGATTTACCTTGTCCCCTGCCTGGAGGTGGTTGAAAGTCAGAGCCAGATAGCCAACACTTCCTCCCACCAGCGGTTCATTACGGCCGTTATAATTCAGTAGCAGCCTCCAAACCCAACGACAGCGTCCGTCCAGCCGGACTCGGTCCTGCATGGCGTACCGCCGGCCGCCTCGCCGTGTTTTTATGTCTCTGTTCTCTGATTTCAATTTGAGTTAACAGAGCAGGGGGCTGCTCGGTCCTGAGAGCAGGTTGAGGGAGTGGATCAGCGCTCTGTGGTCGTGAAGATAGAGTAGCAACAAAAGTTATTTCCTGTCACATTTCTCCACGGAACGAGGCGACGTGAGCAGCACAAGAGATTTGTTTTCCTCCCGCTGGCTGTTTACAAAGCTTAAGTGATAAGAAAAATGGCTTTGTGAATTAGTAGGAGGTCCCGAAAAGCTCACTGTGTGTGTGTGTGTGTGCGCGTGTGTGTGTCATGGTGGAACACACTCTTCTCCTAAACTGCTCAATTAACTGACTGATTGTTTTCACCCGATTGGCCCCTGTGATTAGTGTGTATGCCCTTACCCTGAGCATAGTGTGTGTGATTTGGCTTTGTGTGTGTGTGTGTGTGTGTGTGTGTGTTTGTCTGTGTCCCCTAGTGTGTGTGAGTTCCCGTTAGAAGGTTATTCAGATCAAGGTCATACTGGAGAGGAATTTGATTACACTTTAATTAAATTACGCAACAGTTTCTGATTCCACAAAAGCTGCCAATGTTGGGAACTGGACATTTGTATCAAATCCACTTTTTTTCGATCGACTAAACCGATAATTGACAGTTACCTTGCTCTTACTAAGACAAGATCCTGCACAACAAATCAGATTCTTGTCTGAGAAAATGGGACTGCCCTAATAACCAGTGTCTTGAGGCTGAGGTCCACACAAGGTGACCTGTGAGACGGCCTTGAAGCATGTGAAACCACTGCATGAAGAGCAGCAGACGCTTCTGCTGCTGCAGCCCGGCTATACCTCCACCATACCTATGGGTGATTGAATTAATTTCCTCAGCTTGAATCTACCGTGTCGCGTCATACTACTGTTCAATAACTATTCAAAGGCTATGTTTCTTATTGTGTGGTCAGTCAGACTGTCGGGCTGAGAGAGTGTTCCTCACCTCTGTGACAAACCTTATGAAAGAAGATGAGACTCTGGCCCTTCAATCAGTCTCATTGAAATGATACCTGCACTCCACTTTGTGAACTCTGACTGCACATCCTCATGTAGTCAACCACAGGCATGGCGAAAGTGAGGAAGTGCTATAAAAAGTAACAGGTTTACGAGGGAGGTGTAAAGTGTGCGCACACTGTGAGATGTTCTGAAGCTCTGTGGCAGCCCGTCTTGTAACGGTGTGACCTTTAATTACTTCAATTACTCCAAACGCAACCTTTTCCTGATTTGCAGTATATAAGCTACAATTAGCCCCGGTGGTTCTATCAGGTGTTGACAGTAACCGCAGATGACAGCGGGTAAAGTCCTCAGGGGATTATAGCAATCAGACCAATACGTCTAACCTGATGCAGCAATATGGGTGGATATCTAAGTATCACACATTTTACGTTAAAGTTTGAGATATTGCCATTTCTGTAACACAGCAATGCTAACTGGGAGGATGCAAGTGTTCTGAACATATTTGAGCAATATTCTCTGTCTTCAAAAAGGAGGAATAAACCCTATTTCCTGTATAGCAAGCAGCCATCTCTACCTGACAGCCTCCATTCAAACTGAACATTCCTGCCCGCATGCTTGCTATACAGGAGACCAGCTGCTCTATACTAAGGGAACAATGTGAGCGCTTTCGTTCTCTTTGGCTCTGGGTGTGAGGTTATCCTGACCTACGACAGAAAGCTAACATAACAGCCGTTCTGCAGCTATTTCCTATGTTCTGTGCTTCCACAGGGACGCCAGGTAATCAATAGGTGCTGCTACAAGTGGAATGCCCACGGGTGGAGATTCTGTGTGTCTGTGCTACACCAGTGCTGTCCCTAATGTTAGTCTGCCTGTGTGTGTGTGTGTGTGTGTGTGTGTGTGTGTGTGTGTGTGTGAGCCTCTGTCTGTCATTTTGGAATGGAAGCGCCACATTCTATTTTGAGGTTTGATTGACAGGGAAGGCAGACTTGACATTCTTGCAGGCGTTGTCGAGCCCGTTATTATGCATACATTAACATTCTGATAAACACATGGTCAACCATTGAAGAAATAATGACATGCCATCACTCCACTGTTTGGAACCAGTGTGTTGTTAACCTGTGTTTGTGTGTGTTTGTGTGTGTCGATGTGTGTCTCCATATTCACAACCTCTCACCCCTCACCAGGCACTCCCCCGATCCTGTGATCAGCTCCCCGTCAGCACCTCCCTTTGGGGAGCAGAGGAGCGCTCAGCAGGGTGTGTGATGTGCGCTTGGCGCTGCCTGCTTGTTGACTGACTGAAGAGGCCTCCAGTCCTGGTCTGGTTTCTGGTCTCTTACGGTGGCACATGTTTACAACAGAGTTATCTTTATGCACTATTACGTCACACATATCGGGGTGCTCCTGTTGATCGCCGATTCATCGGTATCGGACGATATTCTCCTTTTTGACAGTTATTGGTAAATGAGATCCCAATCACCTGAAGATCATGTTCACCGAATTAATTAAAAGAATGTTTCATAATGTGTACAAGTTTGATTGAACATGCGCGCGTTCAAGGGTATTTGATAGTTGTGTGATGAAGGGCAGAAAATCTCTTGAAATCAATCAATCAAAATGATTTAAAACCCAATCAAATAGTTTTAATCCCGAAGCAGAACGATACAGAATGATTAACATTTCAGAAACATGAAGGCGCACTCAGTAACATATCTAGTCAAATAAACAGCAATGCTAAAACGACTACTCAACGCGTGTTCTCCGCCATTTGCAAAGCAATGTCTTTAAACTCTGTCCTCTTCAAACGTCTTCCAAGTTGACATTTGGATTCAATTTGACAATTGAGTCACGGCGTTACCTTGCGACCCGTCAGGCTAATTATAGCTTGGCAAGCAGCATATTGACTCTGTTCCCCTCAGGCTTTTCAGTCCCAACTAAATCAAATTCTCTTCACACAACAATGACACGTTGTATCACTCAGCCGCGGTGTCTGCCTGATGCGCTCTGACAGACGCCCGTTTCCTGTGCTTACTGCTGGGGGCAGCAAACTGCTCACTGTTCATAAAGTCCAGACATGAAGCAATGCAAATGAGCGCATTAAAGAACACGGGGGGAAAACAACAGGCAACGCGCCCAGACACCCAGCAGATGTATGTGGAGTTGTGTGTCACATTGCTCCACCCAGCTTTTATGTTTGATGTATGGTTCTTCCTGTTGCTCATTCTCGCCGTGTGACACTGCATGAATACTAATGCCTTGCTGTGGGCCAGCTCTCAGAGGCAGCGGTAAAACGCCCTCACACAATTACGGAGCAAACTGTAAAAATAAAAATAAATGCTTGTCGGTTGCATTCGACATCGAACTCCACTGGACTCAGCCTTCATCCGCTGCAGCAGAACCAGTGTCCGCTCGGCGCAGACTGGCGCTACTGGTCCTTCCTCTGCTGTGAGCACCGCCACGCTTTGTATTTATGTTGTCGTATCTTCGTTAAACGCGGCCGGGTGCTCTCCACTCTGACGATGTCTGAGGAAAGGGCCGTGGAGGTCCCTGGGGAGCCTCTCTGGTAAAAGTACACATGGCAACATGAAGTGTGTCAAGCTGACAAGCCGGACCCACGGGACCTTAGGGAGCCGCCGTTTAGCTGCGATATACAAACCGCACTGGTTCCAGCGGGTTCCCTGCCTCGCTCCTTTGCTAAATCACAAACACCAACACTATCGCCCTGGCTGTTTGGTACTTGATGTGTGTCTTTGTTTAGCCTGAAGGGATGTGGAGACCCTGGCGGGAGAAGAGCTAATGCGCTAGCGGTGCCACAGCAGAGGGCGAGTGGAGGAGTCAAAGCCAAGTGGTTTTCCTACCCCCGCCTCCTGAGAGGGGGGGCTTTCCAACATTCAACCCTTCTGTCTTTCTGTGGAAGTGTACATTATTCCTGCTTTACTCCCCGCTGTGGTAACGAGAACGTCTGGTGGACTCCGTTTCCTATCTCTGCATGTTCGGAGGAACAGGCAAACCACGAGCACAGCCTTCAACCAGAGCGGGCCAGCAGGTTCTGGACCTGACGCCTGTTTCATGTATCTGACAACATGGTCTCTTTTAGAGAGAGAGAGAGAGAAAACATGGAGAGACACCTCTGTGTGTACACTTAGGGAAAGAGATCACATGCACATCATTTGTGTGTGTGTGTGTGTGAGTAGTCGGTGAGACGGCCATTGGAATCCAGTTGAGAGGAGTTCTACAACATCCATCTTGGAGTGTGCTATTTTACTGTCATCAAACCAATTTTCTGCAAAGGCTTAACCTCCAGCCAAACACGGGGCCGTACTTTATTACGTTGTCAGCGCGACACACCAGACGTACTGTGAGTTTAGGCGCCTCCAGAGATTGGCCGAACACACAACTCACGCCGCTGCACACAGGCAGGTTCTGCAGCTGATGTGATGTGGCCGTATCGCGAAACCACTTGTGACAGTGACAGATCTTCTCTTCATCCTGCCCTCTCTATAGACTCTATATACAACTTCTATTGTCTCATCGCATTTCCCTCTTTTTCATTCCCAAATCGTTCTTCAGAATAGTACTGGCTTTTGTAAGGAACATTTAATACAAGCCTCAGAACATTTGGGCTTTGTTAGTCAGTAGCATCCTTCACATCATCTCCGCTGCGAAGCAAGCGTTGGACAAACGAGTCCACAGCATGACACATCCTCCCCCATGACCTGGATTTCACTATTATTTCAGCGGTTGTTCTCTAACCCGTGCCAAACAGCATTGCCAGAGTGCGTTTTTATTTAGACACGACTGCTTTATGCCCCCAATCCATTCCTACTGTGAGTCCCTCAGACTGCGGCTCAGTCGCTCTTCAGCCTCATCAAGCCAACGGGGCGGCAGCATTTCTCTCCCCCACTGCCCGTGGAGTTTGTCCTCTGCAGGACACCGTACCTTGACCTTCCCGGCCCTTTTAAGTTTCAGTAGGTAATCAATTAGCCGCTGGTTAGATGATCACAGTCAAAGGTGACTGTAACAAGGACTAGGACCTTGAATGAAATACCGTTTTGGTAACACTCCATAATCAATAGCAAAATAGCCATTACCTAACCCTTTGTTAATATTTGTTAATTGTTACTAAAATATCTAGTTGGCACAAGTTAATCGTTTTTTCATCATTAATTAAATATTAATTGTTTGCATAAAATCTGTATGTTAATGTTTTAACAAATAGAAAATCTATTAACTAATATTGGATTAATATTTGTTAATAGTTAACTAAATGTATTTTTGGCACTAATTAACAGTTATTTCTTACATAATTTAAAAGTTACATGTTTATTTACAAACTATATGTTAATATCAAAGTTGGTAACACTTTTGAGTAAGGGTACGTGACTTATCATGAGTTCATGCATGAGTTAATGCATGATTTACCTCATGACTCATGCATTAGTCCATCCCTTTCATCATGAATTCATATTCTACCATTTGTGACCTCATACAGTAATACCACATCCACTAACGCATTACTTACTGTAGGGACATCATCAGGACCAGTCATGTATTAAGCATGATCATGAGGAATTCACGGTTCTTTAAGAATTCATTATGAAGTGATGTACTTAACATAGACAACAAATAGCACAAGTTCATACAAAATGTAATTGTTAACCTGTCTATTTAATGATGAAAAAACGATTAACTTGTGCCAAATAGATATTTTAGTAACAATTAACAAATATTACCAAAGGATTAGGTAATGGCTAGTTTGCTATTATTATGGCACCTTATTATGTAGTGTTACCACTGTTTGTAATCGTTTCCGTTCCTTCACCAATCCCTTGGGTAGATGGAACATTGTTTGTGTGTGTGTGGGGGTCTGTGTGTGTTTGTTGTTCCGTGAACACGTCTGGTTTGCTCTGGAAGGGGCCGCGTCCTTGAACACGGTTGAGGAAGGTTGTGGAAAAGGCCTGTGGAGGAGGAGGATTATCAGGACCAGGAGGCCTTGAGGAATGACACAAAGGTCTTCCTCAGAGCTCTGTGTTGCCGAACAGACCATCAAGAGTCGGATCCTGCAGTCCGACCACGGCGGTTCTGCCACGCAGTGCGTTTCTTGTTCATTGTTCCCCCGGACCAGCAGGGTTGTCTGCGGTTCCCCGTGTTAAAGCCCAGACGGAGGCTGTTTTTATCACTAAAGGCTTGCAACTCAAAGGTGAGCCATTTTAAATTGCGGATTTTCTGTCTCTCCTGACACTCATTAAAAAAAAACGAGGGTGTCTGGCTTCAAACCCGAGTTTGGCTGCTGAGTCCAACCCTATCTCTTTGCTTCTCACAGCCCATCAGGCAATGTCTCCTCGTTACGGAAAAGCCTTCCTTTCTAAATACCGACAATAGGTTATGACGGTTAACTTTCATTTGTCCCCCACTGGGCCAGATGAACGTACAACCTTGGGGTGCGGATGGTCAACAATTTTGAGTTTAATAAGCATGTGGAATAGGGTTTGACTCTGCGTGAATCCTGACTGGAGCATTGGAGCATTGGTCAGACGCGGGTGGCTTCAAACTTGTCATGAACTTCCTGGTTTGGCAGGTGGTGAGACTAAAGACCTGTACCGACTATCAAACATGACAGGAAGGGGACAATTTAAAAGAGGGAAATGGCCTGTGTCTATCTGAAGGCACCCAGATCAAATGGGGGTGTAAACAGTCGTAGACGAATCCTGCCGAGAATAGCAGCAGCAGGGGGCGCGGGGTAATGGCCATAAACCTTCCAATCTGGTTGTCCAGATGAACGCCCTTTAGCTGTAAACGACCTGCGGCCTGCGCCGGCTGGAAGGGGGTGAAGGGCCCTACCTGTGCAGGCTTTCAACGAGGCCCAATGTCTCCGTGCTCCGCCCTTACCAGGAGACTGGTGTTATGCCCTCACGCAAAACAACATCCAACGCCATAGCACATTTTTAGTTCTCTTTCCTCTTGTCCAATTACTCCTCTTGTTTATGTTTGGTTACAGTAAACATTGTAACCAAACGTTGTTGTTCTTGTTGATTTTGGAGAAGGGGCTATAGGAACACTCTGGGCCTGGCTCATCTCAAAGTGAGAACAGTTGAGATAAGATCTTAAGTTCTGTAAGGCGTGTGTATTGAGTGTGTCCATGTTCCTCTCTTCATCACAGATGTATACATAATCGACTGGTTTGTCAAATATTGATCGTAGCCTGTAGCCGAGTAGCCTGTGATGAATACCGAAGTGGTTTTGATTGGACTGTGCTGTCAGAGTGAAGGCCAGCTTTACACCCAAATCCCCCAATACCTGTTCCTCCAGTCCACAGCTATCGATTGGCTGTTCCTCTAAACACCAGCATTACGTTTGAAAGTATCCACGCACACACAAACACTGCTCCATGTCTCTTTATTTATGTATTTACTGACTTATTTACGAAGTAGGAACTCCTTCTGTAAAGCACCAAAGGTCAAGCCAATGCCTTTTTTGAATCCTTCATATTTCATTTTCCTCCCTCTTTTTGCTGTATACCACCATAGTTACCTCTGGCACCTCTCTCTTTCTCTCCGTCTCGCTCTCTCTGTCTCTCTCTTTCTCTCCGTCTCGCTCTCTCTCTTTCTCTCTGTCTCGCTCTCTCTGTCTCTCTCTTTCTCTCTTTCTCTTTCTCTCTGTCTCTGTCTCGCTCTCTCTGTCTCTCTCTTTCTCTCTCTTTCTCTCTGTCTCTCTCTCTCTCTTGCTCACCCCAGCCCTGTGCTCTTGCTGTGGCTGCGAGGGGTCGAGTAGTTTTATGATTGCCCAGGTGTTCACTGAGAGGCGAGCGGACGTTCTTTAATTAAGTTAGCGCCGGGTGAAGAGCATCACAATGTCACATTGAGGAAAGCGCCTTCCACAAACGGATAAGGATGTTGACTCTTCTGCCCTTCCTCCACTATGTGTGTCTCCATAACTCACTCCAAAGGATACAGACATATTGGCTATGATTCTGAAGTGGTGTTTTTTCATAATATGTATTGATTAAGGTTCAGAACGTATCAAGGTAGCTACGTGGATTCAATTAAAGGGAGGCCAGGCTGTGTTCTAGCGCTGAAAGACAAATTAGCTCCGTTCCTGTGTTCAATCTCAACACATTAATAAACTATTACAGCCGTGGCAAAATCACAGCTTCGCCGTCATTAGTGATACCTTCTGCAGCAGGTTATTTTTGCTATGAGAGATAGGAGAATGCTTCACTACGGGCCTGGATAGAGACCATAAACATGGTTCTGTGGGGAATCTGATCCTCCCCACACACAGACTTACACAAACATAAATGTCTTCTGTTCCTCTGTTTACCGATCACCACAGCCGCAGGACAGAGCCAGTCGGGGTGCCATATCTCATACAAAGCCTTTTTACAAAGTCAGGGAATTAATTGGTTAGAGATCTTCTTTTAAGATATACTTTTAGTTTGTTTGGCATCGTGCTAAAACGCATGTTGAAACTGTTTGCCGTTAGCTCACGTAAACAGCATCCAGTTTTCACGTTGTGTTCAACAGAGAAACTTGGTGAGATAACTTGTGTTGTCGTTACTGTTAGCTCTACTGTAACACAGAGTTTAACAAATTTCAAAACTGTTCATTTTGCAAACACACAAACAAAAACTAATACAATAGTTGCAAAGCTGCCAATTTAAATTGTGTATTTGCTTTGCAAGATTAAACACAGCAAAACCAAAACTGGGCAACACATTTTCTGTTTTTGGATAATAATCACTAACCGTCTGTTGCAGTGACTTCAGACTCGAGAAAATATGAATATTTACCTTTGTGAAACCCAAATCCCAACGTGTTAGTTCACACCGTCCTGGGATGGCTAGAGACCAGGGAGTCGCAAAATAAAGTTTATTTTTCGAAGGTGCATTTACCATAGGAAGATTCTATGGCAGATATAAAGTCCCAATATCTTGCTACAGTCTTGCCCGGACATACAGCCCTGGCCTTAGAGGTACAGGAATCGCTCAAAGATCTGTTATCCATTTAGATGAAGAGGTCTGTCCCCACTGTTCTCCACCTTCTGCCTCCACCACCAACCCCTTCCGCCCCCTGGTGGGGAGGGCAGGCGGTGCAGAGGCGTCTGTGGATTTTCATTGCTTTGGATACAACTTCTCCACAACTAAGCACAAGGACAACCAATTACTTTTTCTTATTATTACCTCACTCTTCCTCCCAGCTCTACCTCATAACTCCTCCCAGCTCCTCCGAGCGTTGCTTATCAGTCAGATGCACACAGCCTGCCTGCGACCCTCTGTTCCTCCAGCCCGTCTGAGCCCCATGACCCCTCTGCACCCCCTCTCACCCCATCTCCCACACACACACACACACTGTCAGCCTCCCGGCTGCGGAACAGGTTTCCCGATCTAGTAAAGCCCTGGAGTAATGTCCTCCTGGCAGACTGAGAGAGTTTGGTGGGGAGGCATTTTGTTTTTCCCCAGCCAACAAAAAATGACTAAATCAGGGAAATGGGGTTCGTGCGACCCTGTAACTGATGTACAGGCTTGGGGGAGGTGAGAGGTGGAATATGTTTCCCTTCAAAATATAGCCATCATTTGTTCCCTGGCCACCACGTAACGGTGTGTTTGGTAGTGTACACCGAATGCCTATCAAGCCATCCATCTATTTCTCAGTCAGTCTGTCATCTACCGGTGTCTGTCCACTAGTGCACTCTGCATTATTCACTCCTGTGTCTATGACTGGAAAACTGGCTTACCAAGTGGTACCTCAAGTGGCTAAGAGCTTTAGTGCTTTTAATAGACTGACTTTCCAGAGATGCCAAGCGGTTCATCCGCACGCCGTCTGACCTTTCACTCTTCAAAACGATCCCGTTTATTCTCTCGCTATCTACCTCTCTCTCTTTCTCTCTCTCGCTCACTCCCGGGTATACATTTTTAATCAACACATCAAGCCAGGGCTCAAGATGATGCCAGCTGCCAGTACCTCCGCTCTGGGTTTGCTGGGCGTTCCCAATCACCCCTGGAAGCCTTCACAAGCGTCGAGAAAATCTGCAATCTCGCGCTTCCTTTTATCGAAAAACTGCAGGTGTCACATTCACATCCTGGCGCCCCACAGTACAGTCTGGGAATACTCGGAGGCGGAAAGATGAAAGACGCAAGAAAAATATCAAAACAACGTAATAAAACACGTGGTGAGGTGAGCTGATAGGAGGAGATAGGTGAATGTCAATACACAACTAACTTCTGCAAACATCCTGCCAAAAGGTCTTGTGAAAGTTAATGGAAGGCTCGTTAAATAGTTGTCACAAAGAGAACAACAATTTACAAGACAGTGGTGCACCTCATGCCTGGCATACCTTCTCAGATACATGTTTCATTCATAATCCAGATCCAACAAGCCTACGTGAACCGATATATAAACATATTGATATCGTCCAATCTCCACCTCCCACCACGCATTTGTTGTGCGTATGCAAGGTGGATCCTAACAGGAACAGGGGGAGATGAATGAGGAAATCAAGATGGCCCGGATCCAATGTCTTTCTGCAGATTGATTTCGCAATAACGGGTTTGCAAAAAAAAAGGGGAATGTCTGTGAAAGTAGATGAAGAAGCAACAGCGAAACACAATGCCTGATTTTTCTCCTTCCAGTCACGCGATTACAATTGATACAACAGCGGTCCACAGTCAAAAGCGTTTGTACTCATCATGAAAACATAAACGTGGTTGGACGAATGTGAATTTCCTAATTGGACGAATGTGCTGCACTGTAAATACTTCCAAGAAGCCGTGTTCCTTTTTACAGCACAGAGCTCATCAGTGTGCTGCCAATACCTTGTGTGCGATGTGCTTAATCATTTCCTCTCCTCTTTAAGGTGGTAATGAAAACCCTGCGTGTAATAGTTGTAGTTTATGAAAAATACCAAAATCAAATGATATAAGAAACTGAACTTGTGGAGGCATAGTCTTTGTTACATTAGAATGCTTTTCAGTAGATTTGCTTTCATTCAGTGTAAAATGGTGCATTGTGAGGCCTCGGTCTGCAAAGCTGATTAATGACTAAGTAATTGCCAAACTCAGATGTCAATGTTTTTTACATCTACTTGACCTGCAAATTGACAAGGAAATGAATGTATTTTAGTTTCTACCCCTGAGATG
Source organism: Enchelyopus cimbrius (assembly GCA_027122795.1). Classification (NCBI taxonomy): domain Eukaryota; kingdom Metazoa; phylum Chordata; class Actinopteri; order Gadiformes; family Gaidropsaridae; genus Enchelyopus; species Enchelyopus cimbrius. The sequence goes on from JAOPJJ010000047.1 coordinate 7,996,651, forward strand.
AATCGCTTTTGAAATATATAAGTGGTTCTCATTGAGTTCACCTGATACTCTTTACCAAGCTGTGTGTGATACCCATCCACAATATACACCTATTCACTGCCGTGACGTGCTTATATTGTACATGTAAAGTAGGTGCTTGCTGCATGGACCTGTGTCTGTGTGTCTTTACACGCTCGTGAAGAAAAACACATTAATGTCAACGAACCCCCAAAATCCCCATGGCCAAAGCGACGATCAATAGCAACCCTAAGCAAACAAGCAGCCAATCACACTGTGGTGGGGTGTGATGGTGGCGTGGTGGTTTGGGCTGGGAGCATTGGCTGAGGCTTAATGGGAGCCATGGAAGTGGGAAGTGGGAAAGCTGTACTTGAGATAGGGCCAAGGAGTTGTCAGCTTTGATTTATTAAGTGCAGCTCCCTCCCTGACTGCTGGTAACTTGTCAGTCCCCACATAATGGATGGGGCTCACAGCTCAGTGCACCGTGATTGGCTTCCCCCCCCCCGCCCCCCCAATGACTCCATCCGCTGGGCGTCTCATCTTCTGCCATCTTGCTCCCATTTCAAACGAATTTGTTATTCACACCCATCTACCACTTTCCCTCTTTGCACGGGTACCAACAAACCAGAAGGGCTAGCTAAAGATGTTTTGACCGCTTACACGTTTTCCTTCCCTTTGTTGCTCTTTAATCCTCATTCAACAAACCAGAAGTGGACAATGTGCCCGGTTATGCCAGGTTTGACAAATGACTGCTTTGCTGCTCAGCCTTTTGCTTTGACATGATGTCCGGGGCAGGGAGCCTTAATGACTCATCCTTCAGTGACCGAGTTGTCGTTCTAGACGCTGTGACATCTTCTACACTTAAATAAAAGCCTGCCTAAAAAGTATGTCTATCAATTAACCAGAATGTGCTCTCGCAGAATAATGTCTCTGCGGACAACTTTGCTTGGTTGTTTGGCATGGAGCTGACGGATAGCATTGATTTGTGACAATGCATCTCGTCCTGTCATTCCATGGGAAGACGATAGAGGCTGTGTCCAGATGACCATTTGCCAAAGATAAACTACAGTTTTCTGTGCTTTGTGTGTCCTTTCTGGGTGAAATGGCCCATAACCCCAAATCTGGCCTCATGCGCTAAATGACCACACAGTCACAACTTTGTCCAATTGACCGTAGACTGAGGGGACCACATTGCCAAAGAATGTTATGTTTGTATTTCTTTGTATGTGCTTTAAATTATTGCTTTCTTGTTCTTTTTGGCTGGCAAGCAGATGAATTTGCGATCCTAAATGTCATGCTTGGGGTAATTTATACATTTTTGCTGACTGTGTTAAAGTATTTATTTAAGACAATAAGATAGTTGCAGTCTAGCCGCCGTGTGTGCATTCACCCGTCACAGGGCCTATTTACTCAGAGATGTTCAATGTATCGCTTTACACTGGTTCAGCGAGACAACCTGATTCACTCTGTTTACTCTTTGCTATTCATCAGCCATATTTTTCTTTTGCAAGGAATGCAAATAAGAAATGTTTTCCCGTGTCATTTAATTCTCACTGGGGTTTTTTTTCTATTGTGTGAGTTTTTGTTAGGACTGACACTAAAGGTATCGAAAGCCCTAAAGAAGTTTGTTTTAAAGCGTCCACATCTACTCAGCAGTTGGCAAACACAACCCATATGTGTAATCCTCTGGAATGTGTAAAGCTGGGCAGCAGGGGGAAGCTAGGGTATCCGAGGGAAGCTGCCTATTGATTTGAATAACTCTATGCTGCACCTAATGGGCTGCCTCATTCACTGCTACCCCTGCGGCACACAATCCATCTGCAATCTGTCAAATGCAGCACACTGGCACCCGCCATTGTTGCTGTGATTGATGAAGAATCCCATTGAAGGGGCAGCTTCTCTTTCTGCAGGGTCCAGGGTTTGGCAAGATGGCTGCCTAAGAGTTCTGATGAAGAGTAGGGAAAGAATGGATACGAGGAAGAGAGGGTTGTCGAGGAGAGAAAGCTTTAACAGAGGAAATCAATATTTTAGAATGTGATGAGGAATACTTATAAATAGATAAAACATAATTCAATGATTTGTCCCCAAAAAAGACACTTTCCAATTTGTGCGTGTGTTTGGTGTGTGTGTCAGAGTGTAGTAACCACAAACCTACGCTTTGACTCATGGCCACACTTTACTGGACTCACTGGACTTGGAGAATATCATAATGTTGGGGTCTCTGTTGGTGTCTATATCAAAATAATTGTGAATTGTGATTGGCAATTTTACGTCCTTCCTTTGAGGAAGGACGTCGGTTGTGAGGCAAGAATGAAATACCTCCATGATGTACTGTAGTCACTTAACTAATTACCCGAGGCCTCACTGCACACAGGTGCCAAACACAGTTATCGAAGCTGACGTCCTCTAATCGTAAACAAATGGCTACTTCAGTGTTATTAATTTTATCTGCCTTCAAATGCCTCTATGTTTGCTCAAGGGTTCTGCTTTTGATTAACACATTATTGCCAAATCATTTTGTTGCAAATCACTATTGTTCCTTGGCTGTAAAGTGTGGTGAAGGGCCATTACAGCCCAAAGCGGGATTTATCTGCCTGCCTTAAGTGAACTGTCCGCTGTCCGCCCATGTGGGACTACTTTATTCCATGGTCAGCCGAAGAACATTCTGGGTCCACCTCTGGTCCTATCTGTACTCTAGTTTAATTGAAAGAGTGTGATGCATACCAAATTTAAAACTATATATCTAAAAACTGTATTTACCTTTGTGATAATAAAATAAATAGCACACAAGCTCCCCAGTTGGTGAGGGAGGTTAAGTATTGTACAGGTCACTTGCTTTTAACTGGATAGATTTTCGGGCCACCTTGATAAAACCTCCATTAGTGCAGGGGTGGG
>JAOPJJ010000047.1:8053526-8064852 GCA_027122795.1 Enchelyopus cimbrius
TCAAGCTGCCTGCTAGCATATGGTTTAATACCAGTTGGCGGGAGAGATGAGTGACACGTTGGTACTAAACCCCATGCGGCTGATCCCAAAATGTAATTGCCTATTAAAAGCCTTTTGTCTTGTCATTTGTTTATTTGGACAGCTGTTTTAGTGGGAAACTCATTTGCCAAGCATATGTTTTCCATAAACCATGGGAACCTCAAATGGAAACATAACACAGGATGTTCAACTTTTCCCCTCCTATTGGTGACAGAGGTAAACGTGCCCGTTTACGTTACCCAGTCAGCTGGTCCAGACGTAGAGCCGCGCGCTGCAGCTGAGCAGTGGGCACCTGTCACACGTCTCTTCATATCCGTGTATCTTTCATCTATATTTTATATCCGTTCCCATGGTTACCGCTCTGGCTTACTCCGTCCTGAAACTTTCTTCATGGATGTTGTGCCACAGTTCAATTACGGAGCGGCGCCGGCACATTGTCAACGGCGGCGGGAACAAGAGGAAGCCGCTCTCGAATCACCTTGGAATGAACAATCTCCAGGGTGCGTGAATCAAATATAAAACCTACAGATCTGCAGCCCTGCCACCATGTCTCTCAATCCTCTTGGTTTGCTGGGCTGATGTTTTGTTATTGTTATTCCCGACTCCGGGGTTCAGATTGGTGAGATAAATAACGGGCCCTGATTAGAGCAGATCTGAGACACGTCTTAAGTGGATTATTGATCCTGCCTCAGTGACCTTTCCTGCGTGTTAAGGTTTGCTCGTGTTTGTTCTTTGTGTTGTTTGCCGCTCGGTGGACAATGTGGATTGATCAAACATTAGCTGCCTCGTATACAAGACTGAGGAAGAACTCTACGTACACACAGCCCTTCACTTATTTCTGTGCGCTCGTGCTTTAGGATCAGTTGGGAGAATCTGCTGTTTCCCACCACCAAAGGAAATACGCTATTGTGCTCATCCTGTTGTAATGTGTGATTTTCCATAAGACATTTTCCTGAAGAACGTCCGATAACCCTCACACCGGTAGTGAGCCAACACCCAAAATATAAACAGCAAGCCAGGATGAATCCACTTCCTGACATGTTGAATAAGGCAGTGTGCGCTGGGTGGAGGCCTGTTGCCCAGTGATAGGCTGCATGGGCTCTGTTCAGTAAAACATGCCAAACAGCTCCATCATCTGCAGGGTGGGTGATCAACTTATCTCCTGACCCGCTGGCTCAACGAGGCCCTGTTGGAGGGATGGGGGTACAACCACTACAAACAACAACAACAACAACCACTGACAACAACAACCACTATCAAACAACAACATGCCAGTTGTTAAGGAAAGCCATTTGCTGGAACGGTATACAATCAACATTTTCTTGTGATTAACTTTGAGTTTGCTCTTCGATGGAGGGAGTTGTTTTAATGGTCGCTGCTCTTAAATTGCTTTTCTCTGGGAGTGCATTCTGAACAAACAGCGCGGCCCGCGGCGCCGGCGTTTGAAGTGCCACTCTCCTCAATTGCATTTCATTTGCAGGACTTATCCAGTTTAAGTTGTAGAGGCAGAAAGTTTCACTTTCCTTTATTATAATTCATAACAATTACTAAATGTGATGCAGATATTTATCAATCCATGCAAAGGCCACCAGGTTTTAGGTGCTCCCGGTGTGTTTGAAGTCTGGATGAACACCTCCAACGCTTTCAAGGACTGACAAATGCAATTAAGATGTACACAAAACATGTTTTCCCTCTGACTGCTCACAGACACGTTCCATGGATCTCTATTGTGATAACCAGAGAGACACAGGCGGGTGAAGTGACAAGGCCAAACAACACAGAAAATCAATACAAAAGTACCCACTCACAGTAATACTGTTCTGTTTCAGGGCCTGTCCAACTCCTACTCTTGGATCCAAGACATGCGTTGCTTCACTCAGAGAGATGTCCATGGAGTTAGGTATAAATTTACTCTGAGACTAAAAGGTTCTGCTGTGTTGCTGAAGGATATCGTCACATGGCTAGCGCATCTCACGTAGCTGAAGCCACGCAGACAGACGGAACGTGACAAATGAACTGTGTTCACACACGCGGGTACACGCACGTCGGCTGCAAAGCATTAGATGAGACTTAATACAAAGTCCTCGTGTTTATTGAACACGTTTAAGAGATCCTTGATGTTCTACAAGCTTGCATAGTTTAGCAATTGTGGACCGTTTGTGTACCTCCCCTAGCCTTGCCCCGTAACACTCACCCCTTATCCTGAGGCTTAACACACACTTCCACACACACAGCTGAAACACACACACACACACACACAACGCCTCCAGCACCATCTCCTGCAGGTTAGGACCCCCGTGTCCATCACCATCTCCTACAGTGCGGTTAGGACCCTGGACTAATTATCAGCTTGCTTGTTAGTAAAAAGCAAAAATACCCATTGGTTCAATCATGTGGTCTTAGAATTTATTTGGCAAACACTGGATCTGAGTCACAGCAAGTAATGAGGCACTAATGGTAGACCTCGGCCTAGATCAAAGATCTCCGACCAAAGATCAAACATGCAGGCCTTCCTCCTCATTCTGTTTGGAACGAGTGAACGGCGCTCATTAACATGCGGCCGACGTGCTGCGGGCCTGGTGGTCCCACACTGCCCCCCTGTGGCGGAGGACAGACACGCATCCGACTGGATCAGGACACAAACGGACAACAGGAGCATTCAGTCACACGATGGTGAATCCTCTGCTCAACCAGATGCACAAAGGTGTGTCTTTTATGTAGAATACTGTCAATATTTAAAACCAACTCTAATGTCATTAACTAGTCAGACTTCCATAGCCATTTCTGCATGCAGTCGAATGTTATGAACATAAGTAAACAATCAATACATGCAAATTCAGTCATTTTTTTCCAAACACAGCGTGAATCTGATAAAGCGTTGTTTCTTTCAGAATGTTCACAGGAATGCTATCTGCATAATGAAGACCTACCGGGACGCTCCATAGCAGATATGGGGCACAGATACCGACGGTAGAGATGGGAGGGGAATGTCATGCTAATCAGCCCGCATTATCAGGTGATTGAAGAAGCATTTCCAACTGTGATAATAATTACAAGTCTGGGAGGAGCGGTGGGGGGTGATGCAGAATCAATGAAGGGCAAAATGCGGAGCATGGTGCGTTCGGCTCACCTGCGTGGAGCGGTTCACACTCAGAGGCACTGAACGCCTCCGCCTGAACGCAGCAGAGTTGACTTATCACATGCATGAATGTGAGAAGTAAAAAGGCTGGCTCATTCTGGCTGCCGCCGGTATCTTCGTGGCGAATAGACGCTGCGGACTAAACAGCTCTTCTGAGAAAAAACACAAATAGCAAGGTGATGAAATGAACACACAGGCACTCTGGGAACTAAGAGGCTCAATCATCCTTTCTAAGACCTGATTTTGCTGCACTTATGAAAATGAGGGAGAGCGAGAGGGACGAGGAGCAAGCGAGACACTAGCGAGAGCTGCATCTGGAAGGAGGTTGAGATGAGGCAGATGAGATGCCTCATGTCCTCAGGGCGGCTTAACCAGAAGATGAATGCATCAAAAGATTTGTCGACTGGCTTTGGTTTTCACACATTCTGTTCGTCAAAGTCTACCTTAGTTGACCTACAAGGTTTAGGGAAGCGTTATTTATGTATTTAACAATTCAAATAATGGTACATATATACACAATTATATGGAGGAAGAAGTCAAAGAAAAGAGTGAGCGTTGAACAAATACCATTTGCTTAGAGTGCGGGTGAACTCTTTTATTTTCTAATTGGTGTGTTTACAATATAAGCCATGTAAAATAATTGGACATCTGGCTGTAGTTGCTTTTGATGGTCACATAATTGTTCAGATATTGAGCTATGTGCAGAGGGAACCTAACCCGCATAATTCCAGTGTGTATACGGGGGTTGGGCATTAGGACTTGGCAGGCACCCCAGAAGGTATAAATAGGGTTGAGGCAACATGGGAGAGCTTCCTGCTCCTGTTAGGTGCAGCCTGGCCAACAAAGGTAAGGTTGGTGATCTTCACAAAAGAAGACTCTTTCACACTTTGGCTCAGAGTGAACTTTTGAACTGAAATGTATTCTGAGGCAACCTCTGAACAAACCTATTATGGGGGTCTTTTTATTTTGACTTTCAGTGATGATTGTGTTTGTTGCATGCTGAACATTCTGCAAGCAGCGGTTTTCAGACTGTTGGGAACCATAAATGGGTCACAGCAGTGGGCTGCTAACAATATTGAGATGGAAAGAAGTGATCTAGCACGCTTACATCACCTCGATGGAAAGAAGTGATCTATACATGAGCCACGTCCTGCTGCTCGGTCCAACACCCCCATCTATTGGTCTCTGGTCGTCTCTGGTGGTCTCTGGTCCTCATTCCCCCAACACACCTGCCGGTTATCATCTACTCACCATTTCCCTACTTCAGCCGGGGAGTTCCAATCAGCCGGCGCCACTTCACTACACGCAAGTCCCTAGCAGTCCTACCAGCTCTTTCTTCAGTCTAGCCCCATTATCCTGTTCTCCTAGTAATTCTCTCTCCCGTCTCTAGACCTCCGCCGGCCTGCCTGACTACCCGACCATCGCCTAGCCCTCGTCTGCCTGCCTGCCTGCCCGCCCGGTACTAGACCCCTGCCTGCCTGACTACCCGACCATCGCCTAGCCCTTGTCTTCTTGAATTTTGTTTGCGTTGGATTTGGGGGACTGGATCTACCAAACTGATTGGTGATGTGTTTCTATCAGCGTGACGAGTGCAGTGCTTGATCAAGGCCAATGGCGTATTGCTGCCTCATGCCTCCAAGTCATACAGGGAGCTTTGTCTCTCCAAAATGGTGAGACCAAAAAATAGTTTTTTTTACCCAAAAAATAATACCAATACTTTTCTCCCATTAATCAAATGGGGCCTGTAAAGGATGGTTTGTTTGTATGCCATCCACAGGTAACCTACATTTAATTTAATCTAATTGTATCAATCTTTGATCAGATAATGGTTAATCTAGTGTATCCTGTCAGATAAAGGCCTTTCATTTATATCTTGTTTCATTTATCTGAACCTGCCTTGTCCACTCTAGTTCATTGAATTATAATTGTAGCGTATAGGAATCTGTCCCACTTATAGACTTTATCACAATAGCCACTTAGTTTGAATATCCAAAATGTGATTTATATGCATGTTTTTGTTGTGTAAATGAGATGAGCTTGGGTTGATTTGATTGTAATTAGTATTCATATTTTGAATAACTCAAGATAATTCCTCAATACATACCTTTCATATTTTAAATAAATCATGCCCTGAAGCTGGAGGTAGACCTGTCTTTAGCGTTGACGTGCCAAAGATAATTATCAACACTTAAGACAAAAGATATGTTGATAACGATTTAGCGTTGGTTAATGAGGTAAAGAGCATCAAAGGTATAATGATCAAATTATGGTCTATTAATGTTATTTATGTTCACTAAGGCATTGATTTGCACATAATTTCAGAGGATAAGCGTTAGCCAAACACTAACGCTTTCATTAGAATGCCTATTACTGTATCAAGTCTTAATGAAAGGTTCATTCATGGTCCTTGCTGTAAAATGGGACCAACACAAAAATTCTGTCATTCTATCCTGTGAGAGTACGAACCGGCTCCACATGAACACCAGACGCCGTCGCCGGCTGGCCTCTCGTTCCCGTCAGTGTTCAGAAATGGTTGAACAGCAGCATTCATATTCAGTGAGAGCGCCGCACTGCCACTGCGGCTCCGGCTCCGTCAGTCAGATCAGTGTGCGCTGTACCCGATCGGGGGAGCCGTGTGAGGGGGAAGCAGGAGTCGTGAGGCCCCCCTCCACACACGTCCAGTGAGGGGTGGCAGCGCTGGCAGCGCTGAGCTGTGTGGGCCTGCCTTCAGGTTTGACTCATGCAGGAAAGATACTTTTAAAATGTAATCTGTAACAGAATACAGAATACACACTCTAAAATGTAATTTGTAATGTATTCCATTACATTACTCCATCTAAGTACTGTAATCTAAATACTTGGATTACATAAGCATTGTTTTACATTGTATCAAGTGTGAGTCCAACTACTATATCCAAGACCCATTGGTGATGTCTGCAATAGGAATAGGAACAGCAATATTATAGGATAAACTGGAACATTATACATTTTGTTAATGATCAAGATCATCTCGCAGAAATATTAGAATTTGAGTTAAAAAATCCCAGAAATTCATAAAAGAAGGATTCTAACCCTAACCCTAACCCTTAAAATGGCCAAAGTAACTGTATTCTGAATACCACTCAGTGAAGCGGTAACTGTAACTAAATACAGTAACCTACAGTTACTATTTTGTATTCAGAATACGTGATCCAGAATACATGTATTCAGTTACTTCCTAACACTGACTCCTGGGGAGGAACGTTAGAGCCGTCCCCGCGCGGTCTCCTGGGTCTGAGTTATTAAATCACGCTCCTGAGGTTTCCATGCATTCATGGTGTACTTTACTCATCCAACCACTGGTGCTATGGAGAACAGCAGCGCTTTAACAAGTTAAAATATAGATATGGAGGAACAACTGAGCAAGTAGAAAATGAGGCAGATACGAAACCGATGAGAGTAACAAGAAAGATGTAAAATAAATAAACAAACACAAGTTACATTTAATTTGGTTTGTGGGGCTTAGCAGCAGAAGTGGGCTCATTATGCACAGACTGCAATAAATAACAGAAGATTCAGAGACCAAATAATGTGAGGAAGTGGAGGTGGTGAGAATTTGAATGAGTTGAGAACGCTGGTAGAATTAAACAACTTGTGTGTACTGTTTAAAAGATGTCCTGATATCGCAAATAATGTGATTAGATGTCAACACTCGGCATTATGTTGATTGGTTATTAAAATCATAACCAATCAAAAGAGGGCTGAACATCTGATGCCAATTGAATAAGATCAGCTTTAATGAGGTTGTTGTAGATTTTTTTCCCATTAATTAAAATGATTGAGACTCTTGTAAACATGTGACTTTGTAATCAGATATAGTATGCATCTAAAAACAGTTCCAAACACGGCAGCATTTTTCTTTTCCTTTTTGATTGACATTTTTGTAAACAATCTACCGATGGAATTGTTTTTTAATTTGACAGCTGTAAGTCGTGCAATAATTATAGTATGTGGTGGGAAATGGAGAATTGTCATTGTTACTTTTCCGTATTATTTCACAAACATTGCTTTGATATTTCAGCAAAGAGTTTGCTCTTTTCGTGAGCTGAAGTGTTGAAGTTGCAGTGGATAAAGAGGAATGTGGTAGCAACAAAAATTAAAAAAAATAGTGTATTCTATTAAAATAGTTATTCTGAATGTGCACATGCATGTGGGGAATGATTTAGCATGGGGGGGGTTGTAATTGTGAGTGTGCCAGGTGTGCCCCCGGTGGCGATTGCCAGGTGCGCCCCCCGGCAACGGTTGCCAGGTGAGCCCCCGGTGGCGGTTGCCAGGTGCGATCCCGGTGGCGGTTGCCAGGTGCGCCCCCGGTGACGGTTGCCAGGTGTGCATGGAACAGCTTGTCGTTCCTTCTACACGCTCCGCCCAAGGCCCGGCGAGGCTGGAAGGCTGTGGAGATGTTGCTCAGGACCTTCAGGCGTGATGAGGGCCACGGAGACTCGTTAGTCAGACCGACGGACTGCGGTCCCCGCCAAGGCTTCTACAGGAACAGGCCTCAGCGCCATGGACCTTCTGCCGGGTCCTGGTGGGTCCCGGAGCCCTCCGGAGGACGCCACAGCAGCTGATCGAGTATTTACCAAAGTTGGGCTGACATTGTGTTTGAACATTTGAAAGACAATCTGCAAACGTGAGGTGCTGGAAACGACTCATTCACCTGGACATCGACCGATAAAACACTGGAGCAGATCTGCAGACGGAGAAAGTTGGCCGAAAGAGGTTGGACATTAAACCAATTAATTTTTTTCATGTGGCATGGAATAATCTAGCTATCGCTGGTATAGTAACACAAAACCGGTGCTCTCGCTATTTTGTTAGTCAGCATGCATATGACGGTACTCTCATAAATGAGAAACTACAGAGAGCGGCGATTCGCCCTCAGACTACTCACTTTGACACGAGTCCATCCGACCAGCCCCCCTTTCTCCCACTCTCGACCCTCTCCAGAGACGGAGCATGGTTCTACCTCGGCTGTCCAAACATCAGTACCGACAGCTAATTCCCGCCTGGACAGCAACCCAAATTCCCACTGCGGTTTTCCCGGGCCGCCCGGACCTCCTCCACACTCTAGCAGTTCCAGTTCAGTGGAGAGGTCTTGTACATATCGACTGAGGGCTTGTCGGTGTAGCGGACACACAGTGAAATGTCATAGAGCAAGCTCAAAGAGAGCTATTCCCACAGATGTTCGCAGGAATGGTGTCTGAATAACGGAACAAAGCATGACATTCCTGTTTGGTTGGTTTTCCTTTGGATGGGGGCTGTTGGGGGATATGCTAGAACTAGTGTGTGAACAAATGACTGGGCGGATGATGGTCATATATGGTGTGCAACATAGAAGCATTTGGTTCTGTTTGTGCCCTGCATGCCCCAAAGGCATCACGATCAGAAAATGGCTTAGTCTGTTTTATAGACTGCAGAGGGGAACCGACGGGGAAGGTCTGAAGGGGCAGTTTATCCCAGAGGTTCACCTGACCCCTAGGAAAAATACCTTTTATGTTGGTGTGTAACCGCACACACGCAAGCGATACAAACACACTGCACACATGGCTCTCTATCGTTGACCAGTAAACAAAAAATATCTAAATGCATTTACATACATACATAAACGTTAAGTATATACAATGGTTCTGAGGAGTTTTGGATGCCGAATTTATTATATTAAAACACTTCAATAACCAGGCCTGACCATCAGGCGTCAAGTTTAGTTTAGTTTACCAGGCCTGACCATCAGGCGTTAAGTTGAGGTTACCAGGCCTGACCATCAGGCGTTAAGTTTAGGTTACCAGGCCTGACCATCAGGCGTTAAGTTTAGGTTACCAGGCCTGACCATCAGGCGTTAAGTTTAGGTTACCAGGCCTGACCAGCAAGTGCACATTACAGAAGAGGGGTCACCGCCACTGGCACCACAACCATCCCTCCTCTCTGGAGCCTGGGCCTCAGGACAGGCTGACGTTAGCATGCAGCTCTGGTTGTCCGTACAGAGCTGTTTAAATGCCTCTTCCTCCACATCATGCTTCTGTCTCCGCCTGCAAGCCTGAGGAGCTTAGGCTGTCTTCAGTTTCCCCATGTTTTCCCAAGCAACCTACGTGAACACCACACCCTCTCCAGACAGAGGGAATTGATAAAGCAAACCCGTTCACGAGGCTGATGCTTACTGAGAGAACACGCACTCATCATGGGGAGAAGACAGAAGGTGCAGCGCGCCGCGCGGACAGGACTCCCCCTGGCTCAGGACCAACTCGTTAAGGGCCTGGGATCAGTGGGAGGAAACAGCAGGAGACGCCAGACTGGGCCGCCAGCTGACTGTGGATCAGCTAGCCGAACCTGGTTGGACTCCCTTTAACCCAGCACCTTCAAGTACCATATTCTCTTATTTTGGGTGGCTGTAGCTCAGCGGGTAGAGCAGTTCGACCAGTGTTTGGGAGGTCGCTGGTTCAAATCCCGGCTCCTCTGGCGGAGCTGAGCTACTTGACGAAGTATCCTTGAGCAAGATACTGAACCCCAAAACTGATGTGCACTTGGCACCTTACGAGGCGGCCTCTGCCATCAGTAAAAGGGCCCTGCGATGAGCTGGGGACTCGTCTGGGGTGTACCCTGCCTTCGCCCTTAGATAACTGGGATTGGCTCCAGAAACCTCCCCGCAACCCCTTGAAAAAAGGGATAAAAGCGGCTACCGACCACCAGCGGTTGACACTGACTGACATGACTGACTAATATGACCAAGAGTTTGTATTACATTGTCTTTATGTGTCTTCACAGCCATGTTCAGACTGGAGCCAGCTGTTGGGTCTGTCCTGGAGGTTTTCTGACGCGGCCCCCTGGTGTGCGAGAAAGGCACGGGTCCTCATGCAGTCGGAGGTCATTCACTCGTTCATTCCCTGGGCTCGCAGGAGATCTTTAAGATGAACCTCACAATTGCACAGTTGTGGTTGTGTGGTTCACAGCGCGCAATAAATGGGTGCTGCAAGCAAAACGTATTAATTACAAAAAAGGAAACATCTACCAATTATGTACTACAACATGCTACCAATACCAATTCCCTCATACCACGTGAAACACAAACATGTATGTAATGTTGGTTAACCACATTATACAACTGAATCGCCGCCTTTGGAATGTTTGAATATCTCTTTAGAAATGTGTTCATTATTTTCTGTACATCATGGAAAACCAGTTTGAACATATTTTTCAATTACTCTTCAACGAGACCCATCTCATAATCAAAAGCTAGAACTAGGAATAATTTTGTTAATGCTTCCACTGCCCAGATGGGAACACATTTTGGCCTGCTGGTGGTCAGATTGCCTCAAGTTTCATCATGTATTGTACTTCAGCTGGTCTCCGTCTCCAGTGGGATGGGATACGGGCTGTAATCCAGTTCATTACTGGTAATTTGAGCCTCATAGTCCCCATGTGCACATGCCTGTCTGTAACATTTGACGTTCTGTCTGCCTGTCTGTCAACGTCTCTCATGAGCGTTTGGTTTACTGTCTGCTGTGCTGGACGTGCTCTCTGGACGGAGAGAGAGAGAGACACGGTCAGCGGTGAAGAAGGAGACAAGAGGAAAGAGCCTGGGAAGAGGAGCGAGAGAACGGAGGAGCAAGAGAGGAGGAGGAGAACAGAGGAGAGGAGGAAGAGGAGAGGAGGGCAGCGGCACAGAGCAACAGAGTGAAGCAGGAAGGAATGCAAGTGAATACAAAGGAGCAGCAGACGGGGGAGGAGTGTGAAGGAGAGAAGGAAGCGCGTGAGAGGAAGAGTGGAGAGGAGGGTTGCAGTTAATTACCTTGCATGCCTCATTAAGCCCAAGCTACTCTGCAAAGAGGGGCACACAGAAAGGAGTTGGCCTCCAGCTCGGGCACTAGACCTCCATGTCCACCTGCCGTCAGGACCACCTGGCTGGTCCACAGCGCAGCGGCGGCAAGCCAGGAGGCCAAACCCAGAGCCTCTTCCAGACACTCGACGGAAGAAGGGACTCTAGTGCATTAAGCTCTGTACTGCTTGTCAGTTATGTGCTAAAAGCCCTCCTTGGCGACCTGAACCCTCCATTAAGCTGCAGACGTTTCCGTCTTGCACGGATATTTACTGCCGATGCATCGTATTAAAGTCGGGGGG
>JAOPJJ010000047.1:8144809-8161225 GCA_027122795.1 Enchelyopus cimbrius
TTGGTCTGTATGATTAACTAGTGCAGTTCTGATTGGGCCCCTTGGTCTGTATGATTCACTAGTGCAGTTCTGATTGGATCCCTTGGTCTTACACTGCCTTTTCATTTGGCAGAGGTTTAATGTTTAGTGGTAAACCCTGTAGGAGGGTTACACCTCAGGTTTTATTGGTTTTGGACTGGCCTTAAATCCTATTTTGAGTTGCATGATGTTGGATGTTAGTTTTTGCACCTTGTTAACATTTCGCCATAAAAAATATCCCTTGTTTTAGACACTCTTATAACAGTCAATTGAAAGTTGTACATGCCAATCCAAAAAAAAGTAAGTAAGTAAAAAAGTAAGTAAAAAGTAAGTTTGTGCTTCATAACATGACGCACAAACCTCTCTATTGACGTGCTGTACTGTAGGTTTGGTCTTGGCTCACGTGTCGCTACGTCACTCTGTGCATCCCTGGGCTGAGTTATGACTCCAGATTCAGTAATAGCCCTGCAGGCCCGTCTCGTGTGTTACTACTCTAACATGGTTATTTTTAGAAGGCAGAATCTAAATTAGAGATGAGGGGAGCCTTGATCAAACCAGAAAGCCTCCCGGCTGAATAATTCACCAAGTGATGCCACCTCTGTGAGCAGATGAATACTTACTGATGAATATAATACTATATAATACTAATAGCTACTCAACGCACTTATGTGTGTAGAAGGACTGGTATATACTGTATACAAACCCTGGTATACACTGTATACTAACCCTCACCCTGTTATATACTGTATACTAACCCTGGTTACACTGTATACTAACCCTCACCCTGGTATATACTGTATACTAACCCTCACCCTGGTATATACTGTATACTAACCCTCACCCTGGTATATACTGTATACTCACCCTGGTTTATACTGTATACTAACCCTCACCCTGGTATATACTGTATACTCACCCTGGTTTATACTGTATACTAACCCTAACCCTGGTATATACTGTATACTCACCCTGGTATATACTGTATACTAACCCTAACCCTGGTATATACTGTATACTAACCCTCACCCTGGTATATACTGTATACTAACCCTCACCCTGGTATATACGGTATACTAACCCTCACCCTGGTATATACTGTATACTAACCCTCACCCTGGTATATACTGTATACTAACCCTGAGCCCGGTTCACCTCTCTCTCTACAGGTGTGTTTCCCAATACATTGAAGCATGCTATAGTGGAGCCTTTACTTAAAAAGACAGGCTTAGATCCGACTGACCTCAGTAATTTCAGGCCTATTTCAAAGCTCCCACTCTTGTCCAAGATTGTAGAGAGGGTGGTCTCTGAGCAGCTGTCATTATTCCTAGATCAAAGTAACATCCATGAGACGTTTCAGTCTGGTTTCCGCAAACATCACTCTACGGAGACAGCCCAACTGAAAGTGTCCAGTGACATTAGTGAGTAGACATTATGATGTCTACTTACTTACCATCACCTGACCTGGGATGAGGGTTGAATATGGGTAGGGTTAGTGTCAGCTAGGATAAGGGTTAGATAAGGTAAGTGTTAGCCTCTACTTCAGGGGGTAGAACGGGTTGTTTGGCCACGGGAAGGTTGCCAGTTCGATCCCAGGCTCCTCCTAGCTGAGTGCTGAGGTGTCCCTGAACAAGAAACCTAACCCATTTTTATTTTACCTTTATTTTACCAGATGAAGCATTAACAACAGTTTATTATTTAAGAAACTGCATTGTTGATCCGCTGTTGGTGTGAATATCTCTATGAATGGGTGAATGTGAGGTATTCATTAAAGCTCTTTGGATAAAAGAGCTATATAAAAGCAGTTTACCATTGAACGATGGAGCCCCGCGTGTTTCAGCTGTAACAGCAAAGGGGCCCCAGTGTCACCGTCTCCTCGTACTCAGGGAGAGGGTGAGGTTAGTCCGAGCCCAGCAGACCCTGGGTTCAGCGCAGCTGTGTGCTGTCCTCTTGATCCCACAGGCGGTATGGTGGGCCTGTATGGTACAGGAGTATGAACAGTCATTTTTTTGAACATGTTGAAGTGGAAATGCAAACATTTGTAGTCCTTTCTCTTTGGCGATCAGCAGGAATATTTCATGGGAACACAAACCGCGTGGCCACCGACAATATGCTAACGGTAGCGTTCATAATTCCGCTAGTGCAAGGTTATCAGCAGTCAACCCGCATGGTGTCGGCACAAGATAAGTTACCTTACAAACGTTAGTTAGGTTGAATTCTTGGAGATGAACACTAATGCAGCAATGCACTATGGTTGTACATCTTTACATGTTTCCCATACAGAATATGATCACCCATTATCAAACGATGGAAAACGCTGGTAGCCTGTGGGTACAGGTGGTTGTTGAGACTCTGCAGACTCCAGTCACCTGAGCCAGCACCTCAGGCCTCTGCTGTGTGTCATGTTTAATGCATGCACTCCTGTTCTAGGGTGAATGTTCTAGGTCAAAGTGTGTGCGAGTGCTGCCATATCTAATACCTTTGAGTTCACATATTGATTTTGTGACTCTCCTACGTCTACATGCTGTATGTCTGAAAATAAATGTCACTTTTTCTGTGCTTGAAATATGTAAATATTTCATGAAATAAACCGTAGTCTAAGTCTAAACTATTTTCCCCCTTTGCAGTGTGAGGTGAAGTCATTAAAATGTAAGTTAAATCGTATGAAAAAGCATGGATCCATTTTTGCATGATATTTCAGGATATTGGTACATAGTTAACATATTAAAGTTATGATGTCTTTATGTTGTTTATGCACTCGTGCGTTTATCAGTGCAGGTCATATTCTGGAAGCTATCGGTAGCATGCATCAGGGTTTGCTTTTTGGATAACAGCATTGGTCAAATATTTGTTCAGAGGTTAAGGGTCATGAATCGGAAAAAGATGAGGCTCTCTGTAGTCCACCGATAACATTGTTTAATCAGACCGAGTAGTTTGCCCCTGCAAGCGTTATTTTGCCTATTTTGGGTCTTCATTAAATTCCTTTTCCACAGTCCACCATGGTCCACCTATTTAAGACAGAGCTATATGCTGATGACCCAACAGGAAACACCATGGAAACCATGTTTACATGTTGTTTTAGTTGTTGCGTGCGTTCCATTTGGTTAGCAGCGCTCTATGTAGGGTGAGGGGTAGGGTAAGCTATCGCCTGGCATATTAATCCACAGTATAAATACAGTTTGAATGGCAAGCCGTGAGAAGCTCACAGGTGGAAGTGTTGACTCTTGGCTTAATCACTGCGTCTATTTTGCTTCGACATCTGCTCCCTGTCAGGTGAGATGCACCCTAGCACCCCCATTTTGATTTGGGGTGTTTTTATGTTGACCACGTGAGGAGGAATGGTGTAAATACTGAACTTCTTCTCCACCCGCGACGTGACGTGGGCTGAGTAAGCTCAGTGGGGGGGGTGCGTAGTCAAGGTGTGGACCAGGTAGCAGCCGTCTCTCAGCCAAGGGTCAGAGAAGGCCTGGAGACGTCTCAGGGCTGCATCGCGCAGACAGGGTGACACCACCCTCTGGTCGATTATGTTATTGTTTATCGATGTTTCGATGGATGTGATCAGGCTCGAGATCAACACTTGTCACTGACATCCGTGCCGGTGCGTTGTGGTGGTGGATCGACACAGTGTGGACCCGGTGGTTTGGCAAGTGAATTTGGGTATGCTGTGTGTCAATCGCAGTGACAAGAAGTGCATGCACATGTGTCTGTCTATTTGCATCCAATCTTACCAGCATCTGATGGCTTGGTGTGTGGTCTCATCCTTACAGCACATGCATGTTTCTGCCTGCTTGCGTGTCTGACTGTGTCTGAATGTGTGTGTGTGTCTGCGTGGTGTATACCCTTTGAATTGTCACGCTTAAGCCTGTTTTATACTTCTGCGTCGAATCGACGGCGTAGCCCCGCAGACCCCTACGCGTCGCCACGGACCCCTACTCCGTAGGTCAACGTGCACCTCCAAGAAATTGTAACCACGCGTCAAGGCTACACAGACCACCAGGGCTGTGATTGGTCAAATGCACCGCGATGCAAAGCAAAGCAGAAGTATAAAACGGCCACGACGCCGTAGGGGTGACGGCGTAGCTACACCGTGGAGTTGACGCAGAAGCATTTTGAGGCCTTTAGTCCTGCTTGTACTTAGCCATCCTCTCACCCCCCCGCCCCCCCTATACCATAGGAACTGAGCGGGGCTTCGGCAGCAAACCAGCCAGACATTGGACCGTCTCCTCGTTCCACTGCCTGCAGAACCTCTAGCTTGAGTACAAATCAACCAAGAGCTCCATCTGCTGGAGGAGCAGGTTGAACACAACCAGCCAGGATCTTCCACTCACACCAGCTGCCTTCATCCGCCTGCGACCTTCACCTCCAGCCGGAGCTAGCCATCCGGGAGCCATCAGAGCTGCGTCTTTTGTCCAGGGAGCATACGTGTAACTCGGCCTGCCGGTCCCCAGGGAGAGCCAGGGTGGGGTCATGTTACCCTCCCGCACAGACCTTATGCATGTTTCATCCACCTCTCCCCCAACAGAAGCCCCCTTTGTCATGCACTCCAGCTCTCTCTGCCCGGGCAAGAAGTCTGCCAGCCCGCTCGGCCCAGCGGATAACCGGTGAACCGTCTGGTTGAGCAGAGGAAACCAGCTCCATCCCGGAGTGTGCCTACAGAACCTTGGCTCGTTGACTGGCGTCTCTATAGAGAGAGCTCATTCAGTTCCAGGGGAACTGACGGGACTGCAAAGAAGCTTCCTCCGTCACTGTTGAGAATCTCTCTTTGAACCATTCTGTCCTGGCTGACGACCTTCCCCTGAGGGCATCACCTACTCCGGCGTAGGATCGGGGGTAGACCATCTCCAGCGCGATGGGTGAGAGGCTGCGTCCGCCGTCGCTCCGGGGGAGCCTGCCCGAGGGGGGGCCGGAGCGCTCTGACAGCGGGAAACCTTTTGAGTCGGACCGCTCGCTGAAAGCAAGCGCGTCTACGACAACACTGCGGCGCAAGCGCTTCAAGATGCGCCGCATGAGGAAGGTGCCCAGCGAGCGGGAAGAGGCCAGGACCGCCCCGGGCCACAAGGAGTACCTGCAGTTACCCTCCATCGAGATCACGCCGTCCAGCGATGAAGATGCGCTGTCCTCCTGGTCCAACTGCTCCACGCCGAGCGCCTCGCCACGGCGCAGGCGCTTCCTGTTGAGGAAGTGGCTGAAGGTCAGAGAGAAAAAGGAGCAAGGCAGTGAGAGCAGGTTGGTCCTCCTCCTCCTCTTCCTCATCCTCCTCTTCCTTCCTCCCTCCCTGCGTGGTACCCAGTGGGTCCCTGCCATGGGTCTAGCGCACCTTGAACTTTAGTTATTCCCTGGATAGGAAACCGTAACATTTTAAAGGGGGTTGCACCAGTGCAGTGTTCGTTTGTAAGGTGCAGGGCTTGGAAAAGCACACCGAGCATTGTTTGATAAAATGGATCAGAAATTTATCACCGTTATTCTAAGACCATGAACCGTACTTTTGTATGGCAGCATAATGGTTGAACACATTATAATGCCATTATGCTCTTCTTAAAAGTCTCAATATACAAACAAAGATCAAGGCACTACACACCTTATGTAGTGCCATCCGTTTCAGAGGTGTCTTTTCATTGGTTGCCATGTGATCACGTGTGTCGGTCTCACTGGTTGGCCAGACCAGAGGGTGGGGGTTCCACTCTGCCTTGAGCTCGCTGCTGGACAGAAGGTCTGGAGAGCAGTTCAGTCGGGGGCGAGCTTCTTCCGTCTTCAGCGAGGAGGACGCTCAGACTCTTTCTCACCTCCACGAGGCCTGGCTGTTCCACCGCACTGCTTACCAAATGACTGTTCTTTGCGCTTTTGGTTTCTGCTTTGTGAACACATCGTGGCATCCTCACAACCTTGACCAGAACTGTGTTCATTCAAATTGTTATCTTGATCTCTTGTGGTGGTGAAGTGCTGGCCCCTACGAGAATTTCTCGATCGTAATTCCTCTGAGGAGAATGGGTTTCCTGTCCGGAGAGCATGTGTAAAACACTGGTTGGTGATCCAACCCAGCAAACCCAGCATGACACAACGCTGTTCATCAGGGCAGCATTGGGCAGCTTCATTAGCCACATATATTTCATATATCGGCCAACAGATATAATAGAAAATGAAAATGTAGTTTGAAGTGACGAGGTATGCAAGTGATTCCAGAGACTTTAAATGTCCTTCACTTCACTTGTTCCTGGTCGCTGGTGAAACCACTCTGTTCTATCGACGCCATGGCATATGCAGAGAGCAGAAGATTTAGCTCTGATGAGTACAAAGAATAATACATGCTCCTTGTTCAGGGCACATTAATGCATCATTTGAGATGTGGGCTATTCATTGGGATTTACAATATATTAAAGGATAGATGGTTATTTTATCTTGAGCCTATTTATAGCGTGATCTGAATTTGATATTTTTTATTGTATGCAGTATTGAGTAAGCTTGATTCAGCCTCTGCGCAGAACGAAACACATTGCAATACTGTCTGAAAAGACAATGATTTGACTACGTCACCTGTTTATATTATCCCATGACGGCAGCATGCAGCACTTTGGCTCGGTGGCCGTGGCCTATCGACATGTCCTGGATATGCTAATGAGACAGCATCATTCAACAGCTGTCCAGGGGGCCCATAGTAAACTCTGCTGAAGTACAGTTAGTGCTTGGTTGTAAAAAAACAGAACATGAACGTGTTTAGTGAATAATTTACTGGCAAACCGTAAAAAACATTCACTGTATTTTAATGTTACGACTCCTGGCAAGAGGCCCAGGGAACCAGGAAAGAGAGGCTCAGGGAAACAGGAGAGAGAGGGGACCAGGGAACCAGGAGAGAGAGGGGACCAGGGAACCAGGAGAGAGAGGGGACCAGGGAACCATGAGAGAGAGGGGACCAGGAACCATGAGAGAGAGGCCCACGGAAACAGGAGAGAGAGGGGACCAGGGAACCAGGAACCATGAGAGAGAGGCCCAGGGAAACAGGAGAGAGAGGGGACCAGGGACCAGGAACCATGAGAGAGAGGCCCAGGGAAACAGGAGAGAGAGGGGACCAGGGACCAGGAACCATGAGAGAGAGGCCCAGGGAAACAGGAGAAAGAGGGGACCAGGGAACCAGGAGAGAGAGGGGACCAGGGAAACAGGAGAGAGAGGCCCAGGGAAACAAGAGAAAGAGGCCAAGGGAAACAGGAGAAAGAGGGGACCAGGGAACCTGGAGAGAGAGAACCAGGGAACCAGGAGAGAGAGAGGACCAGGGAACCAGGAAAGAGATGACCAGGGAAACAGGAAAGAGATACCCAGGGAACCAGGAGAGAGAGAGGGGACCAGGGAACCAGGAGATAGAGAGAGGCCCAGGGAACCAGGAGAGAGGGGACCAGAGAACCAGGAGAGAGAGGCCCAGGGAAACGGGAAAGAGATACCCAGGGAACCAGGGGTGAGAGGCCCAGGGAACCAGGAGAAAGAGAGAGGCCCAGGGAACCAGGAGAAAGAGAGGGGACCAGGGAACCAGGAGAGAGAGAGGGGACCAGGGAACCAGGAGAGAGAGTCCCAGGGAAACAGGAGAAAGAGGGGACCAGGGAACCAGGAAGAGAGGCCCAGGGAAACAGGAGAGCGAGGTGACCAGGGAACCAGGAGAGAGAGTGTGCATGGCTATGGAATTGATTGCTCAGAATATGGTTTGAGAAGTCCCTTCTTTTGTGCAAACAAGACCTGTAATGAATGTTATGGAGGTTTCTATAAAGAGATATAGGAGTAGAGATGGAAAACTTTGATGACTTTGATGAGTTCAACAGTATTGTTTAACAAGAAGCTTGATCAAGGAGTAAACTAGCCGCCCACACATGATGCCGGCCACTACCGTTCTCAGGAGGATCTCAACAATAGTTCCTTGTGTCCTCCTCGCCCACTGTCCAGATAAGGAGGCCTTCAGCCCAATGAGGAGATGATTCGTACGCGAGGGATGTCTAGTCTCTCAGAGAGGGACATATCATCCCTGTCTGTCCCCCAAAGGACTTTAGGGTCATGTAAACCAGACAGGGTTGATCTTCTATTATTCTACGAATTAGACTCACAGGTTTGGGAAGGAACAACCTATCGCAGAGGTCTGTGTGCCTGCAGATCTGAGCTGGGGAAATGTGTCGTTGCTAGATGTTTCACTTTCAGCACAGGATTCTCGAGATCCTCTATGGTTGAATGCTAAACATTAAACTTAACTCTTGTTAAAATATGTTGTGATGGGTTTCACTATTTTTCTGGTTGAAACTTATTTTATTTAGCCTCTTAAGTCAAACTGTTATGGTATTTATGAAAACTAAAAATCCATTCATAGTGTTGCATGTTGTGTCTTTGAGGGGAAGTGAGGCTGGAGTGAGATACTTTGAAAGTAGTTACTTATTGAAAGTAGTTAAATGAGGAAGTACACATGATAGTAGTTCAATGAGGAAGTACGCATGAAAGTAGTTCAATGAGGAAGTACACATGATAGTAGTTCAATGAGGAAGTACGCATGAAAGTAGTTAAATGGAGTACACGTGCACACCTGTGATGCGGACGCAGGTACTCAGACTGCTGGGATGTTAATGCTTCACATGTTTATATCTCAAATGTGATCCAAATATCTTTACCGCCCAGGTATTTTCTTAGCTTGTCTGTTGATTGCAGTTCAGTTCCAGTTCAGAGTGGGTTCGGTTGCAGCTAAGGGGTTTGTGAAAGTAGGTCCTACAAAGTCTGTATTATGGATGACTGATTATTCATGGACTACTGAGCCATTTTAGGGAAATGTATTCAGAGCTTTGCTGTAAACCCTGCTCCGGCATGGATGAGATCAGTGTCTATAGCCCCCTCTAGTGCTCCCATGATGACACTGCAACAAACAGGGCTATTTTACTGTGTGAAGAAGAGGGGATCACATCTTATTTCTGCATTCCTATCTATTTCAGTGTTAGTGGAATGGTTAGTTTGCAATTGTGAAAGGAAGATTTCCTAGATGACCTATCCATAATAAGATGGCCTGACATCTCTGAGACTGACTGTGATTCAGTGTCAAAGAAATAGCTTGTGACTGGGCAGGCTAGGCATTCTCAGGTGTAAAACCCTTCTTGGCAATACATCTTATTCTGATTCAGTCTCCTGCGAGGGTATCCCAGTTCAGGACTTTGCCTCGAAAGCTTCCATGACTGGAGTGTAACCATTCTGTCTCTTTGACCTGCAGCAATGCATTCAAGATGTATCAAGTCTTTAAGCACGGCGCCTCTGTGTGTCCTGTTCACATGCCAGCATTTAGAATAGATATGTTATTAAAAGGTCTCATTCCCTGCGTCTTATCATCCCTCCTCTCCCCATGATCAGTGCACAGGCTGCTGCTAAAGCGGAAATCCATGACACTTTTGCAACCTCCTTTGAGCCACCCGTGTTCCCTTAAATAAACTGCTGTCCAATCACAACGCGGAATGTCCAAAGTTGCGTTTCAAAGGGCGCTCGCCTCCACCTGGAGCGCTTGGCACCCAGTAATCCTCTAGTGCAGGGTGACCCTGCCTCAGGGTGTGGTGGCTCTAACTGTCCTCCCTCCCCTTCTCCCATCAGCCCTTGCAGCAGCCAGCAGAGCAGCCATGAGGAGGACTCCCAGCGCCTCCTGACCCCGTCCATCCGCGTGGAGAGGTGAGCCACCCTGAAGACGTGTTGTTCGTTTGATGTCCACCAGAGGCCGCCACCCCTAAAACTAATAGATCTGGAACAAAATCGGTGTTCCAGATCTATTATTGTTCCAATCTGTGTGTCTGTGTGTGTGTGTGTGTGTGTGTGTATGAACACACATACACACATGCGGTAATGTACACACATGCGTTAATCTGTGAAAGAGAGAGAGAGACATGCAGTGTATTTGCTTTCTAGAGGGAGGAGGTGTACTGGGGACATGTTTAGGTGTAACACGAGTGCTTTATTAAACATCACACACTGGACATGCTGGTCTCCACCTGTGCTCATTGACAGTAATAACACAACCCACACCTACACACACATACACAAACCCACCCACGCACACCCACCCACATACACAAACCCACACACACCTACACACACCCGCAGACACCCATGCACACACACACACATATATACACGCACACACACACACACACACACACCTACACATACACACACCCACACACACTCCTACAAACCCCCCCAGACACACATCCACACAACCCTACACACACACCTATGCTGTGTGTTGTGTTTTGTGGCGACTGTTTCCGCCCCCTGCTGGGCGGGCCGTTCTGAAGGTCGGTGTCTGGGGTCGCTGTGTTGCTGTCCAACACCGGACGCCCTCCCGGGCTGCGCTCCTCCCGGGGGGCTGCGTTCCTCCCGGGGGGCTGCGTTCCTCCCGGGGGGCTGCGTTCCTCCCGGGGGGCTGCGTTCCTCCCGGGCGGCTGCCCAGATGTTGCCATAGAATGATCTGTGTCTCCGCTGAGCGGAGCGCCAGGTGAACTGAGTGTGGGAGATGTGCAGGAAGCTGTGTTTGTGGGTGTGGCTGCGCTGTGCAGACAGGTGAGGCCCTGCACTAGAGAGGAGAACTATCCTTCTTTTAGCATCATACAATTATTAGATTAGAGTAGATTAGATTAGATTCAACACTTCTGCCACACATAGGAGGTTCATTCACTGTTGCTGTTTGGTCAGTCGCGACACACACACACACGCATGCACACACACATACACACATATGCAGACACACATACGCATACATATGCACATATACATGCAGACACACACACACACACTCTACCTCCACTGTCCTGCTGGCTCCTCCCATTCTGCCCTTGCTTGCAGTTGGCCACTTTCTCTCCCTTTTCTTTCTCTCATGCCTCCTCATTCCATTCTCCCCTCCCCTCTCTCCCTTACTCCTCCTTTCCACACGCG
This sequence comes from Enchelyopus cimbrius, assembly GCA_027122795.1. Taxonomy (NCBI): domain Eukaryota; kingdom Metazoa; phylum Chordata; class Actinopteri; order Gadiformes; family Gaidropsaridae; genus Enchelyopus; species Enchelyopus cimbrius. The sequence continues at coordinate 8,155,751 of JAOPJJ010000047.1, forward strand.
TCTCTCTCTCTGGGCTTGGTGCAGTGTTATTGTGGACCTATGGGGCTTCTGGCTGCACCGGTGCTAACTGCTAGCGTGCTAACTGCTAGCGTGCTAACTGCTAGCGTGCTAACTGCTAGCGTGCAGCGTGTGCAGTGGCTGCGAGGGGGGGCAGTGCTGTGTCGCCCCCACCACCGGCGACAGAGGGCACGGAATGTCATGTCTCCTCTGCAGGTAACCGCGTCCACCCCTCTCTCGCTCTCTCTCTCTCTCTCTCCGTCACGCTCTCTCACGCCCTCTCTCGTCCTCTCTCGCTCTCTCTCTCTTTCTCTCTCCTCTTCCTGTCTGGCTCTCCCTGTGTGTCTCTGTTTTCGCTGTCGCATCGTTTTTTGTGATGTCATTCTTTCAGCGCTGGTCAGCCTCTGGCGCCCCATAGGTTGGGTGGGCTCGTGTGTGTGTTCATCTGCTGTCTGCTGTCCCCTGGGTGCAGGGTCCTGGGTGCTGGGTGCCGGGTCCTGGGTGCAGGGTCCTGGATGCTGGGTGCTGGGTGCAGGGTCCTCGGTGCAGGGTCCTGGGTGCAGGGTCCTGGGTGCTGGGTGCAGGGTCCTGGGTCCTGGGTCCTGGGTCCTGGGTGCAGGGTCCTGGGTGCAGGGTGCTGGGTCCTGGGTCCTGGGTGCAGGGTCCTGGGTGCTGGGTGCAGGGTCCTGGGTGCTGGGTGCAGGGTCCTGGGTGCTGGGTGCAGGGTACTGGGTGCCGGGTCCTGGGTGCAGGGTGCTGGGTCCTGGGTGCAGGGTCCTGGGTGCAGGGTGCAGGGTCCTGGGTGCAGGGTCCTGGGTGCTGGGTCCTGGGTCCTGGGTTCTGGGTGCAGGGTCCTGGGTCCTGGGTGCAGGGTCCTGGGTGCAGGGTCCTGGGTGCTGGGTGCAGGGTGCTGGGTGCCGGGTCCTGGGTCCTGGGTGCAGGGTCCTGGGTCCTGGGTGCTGGGCACTAGGGTGATTCAGGGTGCACATGTGAGCGTGGAGGTAGCGCTAGTCCGTTGCCAGCTATGTGTGTCCGTTTGGTTTGCTGCTGCGTGTCTGTGTTTGGATGAGTGCTGCATTTGTTTCGGTGGATATCTGATATCTGTTCTGGACAGGTTTCTTTGTAGTGGTTGCAGCGTGTCTTCCGTTTTTTCTCTGGACTGAAGTGGAACATTGCGCTTCCTCCCCGCTGACATGGCAGGGTTTTACTCACCGTCTGTTCTGCTTGTTGGCATCAACTCATCTTTCTTCAACTCAGCTTTGAAATCAATAGAGACGTGAGAGTTAAAGTGAAACTACAATGATATGGGGTTCAGTTTCTGCACTGAATGTATTAAGTAAACAATATGTTGTAAGGCCTTATAACATTGCTTTGTTGAATACTCCATTCTGATTGGTCAATTGCCGGATTCTTTGGTCTTTTATTTCTGATTAGCACGAGGCCGCTATCAATAACACACGGAAATGTTCTTTTTGCGGAAGCAATAGTTCTGGAAGTTTGTTTAGGATGGAACTGTTCTTCGTGGGCCTTGCTGTCTTTTTGCTCGGTTCTTCTGGGTCCTGCAGCTCTGACTGCATGAGTATTGAATGTCGATGACATCGTACCCCTGGCTGAACCACTGCTCTCCTTCTGCCCGCAGGTCTGACAGTGCAGCGGACAACATCGGGTAGGTGCTCAACCTCCACACGCCGTTCCTCTGCTGTTGTCAGTTTGGGTGTGTTTTCGGATGGTGCCGTATGGGGTGGTGTGCAGGTGGGGGTGTAAAGAGTGAGCAGTGTGCTTCCACTCTCACCCCAGTCTGCCATGTGACCCAGTCCAAAGGCGAGTGTTGTTTTGTCACTCGTCCGAGGGGTGTGACGCGTTCGGCGAGGGCAGAGGCCAGGCCAATGAAAACACCTGCTAGCCCTGGAATGTCATTGTTTGCATTTATTGGACCAACAACATCAGCCACAACACTGGCACGGCAAACAGGGTTTGGATCAGGGGGCCACCTCAGTCAGCCGTCTAGCTAGCCAGCGTCCGCGGGACAGTCACCTCCTGAAGGGTTTCTGTGCAGACCTTGAACCGGTTGAGTTGCAGACGGTAAGTGAGTGGTTGAGGACGGGCTCCTTACATCATTTTGCCACCGTACTTCCTGTTTAGACACGAGATGCCTTCAGGTCTGGATCCAGAGCTTGGAGGACATAGTTGTTGATGTTTATGGTCTATCTAGTATCTAGTATCTGGTCCCCATGGATGCGTCTTGGCTGACTATTGGTGGGTTACTTGTGTACTTGATAATGTGAAGGCGACTGCAGTACTTAATATAATGAATTTGTGCTTGGTAAGCTTGTGTCCTATTTGCAGTGGTGCGGATGTCCCTGCTGGTTCTAGAACAGACCAACTAGCCTGCATGAACAACAGATACGTCAGCAAAATGATTCTCCCCCTTATCTCAATGGATTGGGCCGGTTGTGGTATTTTTACCCTGGAATGGCGTTTTACCCTTTAAGCCCTTCTTAATTGGGAGGGACTTAAGTTAATCTACCTTCAGTAAGGGGAAATATTTTAGGGGTCATTTTTGCTATCTAGCTTGAGTTGTCACAGGGTCTGGCTTATTAGAGTCCACACTGTAAAGAGTAAATGTTACTCTACAAGTGTTAATTTCAACACTACATTAGAGTTTATATAATCCTCACTCCTTAGTGTAAAATCAAGTGTTGGGCAGTAGCGTTAGTAACTAACTACAATTCTCAGCAGCTTGGCTGAGCAGGATGCTACATCCTCCTCAGAATAGCACCTCTATTGACAAATCCAAGATGGTCGCCAACCCAGTCTTGTGTGTGAATGTCCGCATGTGAGCTCTGAATTGTATTGGTTTTATCTTTGTTCCTGTGCTGCGCTTATCCCTGGACCTTCTTTTTTTGGCTTTTTTCAAGTTAAAAGTGGAAAAGATTTGCTGGACTAAAAATCTATGCAAATGTTGCTGGCCTAGTGTAGTGCTTGCCTCGGATACTTGGGCCTTGGGCCTCTGCTGACCTAGCGCCTGTCCTGGTTGCTACACCCTGGGCCTCTGCTAGCCTGGTGCCTGCCTGGAGGCTACGATACTGCTAGCCTAGCGCCTGCCCGGCATGCTACACTGCTTCTCGCCTGGCACCTCTCCTGGATGCTGCCATGCTACTAGCCTAGCACCTGCCCTGGATGCTAAACTGCTGCTGGTCTTGCACCTTCCCTGGATGCCACAGCCTGGTCCTCTGTTGGCCTAGCACCTGTCCTGGATGCTACACCCTTGGCCTCTGCTAGCCTGGACTAACTGTTTGCTGCTATCCCCACCTGCTACAGCTAGTGCTTGCTGCTGAAGCCACTTTCCTCCACCTGTTTGGTCTGCCTTCTACAGATAGTGCCTGCTAGCAGTAGCACTAAGAAAGGCTCTAATGTGAGTTGCATTCTGCGCTACCTAACCTCTCTGCACATATGCACTCGGTGTGTGTCTACAATGACACTCCATATTAAACTATATCTTGCTTTCTTACTTTGGAGCTATGGAGCTCTATTTGGCCGTCAAACAACACGTGGACCAAAATATGTAACATTCTTTACCGGCTGTGCGAGGTGCCGATACAGATACTGTTCCCCACGGATTGCACAGACATTGGCAGAGACTTGGCACGCTGAGATTTATTACAGGGTGCAAACCCTACGCATCATTGTACCCTGTATGATGTAATCCAGCGGCCCTCCTTAGCTCAGCGCAGGCTAACCTGCTGGCGTTTATTTATTTATAAATCTATCATTGGGATGTTGCCCTCATTCTATGTAGGTGTACGTCCTTCGTCCGATCTAGATAGACCTAATGCATTTGCCGTCTTACGTAGTCTACCCTCATCAGCTAAATATCGGCAGCGGCGACGTTGGCAGGCAATATACGGAGGTCTTGGAAGGGAAAGCTGCAGTCAAAATGCTGACTTGCGTGCACTCCTTCGCCTCTGCTCCTCAATATCATATAGCAGAAATGCAAAGTGGGGAAAAGCGTGTGCACAAAATATGAGTACCACCTTAGCAGCATCCATGATAGGCTAAAAAACTGTAAAAACAGGGCGCTCACATAACGTTAAGCATTTTCTGGGACATAATGTGACGCTTGAGAACCTAAAACCCTGTGTCTCCCAGTTGACACTACAACACATAACCGGCATTAGAATGCACTCGGAGCACAGACGTCCCAAGAATGAGCAAGACAGGAAAAGACGCTACTCAATGAAGTGGAGGCGCGCAAACATGTACTCTTTGGCACGCTGTCCTCCGGCATAAACAATAAGCGTAAAGAGGAGTGCGTGGGAGGGTGTGTGTGAGGCTGTCAATGCTGTGGGGTCAGAAAAGCGCACACGCGCTGAACTGAAAAAGAAGTGGTCCGACATCAAGGTGGATGTGAAGCTGAGGACTAATTGTTTTCACATGTATGTATTAGAACAGTTTCTCAGCATCACCTCTAAGTGTCGCCAAAGGAACAACAGCTGTAGAAACGTGCGTACGCCAGCCATGAAGCTGGCGTGAGGCACCGCACATAGTGAAATGGCAGCAAATTTAGCTAGCCTTTCTTGCTGGAAGTTCATACGGCAAACAGATACAATTGATAAAGGAAACAAAAGCAAATTATGCTACCATTAGCCTCGCTAATAAAACAATTGTTCATGTAATAACTACCATTTACGTCAAGTTCACACCAATCCCTGACCCAAGTTTTACCACCAACACTAGCCTCCACTATACTCAATCTCTAACGTTAGCTTCATAGCTGGCCAGTCATGAGTTTGTGGTGAAATTCAAATCGTACCTCCAAGTTATGAAAAGCGATGAGATGATTTAGCTGACTCAGAGAATATCGACATACATTAACAGCATGCAAACACGTATATTTGACCTTTGCCAGCCAAAAAAGAAGTTCTTCCGAATTCCAGAAAGTTTCAGATGTTGCTGACTCGTAGTTCATATGTATTGCGGTTTTCACCATTAAAATACAAATAATTGAACTCTGTCCGTTTTGCTGTGCAATATTTCCTCATGGGCCTGGGTTTGGCTTGCATACATTAATGTACCTTGACTATGATGGATGTAATGCATCGTTGTGTCCAACACACACACACACACACACACACACACACACAAGCACATGAATGTGCAACTTGGCAGAAACACAACAAAAAATGATGCGTGAGCTGAGAGCTCCTGGGTGAGCTGAAGTGGCGTAAGTCCAAGTGCTTGTGGATGCCCTGGGATCTGCACAGTGCACTCATCTCTCTTCCTGGAGCAGGGCAGGCTAACGATACTCAGATATACGCATGAAGATGTTCTAGTAGTAGCCCGCCATGAAGGTCAATTTCCCGATGGTTGGGCTAACTCATACCGTAACGCGTTCATCGATCGAAAGTTCATGAACTCGTTCATATTTTGGGTGAACGTGAACTGAACGTACTGTTTTACTGCCTGATGAACGTTACT
>JAOPJJ010000047.1:8293925-8306428 GCA_027122795.1 Enchelyopus cimbrius
TGTGTGTGTGTGTGTGTGTGTGTGTGTGTGTGTGTGTGTGTGTGTGTGCGAACTTGCTGCGGCCGATGTCGTTAGTATCAGTGATGGAAAAAGGTGGTCTAAAGGTGGCTAGTCAGTACAGTAGGAACAATATTAAGAGTATCAGACATCACACTGGCTTTGTTGCAAATCATTTCAAACAAAACACTCGAATGGCACAAATCTTTGTTGTAAACTGCAATTCTAATCTATCAGGAATCAAATCAGCTTGGAAGCCTAAACAAAGAAACGCATGCATACACAGACTATATTTGGTGAGTCATGAATACATGCCAGTTGTATACCTTAATCGCTTGCTTAACAAAGTTTGTGTGAGACTTGTTTAATGAAAGCATAACAGTTACTAGTGTTTGTATAACAGGGCTAATGCAAAAAAGATGGTATGGTATCCTTAGCACTTTAATCGGAGCACTTGTATATTTAAGTTCTCCTTGCTAAATAGTAGCTACTCTACTCAGACGAGTGCTTGAAACTTGTTTCTATTTGTTCTTGAGTCTAGCTGATCTATGGTGGCATGTTGGTTTCTATGCCCTTTGACAAAATGTACCTGTAAATCGCTTTGGATAAAAGTGTCTGCTAAATGCTCTTAACCTAATGTCTTTGTGTTTTGGGCTGCAGCTTGTACACCAATTCTAAACTCTTGTCTGGACAATTCAAAACTGCGTTTTAACACCAATGTTCCACAGTTTAAAGTGCCTCCTTTATACATGATGACCAAAAGAAGCCTTCTTTTAGTAAAACGAGTGACAAGAAGATGAGTCGAGTCCGGGGGATTCATAATGGTTGAATGTGCGAACCAAACCGAAAATAGAACACTACTGTAAACACACTGAAATCTAATGTACACAGGGCGGACAGGCACACAGCTTCCATGCAGGTAGAGGGAGAGATATACATACGGTATGTATACATGTGCACACAGACGCATTCCATCATATTGGGCAATATTATGTCCATATCCACCATCAAAATAATTAGATGATTAACTCACCACTTTTGGCTTGGTCCGTTGAATGGGAGGCACGGATGCAGAGTCTTCAGAAGCAGTTTTTTGTGCCCCGATGTCCATAACTTCACAAGCGGGGGATTCACTGAGCCCCTCTGGCAAAGACGTTGGCCGTTCAGCTCCATCCCTGGCCCCTGAAAGAGGGCCCGGGCACTCTGCCTCCTTCTCAGTCAAACTCAGAGCTAGTATATACCTCTTGGTCACATCCTCCAGCGAAGGGGCCTCGTCCCCCGCGGGTTTGCCCAAGAGTGAGGGCTTGGCAGTGGGTGGTATTGTGGATCGGTTGGCCTCTTTCAGCAGCTTAGAGTGTGCAGGTGGAGAGATGGGTATGAACGTAGCTGGCTCGCTGGCATGGCGGACATGCCTTGTTCTGGTTTCCAGTTTAGTCAAATGCGTGAGGGAAGGGAGCGGGGGAGCGAGGTGGTCTTTGCCCTCCAGAGCTTCCTGGGACTCTGCATCTGGTTCTCCAGGTTCCAAAGGCACGTCGCTTGCAGACCAGCCAAAGTGTTTTCTTGATGTCTGATGACCTAATCTTGGAGAGAGAACCTCGGCTAGTACAAGGTCAAAGTTAAATTTATTTTCAGAAACCTGTCGTCCTCCCATCCCCGTATCTATACCATTAACACCTTCATCGCTGTGTTTCCCAGAGGGAAGCTCGCATTCTGAAGTTGAGCGAGACTTCCTGGCTTTGTTAATACTGCGTCCATGGTGGAAGTATTGGGGCTGAGGGGGTAAAGGTTGGATCGGCTCACCTTCTGCTGTCCACAACTTCTCCCTTTGCCCACTTAGAATTGGCTCACTGATGGAAGGTGGGATCTGACCGACTTGATCCAGCTCACTAATTGGCTCATTTTCATCGGCACAACCTTTGAAGTGAGGGTCATTTGGCGATAGTAGCTGAGCATCGCTACGACGACTAGGGTCACTGAACGATTTCTTTTTGGGAGCTTTGCCGTTGCCATGGTCGTCCACCATGAGTCTGTCCATTGCCCCTGGTTCAGCCACGATGCTTCTTATCACCCTGCTATAATCCCTGATACTGTCGTCGCAAAGAGCAGCATCACTGCACACTGACAGATCACTGGCACCGCTGCCCTTGCTTTCAGACAGCGCAACCACAGGGCAGGACTCTTTCACACTACCTTTTCCTTTGATGGACAATGAACCCAGAAGGTTGCTGTCTACAGAGCAGAAATTGCCATTTCCTTCTTCAGCCACAAAGACTCGCCTTTGCGGCATGGGATCACTGAGTGAACGGTAGACAGTAGCCTCTCCGTTCCCGGACGACACGGACATCGACTCACCACTGCTGCCATTGCTACAGTCAGAGTTATTATTACTGGTGGAGAACTTCCTGCGGCGCCTAACGGCACTAGGAGTGGCAGGTGCTTCAAGACCCCCAACTTCCCCTGCTGCGGTTGAGGCTTCTTGGTATTCAGTGTTTCTGGCATCGACTACGTCAATGGTAGTATTGCTATTGTTGAGTGACATCGTGCTGCTCGTTTCCATTATAATGCTTTCACTCTCTACCCTTAGGGAATGAAGTTGGGGGAAAGAAGTCATTGTGAGTGGGATCTGTGGATTTGCACTACTCACACTGTTCTCTGGTGTGTCTTGCTTCTCCTTCAACACGTCTCCTTGGTGTAGAACGCATTGCTTCCATGTGGTCATGGGCTCACCCAGCACATCCCTAGGTATCAATGATCCTGAATTAACCACAACTGGCCCAGCAAAACATCCCTCAGACATCTCTCCTAGACCAGTCTCTGGCTCCGTCACTATTCCTTCATCAGTGAGACTAGACTCATGACCAGACAGTTCATCTACAGAGCGGTCGTGGAACATGCTCTCCTCAGATTCAACGTCCTGTATGGATCCGCCGCGTTCTCTGCCCCCTTGGTTTATGTCCTCGCTACACTCTCTGCTCCAGCTCTCCTGCTTGTCCTTCGATGGTGCCGCTTCTCTGTCCCTCATGCTACTCCCCCTCCTCCCATTTTCCACTTCTCCCTCACTTTTTTCTCTGTCTCTGGAACTCTCCAATTCTGCTTTAAAGTCTGCCCTTCCTACCCCCTCCTTCATGTGCATGCCCCCTCTCCCCTTCTCCTCCACTGTATGCTCAACAAACGACTGCTCATCGTCCACCCTTTCATTGTCTTTGACATGGACTTCTTCATCATCGTCATAATCCTCTCTAGCACTCATTTGGCAGATATCTCGAATAACCTGTCTGGCTTCTTGTACGTATCTGTCCTGCAATGGGGTTTGCGTTACCATGTCATTGTCATATCTATAATCCCTTCCTTTTCTTTCTCTTCCTACGCTAAAATCACCCCCATCACTCTCCACCTCCCGGTCACTAATGGACAGCCTGCCTGGATCCCTCTCCCATTCTATATCAAGGCGTTGTTCTGAAGAGCTCCGCATGGTGGTGCCCCTTGTGGAAAAACATGGCATCCCCATGGTTGATTTGTCAGAGTAGGAGAAGGATTTAGCACGCCGCAGGGTAGCGGTTAGATCCTTCAGTGATGGGCGACACCCGGACTTGTTGACATGGCTATGTGCACCCATGCTGTACAATGCTGACCCCTCCTTGGCACCACCAGGCTTCTCTCCGCCCACTTTACGGTCTGATAAGTCCGTTTTCAGGAAGCTGAGGAGAGTCATCTTATCAGAAGGAATATCAGGGTTAGACATAGATATTTGGTGCTTTGCTTTGTCCTCAGTTTTTTCCCTCCCAGGCAATGTCCTTCTGAATACCTTGGACCCAGCCCCCTGACCCCTATCTGGTACTGTTTCTCCCCTTTGCAGCACGGTGGGAGGGACAAACTGGGGGCACACCCCCACAGGTGCACGGGAGAAGTTATCCCCATGTCCAAAGCTTGGGGATCGATACATTGTGGAGTTCCCATGGTAGGTTTTACTCTGCATAGATGAGGTAGCCACACTGGGGCTTATGGTTCTGTGGATTTGTGTTCGGTATCCACACCTGGCTTGGTTCTCCTCCTTGAGCGTCTCTGTACTAGAGTACCGGCTACTGCTCTGGGAGCCACCAAGACTGGTGATTAAGGAGGGAATGTTAACCTTTGACACGCGTGACACACCTGGAAGCGTGGTGGTTGTCGATGGTAATGAGAGGCACTCCCACCGCTGCACCAGCCTTCTGGAATTACTCTCCACAGGTTCGCTTCTTCTTGTGCATCTCGGGAAAGGATTTCCCAACTGATCTTGCTTTTGCTGGTGGTGCTTGTTGAACTGTTCCATGGTCATACCACTTTCACTGTTGCTGTCTTCTGACTCACCATCGTGATTGTCGTCACATCGGCCCGATGGCAGCAAAACCTTTTTCTTCTTCCTCAGCGAGCGCCGGCGGACCCCCTCTCGGCAAGGCGGTCCTAAATACTCTGGGCTGTCGTCCTCGCTGCCAGAAGATCTACCAATGCTTTTGCCCACCCACCAGCCACGCTTACTGTTGTGGTTACCACTTCCTCGTTCTTCAACGCCCAAGCCTCCTCTTATGGAGACAGAGGGTACAGGGCCACAGGATGTACTCCGGCCCAGACCTCTCCCTGTCTCTATGTGCTCCTCCTCGTCGTCTCCAGAACTAAACCTGTAGTGCAGGCCAGAAGTGATGCTGATTGGGGCTGCTACCTTTGAGGAGGGAGCAGCAGTTGAGGAGGAAAGGGTTGGATTTAGTGGAAAGGAGGAGTAGGTGGTGGTGGAAGAGGGGGCTGGTGTTCTGGAGAAGCTATGTAAGGAATGTAAACTATCCCAGGGCAGGCCGACCCCCTGTCTCTCCCTTCTCTCCCTTGGCTGTTTAACAGCAGAGGAAGTGGCTTTGCCCAATGGACAACTCAGAGGAGGAGTAGGAGCAGGAGAATGAAGGTCAGGGTTGGGGTCAGATGTCAGCACTGTTGCCCTGGAGGTTGCACAAACAGGCTCTCTTTCGAATTTAGGACTCAGGGCTCGGTGCATAGACGGGTCGGTTCTTAAAAAATGGCCACTGCTGCTGTCTTGAAAAATGGATTTGTTTGAATTGTTATTACTTTGAGTTTTTAAATCGACGTCCTTATAAGTAGGGTCCTGCTGTTGGTCAGGATCAGAAAGTACGTCAATTTCATTTTCTGATCTATTTGCATTTAGAATTCTCCCGACTGCCCCACTATTTATTCTGGATGAAGTTCCATGTTTTAAGTTGAGTTTTTCGGAAGAGAAAAGGCAACTGGCTTCGTTACCAGAGCTGCTAGTCGAAAGTTTGTCACTTCTGTCTGCGAGAGAGGCACTATCCTTAGAACCAAAATGAAAGTTGTGCCCCGTTTTTAATTTCTCGTCAGGGTCATCAGTCGCCTTGTGCTGCGGTGCAGAACTGTTATGTCTTTCACTGAAAATTTGCCGGATCTTTGTGACGCTTGGCCAGTGGTCAGAATGGACTGGAATAAACTCACCATGGCGCGTTGATAAATAACTCCTTTGGGATCTGCAGGCTGGAGGCGTCTCCTCGGCAGTTGAAACATACTCCGACCTTTCCTTTGTCAAAGTATTTTTAGAATCAAACGAGCGCGGGTGAACCTTTGTATAATCCCGTTTACTTGTACTACTTCTACGCTGGGTTGAGAGCCTTGAATACATCCATTTTTGGTTTGCTTTCTCAGAGTCCGAACCTGAGAAAGAGTCTGTGCCAGAACTTAACTTTTTCCCCTCATCTTTAAACTCAGCAGGGTAGTAAGTGGAGTGAACACTTTGGATACACCCACTGCTAATACCTTCATGAAAAGATGAACGCGAGGGTGAACGGTCTCTCCTTGTGCTTCTGGCCCGAGGAAGAGTGGCTCTCCCCTCGGTCACCCTGCTCTCGCCAGAGGCGGGGATCTTGGCTCCAGCAGAGCCGGTGCTGCACAACTTTTCAGTGAGTTGGCGGATGGACGGAGAAACGGAGGAGGGCGCGGAGGAGCCTCGGTCTGCGGCCGCAGTGATTCTGGAAACTTTTCTTGAAACGCTAACAGTACGCGTCGCCAAGGGTTCCGAGTTCCCAGCCGTGCATTGCTCCGTAGTAGTAGTAGTACTAGTAGTAGTAGTAGTAGTAGCAGTTGTTGATGTTGTATTAGTAGCAGTAGTAGTATCAGTAGATAAAGGGGGAAGGGCGACGTCACAAGCACCGGACTCCTCTGGTTTAACTTGCTTCTCTTTACGGATTCTGCTGCTGGCATTCCAAGACTCAGAGCAGACGGGACGACAGACGTCCACATGTTTCTTTCCGTCTTCTCTTTTTGCCATGGTTCATTTCATTCTTGGTGATTAAATCCACATGATCGGTTCACGGATGAGGCATGTCAAGTTTACCACGGTCGATTCCACCGCATAAACCCGTAAAATCACAAAACTGGACTTGAATCATTGGATCCTTGAGACGTGGATCCAGGATATCCAGCTGGGTAACGCCAGTGACGAGTAGGGAATCAGATCAGGGGATCTTCAACCTTGCATGATCCTGGCTCCAAACTGCATCAACACACGAGCAAGAAAGGACTCCAAGTAATACCCCAACTTTCCCTGCTCCAACCTGTGCACAAGCAACACTTCCATTGTTTACTCCAACCCCCCAGCCCACATCCTAGAGTTTAAATGTTTTTCCAATGGCCACGTCCAGAGCACTTGGCGAAAGGTATCATTTACTGCGGTGCTCAAATAGTCTCTGAACTCCATATTTTGACATTGTTTGCTTTTCCGTGACTTAATGTTTTTGCATTCTAATGCGTGAGATAGGGCAGGGTGGGAGGGACCAGCAGGGGCCGTCACAGCCCCCCTGGGGATAGAGTCTCAGGAAAAGCATTTTTGTGAAGGGCAAAGTCAGATACTGTGGATAAACCAACAATAAGTTGGTTTACTTATTTTACAAATAGACGGAACCCCCCCCCGCCCCCCATGGGGGTCTCAAAGACCACATTTCCGTCTATTTGAGCAGAGTATCTGCAGGCCTGTTCATTCATCTGTTTCTACAATGTTTAAAGCTCTGTTCATCTTTCAGTAAGACGTATACAAGTTCACTTATTGTTAATATCTTGGTCAATCCAGCATCTTCATTTGTTGGTCCAAATAGTCAGTATATCACTGGACAATTTCATGCCACGTGTTATCTCAGGCAATCCTAAATGAATGATCTACTTTAAACAATTGCTTTGTGACACATAAAAACACACGTCACACAGTATGCGTCCATGTGCTTGATGTGTTGATGTGATGTGCATGTATGGAGATGGCACTGGGTTTTGCCGGACTTGCAAACGCAACAATGTCATCCCATAATAACAAATATAAATGGTAAACAATGACCTCAACCAAACATTACTAACAAGAACATTCCTATGATCCTGCGCTTCAGAAATGGATGCGGTCATCGCGATGTGAGGTTACGAATGTACAACGTGTAGTGTGTGAGGCCAAGCCTGCATGACGTCATACAGATTCACTAACCAATGAAATGCAAGTCACTCAAAGTCCGTCCATTTAGGATGTTTTCCTTTATTGACATGGGGGACAGAGAAATAAATAATCATTACAAAAATACAAATAATAAAACATACTCCTTAAACATTTGTGATCATATTTAATTATGAATAGTAACAAAAATAGGATTTTCTCCAACGCACCCCCCCACACACACACCATTACATCTATGCACATTGCATCTATATACCGAGAGTAGGCCTATACAACTTATTCACAATCAATGTGAAGCATTTAAAAGTTCCACACATTCACAGTATTTATGAAATATATATTTCATATATATATATATTTTTTTTGGGACATTCAATCGTGCCTTATATTAAATGCTGCCTGAAAGCTGTATTATTAATACGGTTAATGCTTAATGCACATGCTGTTTATTTGATCTGATATGTTTCTCTCGTTTAGAGGTTAGGATACCTAAATATGTTAGTTTGGTTCTGGGTTTAGCATCCTGTGTCAGTGATGCCAGTAAGCGTCATAAGCCGAGTTCAGATGCTAGACTGTCCTAAGGGCATTTACCATGTGACGCTTCATGCACATGCGGGGATGCGGGGACATGCGGGGATTCTTTTTTCAGATCGACTGGCGTTTGACGGTCAGCCTGTACGTTGCCGTTTCCAAACACTACAATCCTGTGACTTCTATGTTGCTTATTACTTCATATTCACATGCATGTCTTGCAAGATAATAAACAACAGGAATGACCTTGTAGTCTCAGGATATGATGTAGAAGCGTGGCATAAGGCAGAAGCGTTGCAGTATCGTTATTGAGTGTCACAGAACGTGAATATATCTGATATTAGGATGGGAAACATGTTAACATCATCGTAGCTACTAGCCTATGAAACACCACACTGCATCTTTCCGCTATGAACAACTTGTTCATAACTTGTTTCATGGGGAGATTTTACACACACACACACACACACACACACACACACACACACACACACAAACAGGAAGAGGCAAACCACAGAGTTCAGCCTTAACTCAAGGCCTCGTCTGCTTTTCTACTCTCCAGTCTAAATGTCAGTCAGATTTCAGTGTTCATATTAGAATCAAGGAAAAAATATAATCACATTATTTTTGTTCAATATCTGTCTTTTCCCTGTTCAGATGCCTGCCTCGGAGAGAAAGTTAGTATCAGTTAAACTCAACAATAATTACCAGGGCAGGTATGGACCATATATGCTCTCTAGTGGTCATAATATGGAAGTGGCACTCCACACATGCATATAATGTTAAGTCATATACGTTGATCATTTCCCTTCCTACATCATATTCCCCATGCCCTGTTAAAATGCCATACTTACTGTGAAGGAAAATTCCTTACTAGTTGTGTGACATTCGTCCTATTCGTAGACTAACAGAAGATCAACCATTACTGGTCAACATGACCCTAAAGTCCTCTTTGGGGGACAGACAGGGATGTTGTGACCCTCTCTGAGAGACTCAACATCCCTCACTAACGAACCATGGCCTCATTGGGCTGAAGGCCTCCTTAACTGGACATCTGGTGAGGAGGACATGAGGAACTATTGTTGAGAATCATCCTCAGAACGCTAGTGGCTGGCGTCATGTGCGGGCAGCTACTGTACTCCTCGATGAAGCTTCTTGTCAATAAAAACTGTTAAACTCATAAGTCATCTCTTTACTCCTCAGCTCATCATAAAACCATGTAAGTGTTCCATAACACGTGTGACTCCTCCAAGTAACGGTACTAACCTAGCCTGCTGATACCAGCTACGTACTTCCGTCCAAATTGATTTTGTTCCGTAACGTAGGCTGGCAAAGCACTCGCTGCTGACGAGATCCAGAGTCTCAATTCTTGAAACCTAATCAGCGACGGGGGGTAGTTCAACTGTAGTTCAACAGTTGAAAGTGAACTACAGTTGACAGTCCAAATAAGAGTTTGGAATGCCGTATTTTCCCCTCTACTCTCAGGATCACTTTACAACATCGACACATGTCGTTCACATCCATGATCTTGAATCTTCATTGCACTACGATCTCAGAACAGGTCGCTAGCGATTTGTTTACTACTGTGAAAGCGGAGGCTTCCTACCTCCGGCACATAACGTACGTCATGACCAAACATGCGGATTGGTTAAGGGAACTCCAATGATTTGAAACCTTTTAAACCTCACCCCTGATTTTTAAACCTCACACCTCCGCCCATTACAGAAATCAAAATGACGGTGTCCCAGACTGAATGACAGGAGAGAATCAAAGTCAAAGGCTGGTCATGGCCGTACTAGTACTAGTAGTACTAACCTAGAACTGGAACCGCACCGGAATGGTCAAACACCGGTGCCCTTGATCTTGAGCGTGGTGACCCTGAGCACAAACCTGCGGGTGCTACGGCGGTACCGCGGCTGGGTGAAGTAGAACAGAATGGGGTCCAGCACGCTGTTCATGCTGGCGAAGGGCCGCGTGCACTTGTACACCACGGAGAACAGGTTGCGCGTCGCGCAGGGCGCGCCCGGCAGCGTGCGCACCAGCAGGTACAGCGTCTTGGTGAGGTGGAAGGGCAGGAAGCTGATGGCGAACGCCACCACCACCACCACGATCATGCGCACCGCCTTGTCCCGCTTCTCGCCCGTCGCCGCCGACACCCCCTGGTAGGAGGAGGGGCGGCAGAGCAGCAAGGCCATGCGGCAGTAGCAGGCCGTCACCGCCAGGAAGGGCAGCAGGAAGCCCAGGCAGGTGAGCGCCATGCCGTAGGGGTAGTAGTCCAGGGAGCGGTCGGGCGGGCTCAGGTCGTAGCACACCGTGCGGTTCCTCTGGACGCCCGTCGCGGCAAAGTGGAAAGTGGGGGCGCAGAGCGTGGCCACCACCAGCCACACCCCGAAGCAGACGATCCAGGCCAGCCTCCGGCCGCCTGTCTTGTGCCAGCTGGCCAGCGGGTGGCAGATGCCCACATAGCGCTGCAGACTGATGCAGGTGAGGAAGAAGATGCTCCCGTGCATGTTGCTGGGGAGGATCAATGGGTCGTATTTTGGTTACACATAGACACTATCTTGTGACTGTTATGATTACATATTGATTACGTGTCTGCAGTCATATTATATTCATGTATAGCCTTGCACTCCAATTAAATTCATATTACATTGCACACAGCTAATTTGATTGTGTAGAAGACTAGGCCAGGGGAGGAAGACGGAGTACTTGAAGAGGGTGTTTGGTTTCTGCTTTTGATTCGGGACTGTAGAACTGTGTTATCCCGAACCACAGGACGTACAAAGAAGCGCGTTAAAAACCCTCACCTGTAGAACTGGAAGCGGACCAGCTTGCAGGTGAGCTCGCCAAAAGGCCAATAGTCGTGGCTAGCATAGTTGTAGATCAGCAGAGGAAGTGACATCACGTACAGGAAGTCCGCCGTGGCCAGGTTGAGCATGTAGATGTTGTTGCGAGACAGGTTGGGGCGCAGCCTCCATATCTTCAGGATGACGGCGGCGTTCAGAGGCAGGCCAACGAGGAAGACCAGGCTGTAGACCGCAGGGAGGAGGATGCGCTTGAAGTCCTCCTTGTAGGTGCAGCGCAGGCCGGTGGGCCCGCTGGCGTTGCCGCTGAGCGACGTCAGGCCCTCCAACGCGGAGGACTCTGTGGGCTCTGGGTCCAGACCCAGGTAGAAGCCGGAGGAGGGGAGGAGCACCAGGAAGGAGGACTCTGTGGACAGGTTTGTGGTGGTGGGCACCGCCATGGTGGGTCCCGTCACATTCTGGAGGCAGGGAGGGGAGGAGGTGCAATGTGGTTCAGTTGTTCCTCCAGAGAGGAATTCCTTTGACTCAATGTACATTTGGAGAACAAACTTAATCCAAAAAACTAAAAACAAATGGATTAGGGATGGCCACATTCTACCAGTGAGCAGATTGATATAGTTTCAAAATCCTTTAATATGCTAGACTGGACTGGATGATCATAACCGGATCATCTCAACAGGAAGTGATAGAATACCTCTGCTGCCAGGCAATCACGGAAGGTTTGTGAGGACTGGTGAGGACACTGCAGATGCTGCACATGTGGAATACTTGATATGGACAAATGTACAATAATAGAAAGAAAGACTAAGTAAAAACATAATCATGTTCAGCAAATATATTATCATGGTTTGTTATTATTACAGAAATAAGGAAGCGCGCTCAACACCCTGTAATACTTAAAACTTAAACTGGGTGCTTAAACTAAATGAAGCAAGCACTCAACAGTTTGGTTAACTTTATATTTGCCTCACAAACGCTTGGGGCTGACTTCTTCAGTGAGATATGGTCATTTCACCCTTGACCCCAGGTAGGTGTGCTTAAATAAACCAGATCCTCACCTTTAACCCCGCAGGTACCCAGCGCTCTCCAACAGGGGGAGACCCAGTAGACTGTACATGGATACTGGGTCTCCCCTGTTAAAGGTGATGATCTAGTTTTGTGATTATTACAGAAATAGTAATAATAACAACAACAACAAACACTTGATGGAGTCAAGTGTTGTTGATTCCATCTTGTATTCCATTGATGTTTTGTGAACGTGCGTTTGCTGAATAAAACACTCGTCCCCTTAGGAGCGTTGCTGACTGCTTCTCTCCTCGGTTCCAACTGGCCACAGCCTTCTGCAGTAATCATTGTTTACTATTGGGTCAGTGGCTCTCTAAGCTCAGCCATTGCAGGTGGATATCATTGTTCTTGGTGGTCAGTGACACCTAAACACAGGTTATTTTAGGCTAATCAGCACTGTTCCGACAGTATCTAAGATTGCTGAGAAATGGTAGCTGATCATATCCTTTTCCATCTCAAGAACAGCTCTACATCACTGACATTGTGCTTTACACTCAACAGAAATGGCTAAATGTTTCTATATAGGGGGAATCAAATCCCTATTTGAGTTGGGTGGTGGTGTGGGGGCTTTAGTTTCCTGATCCCAGTCAAGCTTTGGACAATGGCAATCACAAATCTCTCCT
>JAOPJJ010000047.1:8333936-8345061 GCA_027122795.1 Enchelyopus cimbrius
ACATAACGATATGAAAATAAAAGTGCCTGCAGGAAAATATAAATACAGTACGCAAAAATTTACTTCGACGGAAATTAACTCCTTAAGATTATGTTTCTGATTCTGCTTTAGCTTCAGATGCCATCAAGCAGGGGTTTCTGGTCGTAATCAGTCGCAAGTCCATCACTGACCAATCAGCATTCATTAGCAGAATGCTAGCGTGTTCAGGCCAACAACGGCCCTACCTGTAACTCGCACTCGCCCGCGATCACCCCCAGTGGATGTCTAATGGAACTACAATCAATATCGGTACAATGGGGTGTATAGGGAGCAGTGTTGGGCAAGTTACTCTAAAAAAGTAATTAGTTCTAGTTACTTCTCCCAGAAAGTAACTAAAGTAGTAACTGAGTTACAAACTCTAAAACCGGTAGCGGTGTCTCCGGCATATTCCCAGGCTTCACTGAGCAATCCTGCCGCAATCCAGCCGGTGTGGGTACCAGATTGACTCGGCTGCCAGATTGACTCGGGGTCCTCGATGCGCAATAATGACGCACTTACTGTAAACGCTGTCTTTTAAATGTGTATGCGCGTCACTCAGTTCATTCATTCTTATGGTTCTGCTCTTTGATCAGGTAATATTTGTGGCTTTAGATTGATGGCTAACGTGAGCTAATAAACGTTAGCGAGGGCAGCGGGGGCTTTCATCAATATAGGATTAGTTTTGTAGGTGATAATTACCCTTTCCCTAATACCACGGAATAAAAAAAAAGTCTGGCCTTAATTCTGAAAACTGTCAGTCTTTATTTATGACATTTATTTTCACAGAAATTAAGCGTTTTATACCGAGGTAAATAAAACGTCAATCAATAAATCATCAATCAAATGACTGTTCAAGTTCTTCATTTTCAGTTGATAGAAACTAGAAAATACTGTCTTAATACAAATTTTAACAATGCCAATCCTTACTATAACATATGTGAAAATACAAATATATGCATTCATCAGTGCTTTTAGACGTGTTTCCAATACCAATAAACTAATAATGTAAACAGACTTACCTTTTGATTTTCTGGTGCTTGTTGTGCTATTCTAATAATTCACTGCATCTTTTGCCATCTGCCTATATTCCTTCCTTCAAACTCTGTCCATCTGCAGCTGTCGCACATTTTTTTCTAAGAGGGAAGTGTATTGATCAGTTCCAGATGTTATGTCTGACTGCTTAGCTGCCTGTCTACCAAACTGTGGGTCTTTATTATTCCATGTGGATTAGTGATTAAAACGCATATCAAAATCAAAACATATTTCACCACTTCTCATACAAGTACACCAGTTGTTCTAGATGGGTAATTCGACTTTGTTCTTAAAAGACCAGTGTTGTGAATGATGGTGGATGTTTGAGGCATTTATTTAACATTTGAACACCTTCCCTCCCTTTGAAATTACAAATTGTCCTTCTATGACATTAAGCTCATTTGCCTTCAAAATAGCTTAGTGGTAAGTGGGAAGGGATGCAAATGTTCACAAATATCCAATTGACCTATGTTTTTTCCTTTTCCACGTTAGATTGTTGAGTCAACCTGGAACAGCCTGTAACTAACCATGCTAACCAAAGAAGGAGTGTAGTTTAGTTACACCGGTGTTGACCAAGTAGCCATCCTTGGAGGTAACTGAGAAATGCTTTTCAGATAATCTCTCTGTAATTTCTCTCATCTTCTTTGTTGAAAATGATGGTCAGCCAGGGACCAAAACCATCTAAAGAAGAATATGAATGCCTATCCACACTCTTTCAGGGTTGACGGCCAGTGCTTTCAATCCCCCCATGTCATCTATGGTGGCCAGGTCATGTCCTCTCTCTGCAGTAGCTCTGAGCTTCAGACCAGGTTTTATGTGTTCCTACCAAGTTGTAGGGGTATTGGGCACAAAGGATTGGCTGGTACAGCGTTCTGAATAGGGTGTTTATTAACCTTTAAAAAAAACAAGGAACATTCTTGTTTTGATACCTGATTGTCGTCGTCCCCCCCCCCCACACACACACACGCAGCTCACTCCTTCTAGATGACCATCAATACATTTACCATCCTATTTGTAATCCAATTGTAAATGGGTTATTTTGAGAACATTTTCATTTTACATCAACACCTTGAGCTTTGTCTCAGAAGGTGTGTCTCGCTTAACCTGTGTACATATTCTGAAGGCAAGTGACCTTTGATTGCATGGCTATTTGTAAAGGCCAATACCCTTTCAGTGAGACTGATGGATTTAAAATGTAAAACAAATCAATCAGCCACCTGCCATGACTCAAACTCTCATTATCTATGAAACATACAAATGCAGAAATAGGTTCAACTGGTGTTCTATGATTAGGGTTGAAACTTTTATTTGGATGCATGATAATCCCTTATCAACCTGAATTCATCATACAGACATTGTGCGCTGTATGAGATTGGGGAAGGTATTTAAGCGAATGCAAAAGACGTAGATAGTTGTAGCTTATGTGGATGCTACTGCAAGTCTTGGTCAATGCAAGAGTTTAGTTACTGAAAAGCTTTTTGAATCAGAAAAACATGTTTTGCTGAACGCTTACTTTTATAGTCACATCGTCTTCAAGGTCACGGTCAACAAGACCTCTTTCAAGATTGCAGTTTTTTGACCACGTGATCAGACATTGATCACACATTTATCACATTATTGTTGTGCTGACAAGTGAAGTACATGTACTGATGAGACTTGAGTTGGATTTCTCAACAAAATTGCCTACAAAACACACTTGATGAAATTGTCGAATGTTGCAGGCGAGTACTGCCCTGACTATGAAATTCCCCCAGACAGGGCACTCATTGCAAAGACTGTGAATGTATTGTGTTACAGATCAATTTTATTGACAGTTAAAACAATCACCAAGAACGACAAATAATTCCCGTAGATGCACTATTCACTAATGGTCAGAAGTGACACATGACCTAAAATCCACTGTGAAAATCATTTCTAAGCATCACATAAATGGTATGGAATCCTTATACTTCAATTGGAGAACTTGTATATTTAAGGTATCCTTGCTAAATAGCAGTTACTCTACTCAGAGGAGCGCTTGAAACTTGTTTACATTGTTTTTGATTCTAGCTGATCTACAGTGATATGTTGGTTTCTATGCCGCCCTTTGACAATGTATTTGTAAGTCGCTTTGGATAAAAGCACTGCTAACTGCCCTAAATGTAATGTAAATGTAATTGTGACATAAATGGAATATTGGAAAAATGTTGCAGGGTCTGATGAGTCTCGATTTCTGCTGCGACATTAAGATTGTAGGGTCTGAATTTGAGACCGATCCCAATTAATATGATTTTAGGAAAACAATGTTGGTCATGTTGATCGTTTGTTTCTTATGTTCCTGCTGTGAGGAATGTGTTGAACGGCATCCCACAATACACTGTTATAGAGTCTGTTGTGCTCTATGTTAAAGGAGATAACAAAGGAGGCATTGAAGCACCTCTGCTTGGCGTTTGTAGATTTGTAGATTTCATTCATTTCATTCTGTCAGGAACCAGGAAAAAAGACAGCAGCCTAAAGGTTTTTTTCTCTCCTGCGGGTATTTCTACATTGCTTCACCAATGCTTGAATATTCAAATTCTAAACAAACTTGGGTGTTTTCCCACGTGAATGACATGGAGGCATTAATGCTGAATCCCTCCTTAGGCTATGTCCACACGGGAACATTCCTGTTTGTTTTTTTTTGCGGGGTCATTGTTTCCAAAAAGTAGCGGTTCCCTTGTCTACACGGCAAGGTTGAGGCGGCGTTGCCAGATCTTTCTACTCTGGGACCCGTTCTCAAAAAGTATCGTTTCAGGACACCCGAAATGACGTTGCCGTGTGGATGAAAGGACAAAACAATAAAGTATTTTATCTTTTTCACCTAAAACGTTCCCGTGTGGACATAGCCTTACATAAGCACGTTGAATTGCCTTGCTGCTGAAATGTGCTTTACAAATAAACTTGCCTTGCCTTACTATTCAGCACAGCGCCCTTTAGCGACTTTTCCTAAATCCTGCAATATTCAAAATTTAAACAAGAAGCAATATTGATCGATGATCAATGATCTGTGATCAATAAGCAACGTAGCTTTGAAAGGAAAACAATTATATCTTTCGTTTAAACAACCTCTGTCCTAACAAGTGCCTGTAGTGTTGTGACTCAGTTTAAAGAGTCAGTCGTCTTGATGACACTGCTCCCTGGTAAAGACCTGTTTGTTAGGCTGGAGTCTCCATGTTATCTTAAGTCCCTCGGTCGCTTTTTCCACTAGTTGTTGCATCTGAAAACAAGCATCCACAAACCATTACAAATATTTAAAAATGACTGAGCTAAATTTGTTTCAGGCAGGAGGGCCAATATAGCTCATTGAGACTGTGGAGCAGTCTGTTGTTTTGGAGGTGGTTGCTTAAAGACCAGCAACTGGGGTGTTTAAGCACATTGTTCTATCTATGCTGTGTGTCAGGACTTCTGTTCTAAATTCTTCAATTCACTTGTAGACAGCCGAGAGGCCATTACGTTTTTGGTTGTGAGTATCTTAAAAGATTTCAGAGGGTAGCATACGAATGCAGGGAAAACGTACTTGTTGTAAAATGGCTGCTTTAGTTGCCGGGTCATTCAGGTCCTGCAGGTCCTCTGAGCGAAACGTAGCTTTGAGCACCCGTACTTTATTACCTGTTTGTCACGTGCACACACACACAAACAGACACATATTGGATTTCCCACATTGGATTCTATATAAGAAAATAATTCAACATAAATGTTCACTAATGAAGACAAAACATGGATGTGAGCTTACAGGTGCAGAGGAAAGGAAACTTCTGTACACATTCCTGTATACCCCATGTCACTAGCTTTCCTACGGTGCCACACTTGTTTGTCACGCCGTAAAATGAAGCACGTAATGGATGCCAGAATCTGAAGGTGGTAGAGTCCCCATCCGACCACCTCCATCCATCACTGAAGAGGCCAATCCAGACCTCATTACCAGCGGCTACCTCACGGACCACCTGGTTCTCTGTTTGGTTCCTGATGCTGACCATGTCTGTGTGGTGTTTGATGCAGTATTCAAGAGCATGAGTCGCTTTTACGGCCTGGAGGAGTAAGACATATCTGTCTCGACCTTGTTTGTTAGCTGAAGAAGATAATGGGATTAAATGTTTAATCGTGTGTACAATCATGTTATTAAATGTGTTGTCCTTATACAAGTCAATTGTTTGTGTTAATCTGCAGTGTGTGTGTACTTACTGTCATAACAAATGAAGGAGCACAGTTTGCTAAAATCTGCGGTAGATAACCAGGAGCCTTCCATGGAAGTAACGAAAAAATCTGAACCAGAATAAAACTGGAAATTTCTGTAGTTTCTCTCGCCCTCGTTGTCAAAATGATGGTCAGCCAGGGACCAAAACCACCTCTTTGGATGACCGGCATTAATCCCCGTCCACACGTTGTCATGGTTCACGACCAAAGGAAGCAGTGCTTCCATTGCTGCCATGTCTACTATGGTAGCCAGGTCGTGTCCTCTCTCTCTGCAGTAGCTCTGAGCTTCAGACCAGGTTTTAGGTGTTTCGACTAAGCAGTGGGGCTGGTGTTGGGCACAAAAGGATGGGCTGGTACACAGTCCTGGAATCGGGTGAGTAATCACATGATACATTCAATTGTATTTTCAGACATACAAATTGTAAAATGGTATATGCAATTGTGAAGTACGATGTACTAAACATCTGAACATGCAAAAGAAAGCATTTTCCTGTTACAATACAAAGACTATCAAATACACATTTAACAATGACGTGCAAAACCAAACATGATTATGAATAATCCACATGGAACATGCAATTGCGAAGAATGATCTACTAAACATCTTTTAAAACAGGCAAACATGAATAAATATATACATTTTGTATATATATAAGACCAACAAATACACTTTCTCAAATATGCATTTGATGCTCGAAGATGATAAACTGAAATGCTTACCTGTGATTAGAAACATTGTTATCCATTCCATAGCTTCCATTCCTAAATAGTAGAGAATTATTACAAAATAGTGACTCATTTGTCACTATATATTAACATAAATGAACTGTTGTTTCTTGAAAGAGTAGGCCTACATATAACTGATATGTTCAATGGAGGTTCTCTCTTCATGATGATATAGCAATACAAAATAGAAATAACTTGTTTCTTTAATTGAGTTGATTTAACAAATATACTTTTCTCTTAACATCATGCAGTAAACAATACAATAATATAAACAGACTTACCGTTTGGATTTGTCCCGTTGTGCTACTGAGATGTTCTATGAACTGGCTACATAAGAACATTTATTAGTTCCAGATTTCATTTTCATAGGCTATATTTCAGCACTTCTCATAAAAATACACCAGTGTCCCTTAGATTGGTTTTTTCTTGAAAGACCGAATGATGGTTGATGGTTGAGGGATTTATTTTATATTTAAACTCCTTCCCTCCCTTGAAATGTAATTGGCCTTCACACATCGTCCTCAAATTACGTAAACTCAAAATAGCTAGACGAGTTAAGTCTGACAAGCTTCCCGAGATTAAACGAGCAATGTAAAATTGATGACTTTTGATTTGACATGCAAATGTTCACAAATATCCCATTGACCCTTTTTTGCAAATAATCAGCATTATTTACTTTTGCATTTCCGGAAAATGCTTACAATTGTATCTTCCTTTTAATCAACAAAGACCATCGAATACACATTTAACTATGGATGGCAAACCCAAACAAAACTAAATTTAGTGAAATACCCTAATACCCTTTCAGTGAGACGGATGGATATAAAATGTAAAACAAATCAATCAGCCACCTGCCATCTATTAAACATACACATGCAGAAATTTGCAGCTGGTGTATTTCTCTGATCCCAATCCCATTGACCATTTTTCTAGACATTTACCATCCTATTTGCAATGTAATTGGAAATGGGTTATTTTGAGGACATTGTCATTTCACATCAACACCCTGAGCTTTGTCTCAGAAGGCTAGGTTATCGACAGGTGTGTCTCACCTAACCTGTTTACATATTTTGAAGGCAAACGAGCTTTGATGGCATGACTATTTGTAAAGGCTATTACCCTTTCAGTGAGACAGATGGATTTCAAATGTAAAACAAATCAGTCAGCCACCTGCAATGACTCAAACTCTCATCATCTATTAAACATACACATGCAGAAATTTGCAACTGGTGTATTTCTCTGATCCCAATCCCATTGACCATTTTTCTAGACATTTACCATCCTATTTGCAATGTAATTGGAAATGGGTTATTTTGAGGACATTGTCATTTCACATCAACACCCTGACTCAAACTCTCATCATCTATGAAACATACAAATGCAGAAATAGTTGCAACTAGTGTATGTCTATGATTAGTGTTTTTTTATTTGGATTTATGATAATCTCTTATCAAGCTGTAATCATTTATAGACATACAGAAATTGTGAGCTGTTTGTGTGCGATGGTGAATACTTCAAAAGTTAATATGTTCACTTCAAACACCAAACACCGAAACTTGATTTCGATTGTATATTTTATATTACATTCAAGAGTTATTTTCTTCAAATTGACAGAGAATCCAGCAAAACAAACTATGTTCTTATAATTTTTTATGAAGTTAGAAATTATAGCAGTGTTTCTTAGTCACCTGTTGTCGCTAACCTGGCCATTTGTGACATAAAATGAAGTTATCTATACAAAAGAATATGTTTGTGTACGAAAGGATTCTCAGCCAAGTTGCATGGGGAGTTCTAGTCCACAATACTGCTGATTAATTGTGTGTTATGGGATGTCACATTTTAATTTAATACATCTGCACCAAATACACATATTTTGTTGGTATGCAGACATATTATCATAAAACAATGAACTTTACTGACGGTAAAACCATTTTTGTGAATGAATACAAAGCTCTCTGTTGATAATACACCTGAGAATAGACATGGATCTTTCTTGTTCATGGAATTTGGCACAGGATGGCATTTGTAAAAACATAAAAACACAACCTAAACACCAATACAAGAACATGTGATCATCCTCGTTAACATATACAGACAAACAACACAACATGGCTAAAGACAGGAAAATGTTTGAGCACTAACTGTGGATTTTGTTGAGTAGAAGCTTACATTTTATTTTGTGAAAAGCACACTTTG
The DNA here is from genome assembly GCA_027122795.1 of Enchelyopus cimbrius. Taxonomy (NCBI): domain Eukaryota; kingdom Metazoa; phylum Chordata; class Actinopteri; order Gadiformes; family Gaidropsaridae; genus Enchelyopus; species Enchelyopus cimbrius. The sequence continues at coordinate 8,342,121 of JAOPJJ010000047.1, forward strand.
GTCATGCGTTTCACACCACGTTTATCCGCATTCTAGGCCTGATTCCCCAACAACCATTGTGCAAAGTAGACTAATTCAATCAATATCACAGAAATAAAAAGTTTCAAAATATAGATCTTTGCGCTTCACGGCCATAACACATGAAAACTAACAAACACATGACAATCTAAAGCAAAAAATCACCAATCCAAAAATGTCTACAAAACCCTGATACATTCCTCTTTTTTAATTGCGTTTTTTGGAGCAACTTCAGTCCAAGCTGGTCTTTACAGGCTGCAACACAGTGGCATGGTCCAAAAATCGCTGGACTGCAATTCTTTAAAATATAATTTGTTCCATGTCCTTTGTAGTAGTAGTTACCTTTTACAAAACCATCATTCTCTAACACATGTTCTTGTTGCTTTGTATAAATAACAACAGGACACATTAACATGATCGAAAGGGCACACCAAATGTTTTCCCATAAGGTCATCATAGTGCTGAGAGTAAGTTAACAAAAGCCTTGTGTCAGAAAAAAAAAGTTTTATGCAATTGTAGAAAAACATAATCACAGTTTTCTGTAAAATGTAATGTTATAAAACCTAGAGTGAAATGTTATTCAGGCCAATAATATAGACATCTAACATTAACAAAAATACTTTTTTTACTAACAAATGACTTCTTTTAGAGGTAACAGTTCAAGACTTGAGGCACATTCTTCAAACAACAACAGACTTACTTGAGGAGTTATTGCAAGACATGTTCAATTACACACATATCTTAACAATATGATCATTCTTAACCATCTGCTTATTTTCTCCCTGTAACTCTTCAGTCAACCGAGCTCACTATCAGACTTTTAGTTTGAATCAATTTTTTCCCCAAAGTTGTACCCTTTGTGGGTTGTCTTGTCTCCAGGGTCAAAGGCTAAAGGAAGAAAACATACAAATACGGAAGCAAAAAAGTGCTGGTGTTCAGTTAACGTGGTTTTCAGCAGTTTACCAACCAAATGTCTCCCGTCATGACTGGGAAATGTTAATACATTTAAGTTATATACAGAAAAATAAACCCAGTAACAACGACATATCCTTGAGTCATATAAAAAGAACGTAAGTGTAACCCTCGGTTTCACAAACCCTACCCTCGGTCCATCCATCAATGTTGTGGACCCTGTGATAGTCTGTTTTCAGATGATCAGTCACAAGCCTAGGATTCCCTGCACATTGTTTTTATATATGTTAGATTTGTATATATACACTTGTGTGTGTGTGTGTGTGTGTGTGTGAGAGACTCAAAATGCACTTCATACGCCACCTAAATGTCAACCCCGCATAGCATGACTCTCTTCCACCTACCCCCCAAAAGAAAATGGCATGGTATCCTTAGCACTTCTTTCGGAGCACTTGTATATCTAAGGTATCCTTGCTAAATAGCAGCTACTCTACTCAGATGAGTGCTTGAAACTTGTTTCTATTGTTCTTGATTCTAGCTGATTCACGGCGATATGTTGGGTTCTATGCCCTTTGACAAAATATACTGTAAGTCACTTTGGATAAAAGCGTCTGCTAAATGCCCTAAATGTAATGTCATGCAAATGTAAATTTGTGCGTGCGTGTGTGTGTGTGCGATACGGAGAAGGAGTGATAGGTAGGCCGTGCGCCACTCGGTGGCATCATGGAGGGTGATGTCACAGACGGGTCTCCCTGTCTGCGCTGTGGACCCACTGCGCGCCGTGGCCCACTGACGCCTCATCCTTCGCCAGGGCCTCCATCTCCGTGCCGCCGTTGGCCAGGACCCCGCACACCGCGTCCCTCTGCTCCCTCCTGGTCCGCCGCCGGAGGAGTAGGAACCCCGGGATGCACACCAGGAAGGAGGCGCTGCGCAGGCTCAGCGTCAGGCCCAGGTAGGCCGTCCTGCAGCGGGGGGTGGGGGGCACGGTGAGAATGCATCACTGAATCTGCCGGAAATGTGTTGGTCTGCGGCGTGTGTGAAACAGTGGCGGAGCCAGAATATTTTTATAGGGTTGGCCAGGCTGGGACCATGACCAGGGGGGGGGGGGGGGGATCGTTCCGTATTTTGGTGTTTTGTTGTTTTGCTCGTAAAATGATGGCCCGGTTGTAGGGAAGGCCAGCGTGGCACCACGTGGCACGGCCAGTGGTGTGAAAGCACTGCAATTGGCACGCCGCATCACCATGCCAACGACAGACGCTGATGCAGACATAAACTGAGACTATATTTATTTTGAGGCTTGAGTCTGTTTTGTCTGGGCGAAAACCTTTTAAATGTACACTTAATTACACTTAATGGAACACTTGCATCACTTGCATATTAACCTTAGACATTACACAATATCACCAAGTACAATTGTCATATCCAATCAAAGTTCCTAACTAACGTGGACCAAACAAAAAACTGAAATCCAAAAAATCCAAAAAAATTACTGACCATGTGAAACAATAGTGAATGATGTGGACCCTCAGCCAGTGAAAGTTCTGAGAGTCTGTCGTGGGACTTTACCTGTAGGCGGCCGTGTTGTAGACCCTGCAGGCACCGATTCCGCCACACCTCTTCTGGCCCCACTTAAGACATGTCTTGTCAATGATGGCCCCAAAGTAGATGGGGGCTGGGATGCCGGCTGTTTGGGGGTTCAAACGAAAATACTCTGGGTGGCGGCATTATTCCACGTGGTTATTTGTTTATTGCCCAAACAGTGCCAGCTATTGGTGACTTGAAGAATTTACAGCAGCAGGGTCAAAGCGTGGCACGCTGTTGCCCACACGTCAGTGGCGGAGCCAGAGTATTTTTATAGGGGTGGACGTCATGGTCCCAGCCCAGCCGCACAATAACTTTGTATGTGTTGCAGTGTTTTGTTTTGTTGTTTTTTGTTGTGGGGGGGGGGGGGGCGCGTTACATAGGGGGTGGCCCGGGGGGAGGGGGGGCCCGCGGGGGGGCCCAAGTAGGA
>JAOPJJ010000047.1:8354349-8365098 GCA_027122795.1 Enchelyopus cimbrius
CGGGGCCGGCGTGCCCCCGGGGCCCCGGCGCCCGGCGGGGGGGCGGGCCGGGGGGCCGCCCCCCGCCCCCCCCCCCCCCCCCCCCCCCCCATAAAATATCATGGAGGAAGGAGCGACAGAAGGTAAACCAAAAATACTTCAAATCCATGACATCTACACTAAAGATACCATGTAGCTTACAATACTGTTCTGCAAAAGCATTGCAAATATACAGATTTATTTATTTATTCCACTTGTATTTTGAAACTGCGAGTCGACAGATGTTTTACACTAGGGATTAAAGTGCGTTTGAGGGCCAATATGTATCCAATCAATAGATTCATATTGACGTTTCTGTCCTTTCGCTTCGGAGATGATAACGAAGGGCTGCAGATGGTGGACCGCCGCTCCCTCTGAGCATTGCTCCTCAGGGACCGCAGAGGGTTTTTTACACAGGTTCCAGCTCAGAAGTGAAATTAGCAGTGGATCTCATTAATGTCCTATTAACCAGCAAAGGGTTCCCGATTTAGACCGCGGTAGGATGTCCCAATTGAATGCCTACGTCATCACCCATTATAGCCATTCTATTCTTTCTCTTCCTCCCTCTCTGCCTCTCTCCCTTTCTCCTCTTATATAGAGAAACTAATACACACAGAAAACACACATACACAGACACAGCAAGACTAAGATACACACACACACACACATGCTATGAATAAGTCCAACAGTTCAGTACTGAACCTGCTTGGGAGGAGGTGTAGAGTCCTGCTGCCTTCCCTTGAGACGTGCTGCGTGGCTCCTGTACATGTTGCACAATTTACCTCAGAAACTAGGAATCCAGAACCAGGCTGAGCATAATGATCCTACAAATGAATATATCTATATGTATAGAGAGGTCTATATAGAGATACAGCTATGGATATAATAATCAGGTTCCTCTGACTCCAGTCCTGATAGAGGCTTCTTGGTAAAAGAGGTCAACCCTTATCACACAACCCTGGTCATCTCGCTCCACCTCTGATGCTCTCTCTCTCTCTCTCACCCTCTCTGTCCCTCTTTCTCTGTATTTTTCTGTCTCGTTCACACACACACACACGGGACGTCTTCCTGTAATCGCCAGTGAGACGTGACAACGCAAAAGTGAGTTCTGTCCATTATCAGAGCATCCAGGTCCACAGGAAATGCTTGCGTGCGCCGGCCGCTGTCAGGCAGTGGAGGAAGGAGCCACAGGTTGCGTCGGTGTTGATGATGGGCCCCTACCTGACTATTGTTAATGTTGGTTTGTAGTTAAGTTCAACGTTTGTTCAGCCGTTGTCTGAGATGGAGGTTGAAGTGGGATGTGCCGGGCGTTCCCTGTTCTATTCCTGTATTTACTTTGCTCTGCTGACAGCACAGTTGTGATCTTTTAATGTCAAACTATAGGTCGTAGATTACAAGCACAGAGAGCTTTTACAGTCAACGTCATTGTTTGTCGTTTACTTTTCCCACATCACATTTGACCTAATGGAGCTGAATGGGACTGTACAATACCCAATACAATATCCGTTCTGCGAAGAAAAAAAAGCAGTTTTCTCAGAATTCATTCTTGGGGAATAATGTAATCCTCCAAATACATTGGATCTTCTGGCGAGCGGACGGCTGACGCTGGTCTCCACCGGTTCTGAGGAGCGTCAGAGAGCGGGTTAATCCTCTGTCACTTACTCAGTATGCCCCTGTGTGTGTGTGTGTGTGTCTGTGTGTGTGTGTGTTAAACACCTGCCTCCGGTCATTCATTGTCAGAGGTGTGTGGTGGTGCAATATTGGCATCAATAAGTACCTACCAGTATACTCGGTGTAACATATCGAGCCAGATACAAGCAAACCCTAAAACGGGCCAAACGCTGATCCATTATGGCTGAAGGACAAGTTTGTGCTTCACAATCATGCTGAGGGGTTGCTCAACTTGAGCTGCCATCGCAGCACAAAGGCTGAATCACATCGGATGAGGCAATTGTTTCACAGCCTTTGCTAAGCCTGTAAAGGCTTTGAATGTTACAAAAAATACAAAGAACAAAGACACATACACACACACATACAGACACACATAGACACACAAACAAAAGTTTACTACTCCCCCTCGTCTTCCCTGCCCTGAGGGACCCAGCAGCTTATCTGTAATCCCACTCTGACTGGGACATCATCTGGAGGTTCTGGAGGAAAAGGGCTACTCTCTGCTCCACAGGCCGGCTCTCTGGTGGGACACCCTATCTTCACCTCTCCCCCTGTCCTCAATGCTCGTGTGTATCAGTAGCTTTTAACGCTTGGTGTTATCAGGAGACAAGAAGATATCGTCTAGAGATGAGTTGAATACCAAGTCCCAATAATTTGTGCAATACAGAAGACACACACACATTCACACCCCCACACAAACTCAATGTAAATATGTGAGGGACATTTCATTCGTCATATGCTGCCATCTTTCATGCAGTTTTTTACCTGCGGTAGTGCACCACCGGTGGCAAGAAAGAGTACTGTAGGTAGCAAGTGTGATTTGCTTTTGAAATAGAAACATTTTCAACAATAGAGAGACTAAATATGAGCTGACCTTTAACAAATGACAGTTTATACAAATTGTATTGCTCTGTGCATTCCATATTTTTTTTGTCCATTCAAATGTTTTCCATAGGTTTTGTTTTGTGTTCATTTATGTCTGATAAGTGAACACACTGGTAGCACAAGCAGCATTGTTCTCTTCTTATTTCCACCTGCCATGGCCTCTTCTAGTGCTAAGTGTTTAAGAAGGGGGTACTGGCACTGTCAGATATGTGTTTAGATCTCTATTTGCATTTGAGATGGTGCGCGAAAACGCCTTGATTACAATCGAACAGAACACCCAAAGTCAAAGCCAGGAAAGCCCTGAGATAGAGAGTTGAAGGCCCTTGTCCTGATACGAGTGTGTCGCTAGACTCCACGCCTCTTCACAGGGTCGGGAGGCACGAGAGGGAGGCACACACGCTGGCGCCATGTCCATCACGACACACACGCCGCAGTGAGGGAGAACCCTGCAGGCAGCAGCTGTTCAGACCAGCCCCAAGCTGTTTGGGGACAAGACAAGAGAGCTAGACACTCATAGATCAGCACGCACATGCACACACACACACACACACACACACACACACACATGCAGATACGCGCACGAATGGCCTTGTGCCCACACACATAATCACGTGCACATACACACAACCACACACACACATGCAGGCACATGATTGCACATACACACCAATAGAGTAAACAACAGTGCAGAACAACAGATGGATACAGCAACAGCCGTATGCCATCCTATTAGCTGATGATTCATGAATACAACCCACTTTCGTTTGCAACATAATGTAGCAGCACGTTGTGTGTGTAAGTAAATATAGTGATGTTTTTGGGAAAATGTTTTTGCCTGCGTCTTTGAGTCAGCAAACATGCTTGTTTGTGTGTGTGTGTCTGTGTGTGTTTGTGTGTGTGTGGTGGTGGAATTAGAGCAACTACATTTAGCACTGCGATAGGGCGATGACTCACCCTGTGCACATGCACAAACGTGCGCACAGACACACACACACACAGCCTCATCACCACTCAGAACCCGGTTACTGCTAGCCATCCATGCTAATCGTTCCATAATAGTGTAGAAGAGTGGGGAGGGCTCCGGTGAAAGGCAAAAAACAAGACCACCGATTGCTTATTGATTCCATCAACCTGTCACGCTCTCTGGAATTAGAGTCAGGAATAGGTGAGGTGTGTGTGTGTGTGTGAGTGCATTTGTGTGAGCATTCAAGTGTGTATTTGTTAGCCTGTGTAGGCTAGGCTGTACCAATACAAAATGATGCAGAAATGCATCATGGGAGAATCTTCCTCTCATGCTACTGCCTAGTTTATTTGAGACCCATTTGTGTCTAGGTTAATACAAACATGTGCAAACATGCAAGTGACATGAGTCCCATGCACTGTGGCTCCTCTGTCACCGAGCCTGTTTCCATTTTGAATGGCCAGTCTCATCGGAAGCATGACAAGCACACACACACACACACACACATGCTCACAGACACACACACACATGCAGGCACAGACACACACACACACACATGCTCACACACACACACACATAATCACACAAACAGACGCGATCAGAACAACGAGCACAACAGGCAGATCTCTCACTATCCATCAAGCCCATGTCGGTGAACAGATCCTCACATCTTCAGCTTGTTCTCTCCCCCACGTTTTGGGGAAGGGACGGCTCCCAGCGTGCGTCACACCACCTCATGCGCACGCTCCGCTGCCCTCCCTGGCTGATTGGCCCCTGTGCCTGCGCTGTTGTGGCCGCCGGCGCTCTTGGCTGTGCCTGGACGGCACCCCAAGCATGTCCACACATCGCTGTTCCATTTAGTGCCCCGTCATAATGAGCTTCCGAGTGCTGCGTGTGTGTGTGTGTGTGTGAGTGTTGGGAGGTTTGTGTGTGTGTGTGTGTGTGTGTCGGGAGGTGTGTTTCATCTGCTTTCCTCTCGCACATCTTCCTCTGACTGTATCTCATGATGAAAATCACCTGCAAGCCTAGAAACTCACTGTGGGACAACAAACGTCCCTGCTATGGGTCAACGGAATAACGAAGCAATGAAACAAACTAGAACTACCCAAACTACCCTCAAAAACTACATAAACTAGCTAAAGAACTACCTAAACTACTGAAAAAACTGAACTAGCTAAAGAACTACCTAAACTACTGAAAAAACTGAACTAGCTAAAGAACTACCTAAACTACCTAAAGAACTACATAAACTAGCTAAAGAAATACCTCTACTACCAGGGCTACTGCCAAAAGGAGTGTAATTGATTCATCAATACAAACGTTATGAGTGAGTGTGAGAGTATTTTCCGTGTGTTTCGTTCAGTCTGAACGTTTAGGTCTGAATGAGGACTCAGACCCACAGGGGGGACTTTGAGTTAGTGGTTTGAACAGGAAAGAGGAGGCTAGCGTCAGGCGACCGTAGCCCAGCATCGTACAGCCCAAAAGACAAGAAAGATGGAGGGAAGAGAGACGAGAGGAAAGAGGTCCACAAGGAGTTTGAAGAGAGAGAGATAGAGAGAGGGCCCATGGAGAGAAATGGCCAGTTAGAGAGGAGATGTGGGAGAGAGAAAGAGAGGCTCAGTGTGTGCACACGTGAGTATCTATGTGTGTGTGTGTGTTTATCTCTGTGACCCACATAGAATGCTATATGACAAGTGGCATAAGCAGCCTGATGCTAACTTAGCTCCGTCGCTATGTAAAGGCAATGTCCTTGTTGTAATTTCCAAGGCATTGCATATAGCTATGACCTGAATACAAGAACAACCCTTTTTATATATATATATATATATATATATATATATATACACACACACACACACATACAGTATATATGGTTATATATATATACATGCATATTTTATGATCCGAGTAAGGTTGAATTGCAGCTCCAAAAACCCAGTCCCTCCCAACCTGCATCTGCTCTTCAATGAGCATAACTAGTCTTTTATTTCAGAGTGAGTGAAATGTTGTTATATTATTTTCAGGTCAGTTGATAACTTTACAGTTTGGCATGAATCCTTGGTCTGTCGCCGTCCTTTGGTGTAATTGGTAAAGAAAGAGATATAGAAAGGACAAATGATGTATGATAAAATGACAATATATGTTATCAATATATCTTCAAATCGCCACTCCGATTTGAAATGTCTCCATTTTACTTTTAGATTATTATGACAATGAAATGAATATCTAAACTGGATGACAATTACAACGCAGATGTTGTCCCAAAACACACAAATACCCAGACTCAAAAGTGTACACACACGTGCCTAAAGCACACAGATGCACACAGAACTAATGGGCCCACGTGTTACATAACGGAGTGAGTGACGGCGACTGAGGACACTAAATCCGCCTTCAGCGTTTGTCCTGTGAAAAGTAGACGCAGGAAGTTGGCTGGAGACGGAGATAAAAAACAGAGGGGGAGCTGGATGAGAGAAAGAGAGGGAGAGAGAGACAGAGACAGAGGATGAGAGGGAGAGAGGGACAGGGGCTAGCAAATGAGGAGAGGGAGAGAGATGTGAGGGAACGCTGACAGTAGTGGTAGTGATGGCGCTATAGATAGACAGGCAGACGTGGCCACTGATGAGCAGATGCACTGAGCTGACCTGAATAACACAAGATACGTCACGAGTCCGGAAGCCAGCATCTGTTTGTGTTCACATACGGACAGTGCCGTAATTCGCATTTTGTTTTGTTTTGTCGTTGAAAACAATGACATTTCAACAGAAGCCGTTGCTAGTGGATTTACTGAACTTTTTTAGTTTTATCACCTTAATATTTGACGTTTTCCATTGATGAGTCATGGCCTTAAGGATGTCTATATAGAAGAAATAATCTGAAGAACATTGAGACTGCAGGGCCGTACCATGGGTCCTCTATTCAGACTCCTTCCCAAATTCCCAAATAATTCTATCATATTATTGGGGGTATTGTGGACGACGTCATGCTGAATTTACTGATAACAGTACAAACTGCGCTCAGAAACCCAGAACAGTCACCCCACAAAAATGTGGTTAGGAAGCATTATTTCTCCTTTCCCCTTGAACCTGAATAATAAACCAGTGTCATGTTTGCTGAGTGCTGAGGGTGAAACGATGTGAAATGGGATCAACTCAGAAACGAAAACAGGAAATTTAAGTAAACCAACATGCTACGAAGTGTTCCCCTCATGCATTGTTAGCTTCAGGGAAATCCTCCTAATTTAAGTCACACCCTAGTAGGCAATAAACTAGTGTGTGTCTAACGGGTGTGTCTAACAGGAGGGCTAATGGCGGAGGACAAAAACTGACCGAGATGCATGTGATGCAATTATCCATCCATCTATCCCTTTTCCTCCGCTTATCCGGGGCCGGTCGCGGGGGTAGCTGCCTGAGCAGGGACACCCAGACTTCCCTCTCCCCGGACACTTCCTCCAGCTCTTCCCAGAGGATCCCAAGGCGTTCCCAGGCCAGTTGGGTGACAAAGTCACTCCAGCGTGTCCTGGGTCTCCCGGGGTCTCCTCCCGGCGGGACATGCCAGGAACACCTCCCGAGGGAGGCGTCCTGGGGGCACCCGAAACAGATGCCCGAGCCACCTCAGCTGGCTCCTCTCAATGTGGAGGAGCAGCGGCTCTACTCCAAGCTCCTTCCGGGGTGACAGAGCTCCTCACCCTATCTCTAAGGGAGCGCCTCGCCACCCTGTGGAGGAAACTCATTTCAGCCGCTTGTATCCAGGATCTTATTCTTTCGGTCATGACACAAAGCTCATGACCATAGGTGAGGGTAGGAACGTAGATTGACCGGTAAATCGAGAGCTTTGCCTTTTGACTCAGCTCTCTCTTCACCACGACAGACCGATACAGCGACCGCATTACTGCAGCCGCTGCACCGATCCGCCTGTCAATCTCACGCTCCATCCTTCCCTCACTCGTGAACAGGACCCCGAGATACTTAAACTCCTCCACTTGAGGCAGGAGCTCTCTCCCAACCCGGAGGGAGCAAGCCCCCTTTTTCCGGTCGAGAACCATGGCCTCGGACTTGGAGGTGCTGATTCTCAGCCGCTTCACACTCGGCTGCAAACCGCCCCAGGACATGCTGGAGGTCCTGGCTCGAAGGAGCCAACAAGACCGCATCATCCGCGAAAAGCAGAGACGAAATCCAGTGGCTCCCAAACCAGACAACCGTGGCTGCGCCTAGAAATTCTGTCCATAAAAATAATGAACAGAACCGGTGACAAAGGGCAGCCCTGCCGGAGTCCAACATGCACTGGGAACAGGTCTGACTTACTGCCTGCAATGCGAACCAAGTTCCTGCTCCAGTCATACAGGGACCACACAGCCCTTAGCAGAGGGCCTCCGATCCCGTACTCCCTGAGCACCTCCCACAGAATACCACGAGGGACACGGCCGAATGCCTTCTCCAAGTCCACAAAACACATGTGGACTGGACTTACCATCCGCAGGGTGCTCGAGGGTTCAAGGGTGTCCAAAACACCCTTGAACCCTCGAGCACCCTGCGGAGGGTAAGTCCAGTGTTCCATGGCCCGGACGAAAACCGCATTGTTCCTCCTGAATCCGAGGTTCGACTATCGGCCGGATTCTCCTCTCCAGTACCCTGGAATAGACTTTCCCTGGGAGGCTGAGGAGTGTGATCCCCCGATAGTTGGAACACACCCTCCGGTCCCCCTTTTTAAATAGGGGGACCACCACCCCGGTCTGCACTCCAGAGGCACTGTCCCCGACTGCCACGTGATGTTGCAGAGATGTGTCAACAAAGACAGCCCCACAACATCCTGAGACTTGAGGTACTCAGGGCGGATCTCATCCACTCCCGGTGCTCTGCCACTGAGGAGCTTCCGGAATGCCTCAGTGACTTCGGCTTGGGTGATGAATGGGTCAGCCTCTGAGTCCCCATCCTCTTCTCCTCCCGGACCAACCAGGCTCGATAGGACTCCTTCTTCAGCTTGACAGCATCCCTTACTTCCGGAGTCCAACACCGGGTTCGGGGATTTCTGCCGCGACAGGCACCAGAGACCTTACGGCCAGAGCTCTGGACAGCCGCTTCAAAAATGGAGGCGGAGAACATGGTCCATTCAGACTCAGTGTCCCCAAACTCCCTCGGGATCAGGTCAAAGCTCTCCCGGAGGTGGGAGTTCAAGAGCTCCCTGACAGAGGGTTCCGCCAGATGTTCCCAGCAGACCCTCACAATACGTTTGGGTCTACCAGGTCTGTTCAGCTTCCTCCCCTGCCAGCAGATCCAACTCACCACCAGATGGTGATCAGTTGACAGCTCAGCCCCTCTCTTTACCCGAGTGTCCAAGACATACGGCCAGAGGTCTGATGACACGACCACAAAGTCGATCATTGACCTCCGGCCTAGGGCGTCCTGGTGCCACGTGCACATATGGATACCCTTATGCTTAAACATGGTGTTCGTTATGGAGAGACTGTGACTAGCACAGAAGTCCAATAACAAAACACGACTCAGATCGGGGTGGCCGTTCCTCCCAATCACACGTTACCTCCAGGTAACACTGTCACCACCCACGAGGGTGTTGAAGTCCCCCAGTAGAACAACAGAGTCCCCAGTTGGAGCACTCTCCAGTACCCCTCCCAGGGACAACAAGAAGGCTGGGTACTCTGCACTGCCGTTCGGCCCATAAGCCAAAACAACAGTAAGAGACCTATCCCCGACATGGAGGTGCAGGGAAGCGACCCTCTCGTTCACATGTGTTGGTAAACTCCAACACATGGCGGCTGAGCTGAGGAGCTATAAGCAAGCCCACACCAGCTCGCCGCCTCTCACCGTGGGCAACTCCGAGTAGAGAGTCCAGCCTCTCTCAAGGACTTGGGTACCAGAGCCCAGACTGTGCATGGAGGTGAGCCCGACTATCTCTAGCCGGTATCGCTCAACCTCCCGCACCAGCTCAGGCTCTTTCCCCCCAGCGAGGTGACATTCCATGTCCCCATTGGGATTGTGTCGCCGGGGCCACCGCCCACGACTGCCACCCAAATCACACCGCACCGGCCCCTTCTGAGCCCTCCTGCAAGTGGTGAGCTCACTGGAGGGCGGGCCCACGTCGCTCGTTCGGGCTGCGCCCGGCCGGGTCCCGTGAGCAAAGACCCGGCCACCAGGCGCTCGCCTGCGAGCCCCAATCCCGGGCCTGGCTCCAGGGTGGGGCCCCGATGGCGCCAATCCGGGCAACGCAAGCTTCCTCGATGTTTTGTCTGTCATTAGGGGCTTTTGAACCGTTCTTAGTCTGACCCGTCACCTAGGACCTGTTTGCCTTGGGAGACCCTACCAGGGGCATTAAGCCCCGGACAACATAGCTCCTAGGATCGTTTGGGTGCTCAAACCCCTCCACCACGTTAAGGTGCCGGTTCAAGGAGGAGATACAATTATGCCCTCTATTATCTGATTGGCTAATCCACAGGCAGGTTGGAGGGGGAGGGACGTGTCCATGGCAAACGGCTGACTGAGTGCAAACCCTTGATCACACAACCACCTAGACACACACACACACAAACACATATGCACATAGAAAAATGTGTGTGTAAATGTCCACTCCATTGATGTCCTGTGAAGAAACAAACAAGCTGGAGTGTAGAGTAGCATAGCAAGCTAGCTAGTCTGAGCACAGGAAACCCCCGTTTGTAGCATCTGTGGTTTGCACTTAAAGGCCCGCCTGGGCCCTCGGGTGCTGTGGCGTATCAGAGGTGTGATGTGGTGTGATAGAAACAGCATTCTTTAATCATGGCGGGCCGGGCCGGGGAGAAAGGTGGGGGAATACAGAGACACGCTCTCTCTGGTACCATTTCCTGCCCTCGAGTAGGAAGGGGAAACGCACAGGAAAACCGGCAACACATCAATCGAATTTTGTTCCAAAAACAAAAAATCGTGTCCATCCAAATATTTATGAGCTAATTTTCCCGATCTAAAGACGGCAACGTCCTAGAGGGTTGTTGCAGACAGACAGATGGACAGAAATACTTTGCTCTGTGCTCTGCCTTCCGTCCCCTTCTGCCGCAGTGTATTTTGGAACTAAAACACACCATTGAGGGAAGGAACAAGGCAGACCTTGTCCAAGGCCACAAAACCTCATCTGGACAGCCAGCAGGGAAGCCACTGTGTGTGTGTGTGTGTGTGTGTGTGTGTGTGTGTGTGTGTGTGTGTGTGTGTGTGTGTGTGTGTGTGTGT
>JAOPJJ010000047.1:8531986-8553741 GCA_027122795.1 Enchelyopus cimbrius
CTAGCTGCTCCGTTTCGCCTTCAGCCCTGTTTACCACGTGACGATGACGCGTTGCAGGCAGTTGCAGCTCGTGGCTCTAAATTTCGCGGATAGATTGCGTCTTCAACATGCATTATCACGATAGAGCATAGAATAAAAATCTCTATCGTTGGCGATTTTTTATCGTTTATATCGTATATCGCGCATTACTAAGGTGAACCATAACAGACCTTCTGACAATGCTTTGAAACTTAACCAAAGCAAACTGCATTTCATTTGAAGACCATGAAACAACTACCTTATACAACAAAGTAAAAGAATGATTGAAGGAACTGGAAAGAAAAAAATCTATTAGTTAAATATGACTGAATAAAATGGACGAAAGAGAAATGCTACCGAGTATTAAGCTGGACGGCATGTTATTTACCTGAGAATCAGACAATTGACAGAACGAATAATTAAATTCAAGGTTTTGGCCATAGGTATCCCCTAATAACATTTTTAATTTCAGCATACAGTCATTATATAACTTATCACATCTTCACATGCGCACTAGGGCTCAGTGAGGAGTCTCACCGCCTGGTGGAGTATAGGCCACGTTAACTTGGGTTAGGTTAAAGCTGGTTAATAGCGTTGGTAATTCACTTGCTCATTTGTGTTTCTGCTTCTGTTCCTTGGAGGCGTCCGGGCCGTCCACTTGGTTCTGGTTGGCGTTCCCTTTCAGAAAGCGCAGGATCTTCTCAATCGAGGCCTCCTGGTATTCATGAGACCACCTGCGTGTTGAAAGGGTTCACATCAGTACCTGCAAATCTACCACCATAACCTACCAAGTAGCATTTCAACAACCACTTAAATGTCCTGAAATGTGTGTGCTGTATCTTATTCATTTGTTTTGTTGAATCACGCAAATGTTTTGACTGCAAATGACCACATTGCAAAATGTAATAACATGCTGCAGAATATGTTTCAACTGCAAATGCGTACATCCATTGAGGTCAGCCATTGTACCACTTGGGTCATGGATAACTTAATCCTGTTGTGTTGTGGCTTAAAACACTGGGAGAAATTCAAATTGCATTTACTCACTTGATGCCATTAAAGTTGAGGATGGACCTCATGTCCTCCGGCAGGGATGTGGGCTCCGGCCACATGAAATTATCAGTGACAGGAACTATGTTTTTCTTCCCAGCTAGGGCGGTCACGATCTCCTGTGAGGGAGAGAAGAGCAAACATCTTTGAAGAGATGCTAACCCCACCAGGAGTGTTTAGATTAATTGTGGAGGTCATCACGGAACATTTGAGATGTCATGCAGGTGGAAAAAGGCTTTATTGTTCACATGACACCCCATGTTCTACGGCAATTTTCGTCCATTCACCCTCTATTTGTTGGCCGCTAATCTACCTTCAGATCAACCTTTTGGTAGATTCTAAGGATTTGTGCATGCTCTTCCCCTTGGTTTTATTTGCCCTACTAATTACACTTGGCATGGCGGGAGTGTGTTGGAATGTCGCCCGGTGCCAAGATGGAATGGAAGAGACAGCAGAATCATGGGACCGCATCACGCCCTGACGTTTGAACTCTGTATGTAGCATGTGGTTCTGACCTTGTGCACCCAGTCCTTCATGCCGGTGTCTCCCATGCACTTGTCCAGCGCATTGGCAGACAGCACCAGTATGAAGTTGCGTGCGCGCTGCACACTCTGGATCAGCTTGTCCTCAAACTTGCCAGCCTCCAGCTTCTCGACGTCTATGAACACGCTGAATCCTCGCACCTGGAGGTGCACCTTCAGTAGGCTGTGGGGGAGGCGGGGCCAACAGCGGCGTCAACGACCAATAACAGCATGTTCGTGCACACATTCCACGGTCAGAAATGACCCTGGGATTAAAAATGAGCCCAGGGCTTACAGCTAAATTACAAATCACTTCATTGGAATGAGTGAATATTGGTAGTAAGGTATTTCAAACATTTTATCGAATCGCCCTGGAAATTTACCTTGTAGCCCTCACAATGTATGTCAAGGGGGCTGATACATTCAGAATCATAATTGTTCAAATGAAAAGCACTCATACAATACAATGCTGACATTTGTTTACACTTAGTAATAGTACGGTAATCTATTCTCTATTCACATATCCTTACAATTTATCCTTATGAACCAGCTCTGACCTATACCATACATGTCCCCCCTAGTCTCCTCTTATCGGGCCCTCTGACCTGGCCAGCTGGGATCCAGTGGTCCGCCGGTAGCTGATGAAGACGTCGGGTCCCGGGGGCTGGGCGTCTGTGAGGCAGGGTTTCATGGGCCTGCGGTTAGCCAGGAGGATCTTGGCCCGGTGGACACTGTTCTCTATGTGGCAGTCGTGGTGGAGCTGCGGATCGGTCAGGTCCTGGAAGCTGTTGCGGTCCACGCCCGATTGGACCAGGCCGTAGGTGTACTGCCTGAAGCGGGGGTCTATCTCGGCCAACCAGTCCGCCAGATTGTTGGGGTCACAGGTTGAGTAGTTGGCATAGGTCTTAAGCACACGCAGGTCGCGTAGAAACCTGCGTAAGATGAAAACATGTCCACTTGAAACGCAATAATAGATATTTTGGCTTTTGAGATAAGATAAGATACAACTTTATTAATCCCCGTAGGAGAAATGTGTTTGTTACAGAAGTCCAGCAGCATTGGAAAACACAGGATGAAATACAATACAACAAAAAATACTAAAGTGAAAAAACTAAATAGACGCTACGGTAAATGCAAAACTAAATGCTAATTTAAAAGCTAAATGCTAAAGTCGAGACAAGACGGACAGAACAAACAACAACAGGTCAGACAAAACAGACGCTATAAACACTGTACAATATACTATCCAATATAAAGTGTAAAACCTGTAAATTATAAAGTGGCTAGGTACCATGCAAACAAGAGAAATGTAAACATGTAATACACATGTGATACATACACACGTGCATATGCATACCGGTACACCTAAACAGTGAGAGTGGTCGATTTAATTAGCGCCAACCTTTTGCGTGTGAGGCCGGCAGTCATCCCCAGATCCGAGCACAGATCCTGCTCCGTGATGTTCAGCAGAAGGTCTCCGTCCACCTGGAGCTCCTTGAGTGAGGAGACAACGGATGTGACTCCAGATGACTCCAGAGACCCTTACACACGCTCCCATAGCGGATGACATCACCGAGCGTACCTGGAAGCGGTCGCAGTAGGCGCTGAAGCCCACCTGCTGCAGCCACCGCAGCACCTCGCAGCTCTTCCAGTTGGGCACGGAGGACAGGACCTTCCGGGGAACCTCCTCCCCCATCATGCTCAGCGCCCGCTTGGCCAGAGAGCAGGTGGTGCCGTTGGTGGAGTACATGACAATCCTCTTCAGGCTCTGCACTGCGCCGATCTCCTGGAATATCTTCAGAGGGGAAAACCATCCATGAGGGGGGTGGAACAGTTCAAAACAACACATTGTTCAACAGCTGGGAAGGTGCCGGCCCTGGGGGGGAAGGGATGGGGGATGGCGGTTAACCTTGGTGTTGCGCTGGCGGGACTTGATGCTGGTCTCCACGCAGAGGTAGAAGGCGGCGATGCACTTCCCCTCCAGCCGCGTCCCGTCCAGAAGGGGCAGCAGGTGCTGCAGGTCCGCCGCCGTCCGGCCCTGCATGCTGTCGGCACTGTCCAGCAGGTTGCGGGCGAAGTCCTCCGGGTCTAGCGACGCGATGAAGGGCTCCACCAGCTCCAGCGTCCCTGACTTCACCACCTCCTTCTCGATCTCCCGGTTGGCGGCCAGCACGGCCACAGCCAGGCAGGCGTGGAACCGGATGAGCTCGTCCTCCTTGGAGAAGGCCAGGGGGAAGAGCCACTCCGCCGCCTGCTTCTCGATCATCAGCCGCTGGCACCGGTGGCCGCCGTACATGGCGCAGTTGGCCAGCGCCACGGCGCAGTGCCGCAGCAGGGTGGGATCCGTGCCCCGGCACCAGAAGAGCAGCGCGTCCAGGGCGCCGTCAGCGATGAGGTGGATGGACGTCTCCTCCGTGTGTTTGAACATGTGCTCCAGAATGCCGGAGACGCTACGGGCCAGCTGGGCGTCGTCCTGCTCCCGGGTCAGGTTGAGGATGACCCCCAGACCCATGCGCGCCACGTAATCTCTGCCAGGAACAACGGTGCAGTCATGACAATGATGTTAAGAGCAGTGTACACACCAAATGACCCTTTTCTTTGTAAAAAAAAATATATATATAAAAAGCCATTATGGTTTGTTATTGCTGAAGGGCTTTACGTGTAACGTACCTATTTTCTGTCACCAGAATCTGCTCAAGCAGTTTTGCAGACTCATAGGTGATCTCGACCGCAGGGGTTTGAAGAAGCATGAGGAGCAGCTCCAGTCCCCCATCCAGGCGGATTCTGTTGCAGATATCCTCGGCCACCTGACGGCCCACAGCGGGCAGTACCCAGGCCTCCTCTACCAGTTGAAATATCTCCGCGACGGCCTTTCGTGTTTCATCCAAATCTGCGGTGTCTTTAGCGGACTTGAGTCTCCTGATTGAGGACCGGAGCGCGGGGAGCACGTTCTCCAGAACCCCCTGGACATCCGCGTTGATACCGGGCGAGACCGGCCTGGTCTCACCGCCGCTGCGACGGGTCTGCAGACGGCTGACGTACTCTGGCACCGTGAGTCTCTCCGAGCTGAACATGACGGCGAAGTGTCGATACAGCCTCCACAGAAAGACGGACGCGGACAAAAGCATCTACTGACAACAAATAAATAGATTCAGCAGCACTAGAGTTCGGTGTGCGGTGTGTGTCGGGGGAGGTGAAGGTTGTTGTGGAGAAAAGGCCCTGATGTGCACTCACCGGGTTGTTGATTCGACGTGTTCAGGGGTACACAAACGACACCACAACACCAGTGCTCGGTCTACCAGATGATTACTTACAGGTTCACCAAAGTGCATCAGTGTGTGGATGTCATGTAAGGAGATAAGAGGATCCACTCACTAATGTTGGTCCACCAGGCTGAGCTGCACCACTCTGCACCTGTCTGTGTATTCTAGAAACCCTAAACAGATAGTTTACGTCAATAAGACAGATCATACATTAAGTCTTTCGAGATGGAACAAGAAAGGACTATCGTTACACAACAGTCCGTGTTGTTGTTGTGGTCGGCTGGAGGAGCTAGGTTATCTTGACGGAGACATTGCTGAACAATCCCGCTTCCATCGCATCGATATCACGCATGTGTTTTTTGTATCAATAAAAAATATACTATTTCCATTCTCCAAAAATATGGCCCGACCCAAGACCACCCTTAGGTCAGCATCTACCGTCAGCATCCAGTAGCCTGCGTCGCTCTTCGGCAGTACCAGTCGATTGATATGGAAACAGCCTCCCAGTGCGTCACTGTTCCCGCGGTGTCAACACTGCCCTCTAGCGGAGCAGAGGTATAACCGCTACATTCCTACCGCTATATGCGCAGGATATCTCAATATATTTCCCCAAAAAATTGTTAACACTTATCTTTCTCCTCCAATATCAAAGGGAATGGGCAACATACACAGCCTCATCCTGAGACACAGTCATTAAGGCCTTGAATACACTGCAAAAAACATATAGACATATATAGTTTATATAGTTAGTTATGTTTTGACATTCCTAGCGTACATTCACATGTTAAAAAGTGATTACCACTATGTTACTCTTCTGTTTTAAGTTAGGCTCCAACCACACTTCACACTGAATTTACACTCTAATGTTTCACATGTCTGGGACAAAGAACAAATAGGGCAAATGAACAATGAAAAAGTCTGTTGGTGTATTCACCAAAAACTTCTTAAGCATGAAGTAGCCATACATTCCGGATTGATTGCCATGAAAATACTATTCAAAGTATCTCATCAAAGTATCTCTCTCTCCTTCTTTTTCACTCTATACATTCCTCCCCTTTCTCTCAATCTCTCTCTCCCTCTCTGCTTCTCTCTCTCTCTGTCTCTCTCTCCTTTCATTGATTCAAAAGCAACAGCAGGGTAAAGAGTGTTCAAGGGAAGAACACAAACAAGCAGAAGAGGGTGAATGACCTAGCCCACTGATTGAAAGCACACTGCACGTTGTTAGCTTTTCAGTTACTCTTCTCACGGATCGGCAACATGAAGACCGGGTTGCTTCTGTTGAGTCTGATTGCGGTCGCCCAAGCTGTTGAAGGTAAGACCACCGTATTTATATCCCAAATCGATCAACCAAAGAGCAAATTTATGAAGGGCCACATTTGAGGAATTTATAATCACGATTGTAGTTACAGGCCATCAATCAGTAGGAGGGCCACTGTATACATATACATACTCAAATTCTGTCTAAACATAATTAATTTGAAGAATATATTCAAATCTGTCAGGCTTTATACTTTAAGAGTTGGCCGGGGCCATTTTAATTCCACCAAGGCCCCGCCAGCAGGCATCCGAGTTGTTCATTTGGTTCTGGTTTTGTCACTCAACCTCAAGAGTCGTGCATGGGCCGCTGTGAGAAAGGCTTTGACTCTCTGAAGGAGTGTCAGTGTGACTCTCTGTGTAAATACTACAAGAGCTGCTGCTCTGACTATGAGCCCACCTGCCGCATGACTAGTAAGTAAACACCCGCTCAGCCCTCACGGCTGCAAGAAGGTCCCAGGTGTGAGCCAAGCCAGGGGGGCCCGCTCCCTCCACTGACCTCCCGTCTGAAACGCTCCTCCGTGCAGCTAGAGGGGACACCTTCGTCCTCGCCGAGGATGATGACGAGTACTATTCCCCTGGCGACGACGCTCCCAGTACGCCGAGTCCGCTGACGACCGCTGTCAACGCGTCCAGGCGTGGGTCTCCGACAGCGGAAGACGTCCAAACTCCTGCTCCTACCAGGAGGCCTGTTCCCACCAGGAGCGCTTCTCCTACCAGGAGGGCTGTTCCCACCAGGAGGCCTGTTCCCACCAGGAGCGCTTCTCCTACCAGGAGGGCTGTTCCAACCAGGCCCCCTATTCCCGCCCCCCCTGTTCCAGCCAGGTCCCCTGATCCAACGCGGGCAGCCCCGGAGGATGACATCATCACAACAGCGGCCACCACGCAGGCGCCCACCACCACCGCAGAGCCGGACCCCGACGCAGACATTTGCAGCGGGAGGCCCTTCAACTCCTTCACTCAGCTCAAGAACGGATCCATCTTTGCCTTCAGAGGTACGCAAGTGGAAACGCTGTGTTAGGGACAACAATGGATGGGGCTGTTGGAAGGAGTAGGATGTTGAATTGAAAGATACATTCATGGAGGTTCAATAGTAAATGTGAATACATTTTTGTAGCTAAAAAGGTGTTGAAGTCAACTGCCAGTTAAATTGTATACTCAATCTGAATTGTCATTGCCAAAGTCACAGTGTGCTCACAAGTTGAAAGTAGTTAATTTCTGAAGGGGGCTTACTTGTGTGTTCTAGGGGAGTATTTCTTCGAACTGGACCACAAAACAGTGCTGCCCGGGTATCCCAAGCGGATCAAGGACGTGTGGGGCATCAGTGGTCCCATAGACGCTGCCTTCACGCGGGTCAACTGTCAGGGCAAGACGTACATATTCAAGGTATGACGGCGGGCTTGATAGATGTCACACAAGAAGTAACTCGCAACCATCAGCATCTCCAGGTGTGAATGAGGAGATGTCCCTCATTTTTTGACCTGACGTCACATCCTTCCGCACTGCAGGGACGCCAGTACTGGAGGTTTGATGACGGCGTGATGGACGAAGGTTATCCCAGACAGATCAATGTAGGGTTTGACAAGGTCCCTGATCATCTGGACGCCGCCTTCTCTCTCCCCTCCCCCGGTCACCATGACAAGGAGAAGGCCTACTTCTTCAGGGGTAAAAACCACAAACAACAAGAAATACTGAGAAATACCCTGCCTACGATGTCTACAATGTGCACTTCCCTTGTGTCCGTCCTGCTCAATGCAATCACATGCACATCACAAGATGCTTTGATTGGATCTGAGTGCTGTGTCTGTGTCCGGCCCTCTGACAGGGGACGAGTATTTTGTGCACGAGTTTGTGCACCAGCCCTCTCATGAGGAGTGCGTGGCCATGTCGGAGAGCTCCCCCTCCACGCTGTTCAGACGCTACACGGACATGTACCGGCACTACGCAGACTTCTTCTCCGCTGGGACGTCTGCTGACGGTAGCTCAGTCCTGTGACAAACACACGTTGTAACAAGGGTCAAACGATCCTCATTCATCATCCCGACCATCCGATCATATTCCATTGTTCTAACCCTAACCCTAACCCCCCCCCACACACACACCTCAGGTCTCCATCACCACAGCGGCCACCATTTCATCAATAAGGACTGGAAGGGGGTCAAGTCCCCGGTGGACGCGGTGCTGACAGGCAGGATCTACGTGAGCAACCGGGGGGTCGCGCCACCCCCAAGCCCCCCCAGGCACGACTGGGACCAACAGCGGCAGTACGGCCAGCAGTACAGCCAGCAGTACGGACAGCAGCACGGACAGCAGCAGTACGGACAGCAGTACGACCAGCAGTACGGCCAGCAGCAATACCAGCAGTACGGCCAGCAGCAGGACCGGCAGAGGGGCCTGCGTAGGCAGCGCCGCTCGACCCCTTGGGGCTCCATGGCGGGGCAGGGGATGGCCATGGGGCAGGGGTTCGCAGAGCGGGGGATGGAGATGGGCCTGCAGCTGGCCGAGAGGAGGATGGAAATGGAGAGGAGGTTCGGGGCAGACTGGGACAGACTTCTTGATCGAGATCAGGACAGGCGGCGGGACGGCTACCGCCATTACACCAACGGCAACTACGACTCTAGACCGGACCTCGGCAGGGGGGACAGGGCCTACCTGGAGGCCTTACACCCGGTCCAACCAGTGCAGAACGTCTATTTCTTCAAGGATGGTGAGTCACATGTTTCTGCAGAGAGCTGGGTGGACTGTCTGTGTAGTGGGGATCTTCCTGTGATGCAGTCCAGACACTAGTACAAACACCGTCGTTCCCTCTGTGCTCATAGATAAATACTACAGAGTGGACCTGAAGACCAAGAGAGTGGACCCGGCCAGCCCTCCCTATCCCCGGTCCATCGCCAAGTACTGGCTGGGCTGCTCCACTTCCCCGGACCCGCCAGGGCCAGAGAAGTGAGAGGTGCTTCTGATCATCCGGAACACAAAGACAATCATTTTAATTTGTATTACTCTTGTATTAGACTTTTTCGTCTTTCGTCTCCAGTATCCAAAATGATAGTGAGAGCATGGTTTCCTTTTACATCGTTTGTCTGTTACTCGATTTGATTGAAGGCTTGGTTGATGTTTTATAGTAGTCCACAGCTAGATTGGTCGAAATGAATTGACATCTCCTAGTGTAAACTATTAAAGAAGAAGATTTGGTAAGATTGAGTGCAATTTCTTAAAGTTATATTTAGCAAGCAATATTTAGATATACACACCTGCTAATTGTATCAATCGTATGCTTCTGAATAAACCAACAGAGTTGTGAATCTTTTTTAACCAAACTTTTTCAAAACAATAATGCAACACCCTAATAGCCGCTAAAAACATGAGCTCATACTGGAGATCCCTGAAAGTGTCTGCTTTGCAGCTCTGCTAGCAGACCTTATCAAGACCAAAGTACAGCTTGTCTTGTCTGCAATTTCTATAGACACTGAACTGTGCACTGAATTTCCAGTTCTGCTCAGACCAACCACTTTGAATGACATGAAACAGAAAGCAGCCTCAGATAAGAGTGCACGCTTCTGTTGAACTCAAATGGAATACCAGGAGGGTTATGAGATTGGTTGTTGGGTTTAGGCTAGGCTTAAAGGAGAACTCCGGTGTAAAATGGCTCTGGGATCTGGGATATTTTTACTATGATAACGAGTTTGAACGTTTGATATAATAAATCCTTTACGACGCAAAGCTAAGTTAGATGTTTGATCCGATTCTACCAAAATGCTGGTCCCACAGAGCAAGCGTAACAACGTGCCCCCAGTTCCCTTGTTCAGGTATATACAGCGAGCACGCTTGCTGTGTGTTTGTCAATCGACTATCCAGTCTCAAAGAGGACATGATGTCAACGGGTGAACTACCGAAGGTATTGCGTGTATAAAATATGCTTTTTTAATAAACTATATGTACACTTACAACGTTGTCAATGCCTCGTCTTATATGTTAAGTCCCTCATTATACTACCATAGAAGCGTCATGCTACTTCTAGCCTTGTAAGTGGTTTAAAAAAGCGATTTCTTTTTGACATCACCTGATGCCCCCATGACTCAAAACGTAGACTATAGCATTTTGGTAGAATTGGATAAAAACATCTAACTTCTTCTAGCTTCACGTCGTAAAGGATTTATTTTGCTCTACATCAAACGTTCGAACTCGTTATCATACTGAACATATCCCAGAACCATTTGACATTGGAGTTCTCCTTTAATGTTGGGACTAGGGTTAGTCGGTAAGGGTTGACTCTCACCCTATTAAATAATGTATTCATGAATAAATAATGCTGTCCTGGGTAGATGTAACCCTAACCCCAGTGCTGGGGTATGAAAAGCATGGCATACCCCACACTCATCTCATCACCACGTTGTTCACCAGGGTGAGTGTGAGTGAATGAGTTTATTTACCGTTTCAAGTGAATTGCATGGATACAGTACATTGTCGTTCATGGTAGCACTGACTTCCTCATATACCAAGTGATTCATAACAATAGAACATATATATACATACGTCCCAGCATCATAGTGATGGTCTTAAAGGGTTTGCCCAGGCTGGCCACTCATTGACCATCCCTATGCGGAGGTAGCGATGTCGCACACAATAGATGGTCAGCATTAAATGTGAAGAGGCCGAGGTTGATCAACAGGCCGGTTACATGACAGCACGCGCCTCATGCGAGTGTTTGATTAAGACGTTCTCATAGTTAGGCTCCTCCCACACGCCTGCCTCGATGCCTTCATCACCAATCCCCTCCCCTCTGCGTCCGGGGACCGGCACCTGTCCCCCACTGTTCCCGTATCTGTCCGCTGCTTCAACACCAGCCCCTGAGTCAGTTAAACAGGTCTCCGGCACGCTGCCCAACACCGCCAGCAGCAGCCTCGCCGGCGAGTCGGCCCCTGAAGCCATTAGGGCGCCGTTAGCATTAGCATCCGCCGCCGGTTCAGCAGAGTTCGACAAAGTCAGCTTCTTCCTGCTTGGCTTGACCACCCTCCTGCCACCTCCGGCGGGTCCACCCTGCTCCCACACGCTGGCCCGGACCCCCAGCTTCCTCCTGGGCGGTTTGCTGATGCCCTCGGCGCTCCTGACCTTGGGCCT
The DNA here is from genome assembly GCA_027122795.1 of Enchelyopus cimbrius. Lineage (NCBI taxonomy): Eukaryota > Metazoa > Chordata > Actinopteri > Gadiformes > Gaidropsaridae > Enchelyopus > Enchelyopus cimbrius. Next base: position 8,543,271 of record JAOPJJ010000047.1, read on the forward strand.
GGTGGCGCCCTGCTCCTTGTGTCTCTGGAGGCTGCCCAGGCGGCGCAGCATGGCCTGCACGGGCCCCTCGGAGCTGGGGGGCTCCGGCCTGGCCGCCGCGGGCCCCGCCCTGCCCACCGTCACGTACACCGTGGTGACCCTGTCGGGCCCCACCCCCCGGGGCTCAAGGAGGACTTCCGGGGTCTGGACTCCGGTCCCGGGAGCGGCTTTGCTCCCTGATGTGCCAGGGACCTGCAGCTGGGTTCTCCTCTCCTGGTCTTGCTCCTCCCCTTCGCCGTCCGGATCCTGGTTTTCCCCTGAGGGGTCGCCGTCCTCCTCACCCGGCCTCACGGCGCCTCCCTGAGTGCTGAGGGTGGACAGCATCAGGGCACCCCAGGGGGTCTTGGTGGCTTTGCTGCGCATGGCTCCGGACGGGGTGGCGGCGGAGGCGGCTGGGTCTGGGGCCGAGCCGCGGCGCTCCTTGGGGTTGAAGCGGGTTCCTTCGGCGAAAGAGACAGAGGGCCGCTTGGACTTGGCGTTGCTTGAGGTGCGGGGGATGGAGAAGTCCAGGCCCATGTCGTCGCTGGTGAAGCCCGACGGGTCCAGGAACATGTTGCACTTTGAGCTCATCTCTTGGAAATCGCAGACCGCCATCTCTGGTGCATCTGCACAATACCGCATGGAGAAAGAGACTGCAGTGTGAGGGAATTCAGCTGAAAATGAAAATCAGTTGCACATTCTGAAAGAGAATGGCGAGAGCTTCAGAATGGTGAACATCAGATGCCGGGAGCTGCATGTGGGGCTTAATGAATGGATGAGTGGTAGGAGCACACTCACCCTCCCTAGGTGGAACACAGTACAGAGCCTCTCCCTCCTCCTCCTCGCTGTCGAAGGACGAGCCCTCGGACACCCAGCCGCAGGACGGGGGCTCGATGAAACTGTGGTTGAAGGTCTGCTCAGGGTCGTGGTGAGACACTGTTGGGGGCGGGGACATAAATCAGACGGTGACTTTAACACTCTTAGCATGCAGCTTACCATGGAGGCAGGAATCATGCTAGCAGTGCTATCATGCTAATGACACCGTATAAAGTGTACATTCGCCACAGGTCTGTCAGACTGACCCGTGACACGAGGCAAGCCATAGGTCCAGGCAGAGATGCAGGGCAGTGACGCGCTGATGTTGGCCAGGACATTGTAGACATGGTATTTCATCCGAATGAGCGCACCATCGCTGACTGACGCCCTGAAGGCAACGGGAGGGAAGGCAGGTGTGGACCTTCAGATGATTATTCTCTAGGTAGCGATCTGTCACTATGAAAGGTTAAAGGGGGTAATCATTCATCTAGACACCTGTCCTTGGCCTCCGCAGAGCCTCCCCCACAACACACACAGCAGCAGAGAACCCCCAGCAGCAGCAGGCATAAAGGAACCAGCACACCTGCAAGCAGAGCCGCACGGCCACCTAGTGGCCGAGGGGAGAGAGACACAAAACACATGAAGCAACAGTTAAAACCCAAACGGGCAGACGGACGGACGGATGATGTGGCTGGACGGACGGAGAGACGAACGGATGGACAGGGGATCGATTGGTGGATGGACAGATGTTCACGTACTGCTAGGGCAGGCCCCGCTGGCTGGATGACAGTTGACGTCCTCTCCACAGTCACAAGCAGAGGAACAGTTGAGGCCAAAAAGGGAGGCTGGGCAGGTGCTGTTACAACTATCAGGCGAGAAGTTAAGGCGGGGAGTTAACAACGCCTAACTAAAGACGTGTTCACAACACCTAACTAAAGACGTGTTCACAACACCTAACAAATGACGTGTTAACAACACCTAACTAAAGACGTATTTACAACACCTATCTGTAGATGTGTTGACAACACCTAACTAAAGACTAAAGACAATAAACATGTATTTTTAACTGTACCTGCTTTAAAAATAATGTATTTTTACTGCACATGAGCATTTAATTCAAAATACAAAATTCAAATTTGGGTAACATAAAGGATTAGTATAGATACATTTAAATACGATACAATATTAACAATTCAACAGTAGATTGCATAGATTTCTGTGTCAGAAAAGTGTACAGATAAAATAAGAAGTTGTAGCACTGTTTGTGTTAGCATAACGGACGCCATTTCCTCTCTGAGCACTCACCTCTCTCCCATAAAGCCTGGCTCACAGACACATCTTCCTGTCACATGGTGGCAGTTACCATGGAAACAGGGGCTACAGAGGAAGTGGCAGGCGTCTCCATACGTCCTGTCAGAGCAGGCCTCATCACACCTTGTAAGAAAACACACAGGGAAGCAGAATTACAATCGGCAGTGGTAGTTGCATACAGAGTAGTAGGTATACTCGTTTCGCAGTAAATCTACCTAATACATTTTTTTAGGAAAATGTAGATTAGGTAGGTATGTAAAATTGGACACAAACTTTAAAATGTAAATAAACAAACATGCATCCGCTGACTGTGTACTGTCACAGACAAACACCAGACACCAGCTAATTAGCTGCAAAGTTACAACCTGTATTTCCATAAATATGCTTGCTCTGCACATCTAAGCAATACATTCAATTCTATGGCAGACTTATGTTATACACAGTCATTAGAGTGATCCACACGCAGATCAACACAGGGGATCATTCACGCACGCACACAGCACCTGGGGCCCCTCCAGCCGGGATCACAGCGCGCACACTGCCCCGTTCTGGGGTGACACGCCTCAGCATCCCTGCAGCGAGGGCATGTCTCCTGGCAACGGCTACCATGGTAACCGCCCCGACAGGGCCGGTCGCACCGCGTGCCGTTCCAGCCCGGCTGGCAGGCCGCACACGCTCCGTCCGTGGCCCGGCATGGCAGGCCATCTCTACAGTGCCCACAGCTAGGGCGCCGTCATTGTAGCGATGGAGGCAATGGTTTTGGTGAAAAGCATCATGGAAGAATAAAGGTGTCTTAGCCAAATACAGTTCACATATTACAGGTACAGTAATTACAGTATATTTCTGAGGTAATAGTACAGTATAAAAACATAGCCAGCCATATGAAAGAGGCTACATATTCATCAACTTTAGATTAAAACATTTTTTTTATCCTAATATACATGTATACAGGTATATATAAAAGATAAATATCAAATATATAAAAATATAGACTTGTGTTCTGTGCCGCCAAACTGAAAACACGGGCTTGAGCACACACACACACACACGTACCTCATTGCACACCCGCTGCCGTGCCTGCCATCCTCGCAAGGCTGGTCACACCGGATCCCTGTGTAACCGGGCCGGCACTGGCAGGCCCCCCACTGCGGCTCGCACCAGCCGTGCTCTGGGTCGCAGTCGCAGACCTTGTCGCAGTTGGTCCCCCACCAGTTCCGGCGGCACACGCACTTCCCGCTCTGCTGTTGGCACGGCGACAGGTGGCAGTTGCACGACAGGTCGCACTTCTCGCCCCAGTGGCCCCTCCGGCACCGGCAGCTGCCGATCAGCTGGTCGCAGGCGGGGCCCTCTGCGCCGGCCCCGGAGCACTGGCAGGCCCGGGCGCAGGTCGCCGTCCACCAGCCGTCCTCGCAGGTGCAGTTGCCTCGGGTGGGGTGGCAGCGCCCGCGGCGCCCGCAGCGGCAGGTGTTCTGGCACAGCGGACCCCAGTGGTTGGAGCTGCAGGTGCAGGCGCCCGTCTCGGGGTGACAGACGCCGTGGGCGTGACATGGGCACGTCCTGCGGCAGTCGGGCCCCCAGAAATCCACCGGGCAGCCTGCAGGGTGGCGGGGGTGGGGGGGCCGGGGAGAGAGGACAGAAGGCGGGGTGGGTGAGCCGGGGGGGAGGTGCCGTACGATTACAGGCAGCATGGACGTCTGTGTGGGTGGGGTGGGCTTTGGGAGGACCGCTGAATGCGGGCTCTTTCAGGTTCAGAGGTCAAAGGAGGACGAGGGTCCGAGGTGAGAAGCGCAGGACTCACGTGTTTTGCACTGAGCTCCAAAATACCCCGGGGGGCAGCTGCACACGCCGGGGTACGCACACACCTCGTCCCCTTGGCAGGCTTGGTCGCCCTCGCAGAGAGCTGGGGAAGTACCCGCACACCCAAGCAGAGAGACACACACACTTACACCCAAACTCACAAAGGAGAGCATATGTTGATCGTATAAAAGGCGATCGGCTTAATGTCGATTTATTTTCCGGTGTTGAAGTGAAACTCACGCTGACTGCATTCCTTTCCCTGGGCTCTCCATCCAGTACAGCACCTAAAGGTGGACGGTTGTCTGTGGAATCAGGGAGACACCGAACACACACAGAGCAAGTCAAGTCAAAGAGAATCGCAATGCCCTTGATCACCATTACAGTCTCAAAGGGCTCTACAGGCTGTATTATACTGAACCATCAGTCCCTTCATGAACAAACACGTCACAGTGTAGCTCATAGCTAAGCGAATAAGGCTCTGGAGCACCGCTAGAAGGGAAACATGGAGTCAGGACATTGTACCTGGGGTTGTGGCAGACGTTCCTCCCGTCGGGATCCAAGGGCTGAGTGGAGCAGAGCGGAGCGAGCAGCAGAACCACTCCCATGAGGACCTTCATCTCCACGCTGCTCCCCGAGATCTGGACGTCTAGGGGCGGGTATCCGCCAACCTTATATATAGTCCACCGGCCTACTGTCCCACCTCGGTGTCTCCCGGTCTGGGGTCCTACCTGGTGAGAAGATCGCGGATGGGAACGTTCTCTCTCTCCAGATCTTCACTGTCCTGATGTTCTGGGTTCCTTGGGTTTTCTTTATTCTCCCTCTTCCCGTCGTCAGGCTCTCAGTGGGATGTGCCTTGTGGCCTCTGAGCCGTCAGAGGTCCAGGCCCCCCCCACCCCCACCCCTGGGTTTCCTTTTCCCATTTCCTGTGGAAGTCAGGGTCACTTCCGTCAATTCTATTTGAGCGAGGAGCTTTTTAAAGATGGATACGCAATGCAGCACGCAAAAGCACAGACATACACAGACAGACCACACACACACATATGCATAGCAGCACTCTAACACACGCTAGTGTGAAAAGGTCCAGTTTGAGCCAAGAATGTTTAATAAATTGTGACAAAAGTCCTGAAGGGTCATTCTAATCCATCACCAGGTCACTTCCACGTGAAACATTCTACTAAATCATATTATATATGCAACAAAACGGACACCAACGTGTGAAAGAAAATGTAAATATGTAGGCATAATACAAATAAAAGATTTTTAAAAAATGCATAGGTTGTTTGAAACCATATTAGAAACACAATGCCTCAATAATATTCAGACGTACACAATGGACATGAGAGAGCATCCATCTCCTTCACGCCACTGTATGTTCTGTAGGCACACGCCCGCTTGCAGTCATGACCTAGACACAATGAGCTTCCTTTCTCCTTCTCCTGGCTCTCGTCTAGAGAAGCTTGTTGTTGGAGCTAGCTCACAGGAGAAGCTTCAACAAGTCGAGAACATACGGCTCTGTTATCCCAAACATGATGCAACTATTCTGGACGATAAATCAAAAGAGATAGGATATAAAAAAACATAACACAAAGGAATAATCACAGTTGATATAAGAGTGAACATAAACCTGTCACTTTGCTAGGCTTCTGTTTATGGTTTATTAAGTAATCAATAACTGCATTTTTTCAAGGTTGTATAACTGCAATGGAACGAATAAAATTAATTGTTTTGGCACTGATTTCTACTTCAAATACTTTGTAGATTAAGATCTGTGTTGAGCCTAGTGTGGAGAATGGCGTACGAGTGTGTATTGTTACGTACGGTAACCCTCGTAAAACTAAACAAGACAGGGAAACCTGTTAAGAAGAGCAGATCGTGCAAGAGTTTATTGAGGGAATAATCCGTCATAACCACATGTGACCAATAAAATTAATCTTACAAAAATATAGATCTGATGATATGGCTTGATTAAAACACTGTCATTGTAAATACTGATGAAATCAATATACTCACTTTCCTCTCGGTCGTTGGTGGTCACAACAAGAGAAATATAATGAAATCAATCATATTTGCATATCGTATGCCAACGTCTACCGAGGGGGGTATCATATTCACAGATACAATTAAACACTGGTGTTTTTTACAAAGAGATTTTTGATTTCATATAAAATTATATATTTAGGTGTTTTTGACCACAAATATGGACAAAGAAGGTGTATTTAAAATATTATAGCAATTTGACAAGATGCCCTCTGGTAGTTTACAAAAATACATATTCGTACCATCTTTGGTTTAAAAAGGTCGGACCTTCCTGGAGATAAAATAGCTGCACACAATTTTATAGACATAAAAATAAATGCCCCAAATTGTGCCACAGGATAAATGATTGTGTCAATACTACTGCTCACGAAAGTGTTTTTGATATATATCTTTAAAAACTAAATACAAATTATTATAATGAACCTGCAAGATCTTTTTATGAATGGTTCAACAACATGAACATGGTATTACATTGCTGCATTCACAGGAATGAAGCAATCAGTAAAACCTGCTCACCAGTAAAACTGGCCATACTCTGTATCAAAGTATCTCAAAGTATCTCTTGACAAATATAGAAAGAGCCTGAGGAAGGAGAAATACATGGCTCTCCTTTCCCAGATAAAAACAACCTAAAAATATACTGTCAATGTGGTTCAATAGCCCCAGACCTCCCGTCCTCTCAGGAGGGCTGTTCGAGCTCAGCATCCACGCTGGCCTCTGTGTCTCCCAGGATCTCCCAGGTGGAGGCGGAGATATTCACGGGGGTGGGGCTTCGGTTGCTGCCGGAGCGTGTCAGGAAACCAAAGCTGCAGCCACAGAACAGGCCTGAGGTCAGGTTCCTGCCCGTGCTCATACCACGTTCCTTGTTTGTCGAATTTGTCTGTCTAGCCGTCACTTCAAATTGATATAAATTAACTAACTAATAATTATGTACTTTGAATGTGTGTGTGTGTGTGTATGTGTGTGTGTATACACATTTGTATGCACACACAAAAAAAGATATAATGTATAATAATAGCCATCATCCGATTTTCCTTCACTATGATAAGACTATAAACATTATAGTTGCTTGCTAACAAAACAGCAGAAATGTGATGGTGGTTTGTTGTACTCACAGGTTCCGAATGCGAGACTCGGTTGGTTTCTCCTCAGGGCCGTCTGTCTCCGTCAGACCGTTGCATAGAGCCTTCTCTTCCTCATCACTGCCCACACAAATAAAAAGTTTCCTTATTAGTCACGATTTTGCTGTGGTTATCCTGTGTACAGTACATTTTGAGCTTCACCTGAAGAAGAACCAATACATGGTGGAAATAATGATATGGTTTGGAGATATAATATCCTATTCATATTAACTTAAAGTGCGTGGTGCAGGTTGTTTTTTGTTTGCGCATTTGCTTGTTGGTAATGAACATTAAAACAGATATTCATTGTATTTGATGTTATTGTGAATGACAAAATGTAATATAATACGAAAAGGTAGGTACTATTTTGTGATTGAGTATCATTTCCCCCACAATGCATTGCATGACGTCACGTTGGAGAGACGACAGACCAAAGCCCACTTTGAGCCCATTGAGCGAGACGAGTAGAGAGACTAGTAAGAGATTGTTCAGCAGATTATACAGAAAAATTGATAAATACATACAATACCTAGATAGATAGATATACATATATATATATAGATAAATAGATAGGCAGCATAGATCGATAGATCCTCGACCAGCGACCAAAACTCAAACACTTCCCTACAACACAAGCTCTCTACCACAGTTTCCATTGGACGGCCCCACCCACACAGACACCTGCCAAACACAGCGACACAGACACGCTTACTACTCTCTCTCTCTCTCCCGGTAAGTGGTACCCTGACGGTGTCAATGACAATCAATCACGAGGAGAACTAGTTATCAAAAATAATCACACTGAAGACATGACCAGACTACTCGGCGTCGGCTACGTTTGCAAACAACATTTTCACCGAGGTGAAACATTTTCAAGAGGTGCTGTTGGAGCCTCCTCCCGTCGGCGTGTCTCTCCAGCAGGAGGGGGGCGGGCGCGGGCGCGATGCGATACATTCGGATCGAGTGCTTAGTCAGTGACTCATTCTCGCTGGCTTGCTCAGGTTTCCGGGAGATTGTGCATGATTTGCGGGCATCAGGGAGACGCTATTAATATATGGGAGACTCCCGGAACTTCCGGGAGACTTGGGATGTCTGTAAATGTTAATTGTGGGTCTTGCCACCTCTTCCTCATCCCAGTAAGACTCCATAGTTCTAGTACTAGGCTGAGGCTACATTCCACCACGTCTCCCTCACGTGACTTCATCGCCGAATTGCCTTAAAAATTAACTGTTACTACCAAAAACTGGACTTAAACACAATTTTTGAGACATTTCCAACTTTATATACTTATCTTGAGTGTTTTATGTACCCATTAATCAAAAGCGGTGTTTAACATGCCATATGCCCTTTAAGTTAAAGGAACACGCCACAATTATTCCATACTGATCTGTTCTTCCCTGATCTTAGATAAGTTGATACATACCTCTCTCTCGCTTTTGTGCGTACGCTCAATCGCTCTGGCGCACAGCGCTACTTTGCTAGCATTTAGATTGGCCAATTAAATTCCTACGGATCCAAATGGGGGTGAAGTTAGAAGCGACCAAGCATTTCCACGTTTTCCCTATTCAAATACAGTAACGTGAGTAGTTACACGACTCAAGTATGGTTACACAAAATCGGCACAGTAATATCAGGATGTGCAGGCGACGGCGTGCAGGTCACGTTGGTTATATTGACGGAAGTAAGAGGGGAAGGGGGAGAGGATTTTTTAGGAGTGATGATATTACTGCGCCAACGTCGAAGTGTTCTCAGGTGTTATTCCGCCATACATTATAGTTATCCTTTTTATCCGCTTAGAAAATTGGCATGTTTCATTTTGTGTAACCATACTTGGGTCGTGTAACTACTCACGTAACCGTATTTCAATACGGAAAACACGGAAGTGCTTAGTCGCTTCTAACTTCCAACACCCCCGTTTGGAGCCGTAGGAATGTAATGGGCCAAGCTAAATGCTAGCAAAGTAGCGCTGTGCGCCAGAGCTATTGAGTGCACGCACGAAAGCGAGAGAGAGGTATGTATCAACTCGTCTAAGCTCAGGGAAGAACAGATCAGTATGGAAAAACGGTGGCGTGTTCCTTTAAGGTTAAAATGTTTAGAGATTGGCAAAAGCACAAACACCTTGCAGATACTGTTCCATGCCTAGCTGCCAAATAAAAAAAGAAATATACAAGTAGGAATGACTAGGAATGGAACGAACAACCTCAACCCAAGCAGTCACGTGACCAATGGTGGACCACAGTATGGGGGATGGGGGGGGGCCATGTGGCAATGTGTGTCTTCTTTGTATTGTATCCTGAACCAATTGGCTTAAAAGATTAAAATTAACTAGGTCAGAATTGTGACTTAGACTCTGCACTTATTGCTGTCGAGTTGTGCGTTTCAGAATCAATGGACGTATGTTTGTGTGTAAGTGTGTGTGTGTTTTTGTGCGTGAGAGAAATTCATTATGAGACCTGGTGACTTCCTCCACAGGTATGCCAAGCATCTTGGCCTTGATGAGGGTCCTCTGCTTCCTGATGGTGGAGTGGACAGCATCCAGGACAAAGCTAGGGAATCTGTCATCGTTCAGGATCTCCCTAAGTAACACACACACACACACACACACACATTGGTGTGATTGTAATACAAAGTATGAGGGCTGTTTCTCCTTGTTTGGGGGTTCCACTGAGCTCAGGAGGTTTCCACTCAGGAGTGGAACACTACGACGGCTTTGAACTGGACATAATAAATATGTGTAAAACATATGACTCATCATATGTTTAATTATAATGATAAAAAGTAGAATGAGCCACACAGTGAGCGGTGTGGAGTACACAATTCATCGTACGGCTATCATTTTATCAGTTAACCACACATGAAGGTGTGCTCTAAACACTTCCAAATTGAAATCCCAGAACATTTTCCAATTCCCTTTTTCCACAGCGGTGACGGGCTATTCACATCCGGAGAGCCTCACCTCTGGTAGTACTTGAGCTCCTCCTGGACCAGGAAGAGGTTGGCCTTCAGCTCATTCCTCTCAAACAGGATCTCCCGCACCTCCTTCTTGGTGAAGCAAGGCTGGTCGCCCCCCAGGGACTCCAGGGGCTTGGCGGACACCTGCCGTGGGCTGGACTGATAGAGGGAGAGCAGCAGCCGTCAGGACATTCTGCCGCCCTCAACATTATCGACACAGGGGTCCAGTATCCCACATAAGGGCCAATGGTCAAATAGTTTTGTTTTATGGACAGACAAGATGAAAACACCCTCCCACTTGGGGATTAGCAGAAAGACAGCCTTGGAGGCCTCCACCCAATCCCGTGCACACACACACACACACACACACACACACACACACACACACACACACACACACACACACACACACACACACA
>JAOPJJ010000047.1:8565069-8584920 GCA_027122795.1 Enchelyopus cimbrius
AGTAAAACCTGCGTTATAGCAACATCCTAAATGTGCATATATAAATGGAATACGATGATGATGATAAAGAGTCAGGCTATACCTGTCCAAGACGTTTCTGGCCGGCCCACACAGACGTGTGGATGATCTTGAGGAAGAGCTGGCCAGTCCTGGGGTTGAAGATGAAGATGGCGCCATTGATGGGCTTGGTGGTCAAGTTACCCTCAAAGGTCTGAAAGGGAAGCGTGAAAACTATATGAAGACAGACAAACGAGTGGAGAGTCCCAAAAGCTCTGTGGCTCTAGTATTCAAGGAGCCCTTCAATGAGATGGTATCCGTCCAGGCACTCTGGGCTCACCTTGTGGATGGTGACACGGTAGACGTTGGTGTCGTCTACGAACCAGATGATCTGGTTGGAGAAGAGCTCGCCGTAGTTCTGGGACGACAGGTAGGGCTCAGTGGGCTCTGAAGAGTACAGCTGCAGACCTTTGCGGATGCGCTCTCTCAGCACATACAGGGCGGGGTTGGCCTTCATGATCTTGGCCATGGCCTGCTGGATCAGAGGCTTGCCGCCAGGGAACCAGTTCCCGTACGCGCTGCAGATGAGAGAAAACCAAAAGGTTAGGCTCAGCATATGGAGTTCTACTTGCATTTCGTTTGAGGCATTTTTCATTGATGGAACAGTTTTCTATAGAGTGATCTTGACCCATTCAGAGTCCCAATCAATCAAAGTTCCCAAAAGATAGATTAATTCTATAAAAAGATTATGTAACCGGGCCGCTCACCTGTGCAGGTTGTAGGCCAGGTCGAGGGCGATGAGCACCCCAGTGGGGGAGGGGTAGATACTCATATTGTCGGTGGTGTAGTCCAGGAACTTGGCCCTGGCGTAGCGCTCAATGTCATGGGAGTCGTAGTCTCCCCAGCGTAGCTGGATGTCGATCCAGTACTTCTGGGTGGTGGTGCTGTCCATCACGTCCCTGAGGGTAGACGAATAAACATTAATACAATAACATTCATCAGTGTGTTTCATTATCTGAAAAATATATCCATTCCGATGAGAAGACCTCCTCTATGAAAAGCATGAGGACGGTGAAGACGGACGTACTTGGAGTCTGCGAGCAGCGAGGGCCTGGAGACGTTCCACTTGTAGGAGGCGAAGAGGAGGATGTCGGCGCAGGAGGAGTTCATCTTGTAGGACTTCCTCGGATGGATGGTCTCCTTCTGCACCGTCTCAATCTCCAGAGCATCCAGCTCCTGGTCAAACACCTGGCAGAGATCCATCACAACGCTCTCGTGGATCTTCTGCCACAAGTGAGCCCTGAAGATCTGAATGAGGGAGATCTTCAGCGTAGGGATCTTGCCGTGCATGAAGATGCCAGTCAGGTCAAGCTGCACCTGGAAGCCCACGTACACCTGAGGGAGAGGAACACAAGGAGACGGTTCAACAACCCGGACCAATGACCTACCCTTTAACCTGCCTCCGTAAAGGTTTATCACTCCAATATTAAACACCAGTTCTCCTTACATTGGCTCGGTTGATGGTGGGCGACCACCAAAGTGTGAAGCGACGGTTGGGGATCTGGTTGAGACCGGATCTCTGGGCGTTGGTCAGCTTCTTCCATTTCATGGACTCCTCAAAACCACTGGCCTTCTCCCTGAAACCAAACACGAGGACCGTGTAAACCACCAGCACCGATCATCACTAGGACCAGATGCTTGCTGGCCTGTGAGCCTTTGTCTCACCAAAAGAGACCTTCCCAGGTGGGGAAGTAAGTGCCCTTGAACAGGGTGTGCTCCAGGATGCCCTCCACGCCACCCAGGGCCTGGATCATGTCCGTGCGGTAGTTGTTCAAATTCCACAGCTTGCCGTCGTGCCTCTGATGGGTCCACCAAAAGGGGTTCTGCTTCAGCACCTGCACAGAACCAGACACAAACATACATCGTGTTAGCAGAAGTAAAGGGCAAGAACATTTGTTTGTATTGAAGAAACAACATCAGCGTTTGGTGAGCATCTGACCTGATACTGTTTGAAGTCGGTCCTGACTCTCCAGCCCTTGTCGTAGGCCAGTGTGTGTCTGTCCTTCTGGAACAGGGTGTTGATGCGGGGGATGCCCCTGTCCCAGGAGTCCTCCAAGTCCTCCAGGGTCAGACGCCTGAGAAACAAGAGGAACCAGTATGAGGCTTCATAGAATCTGCTATAATCAATTAGATTCTAAAAATGCTGCACAGCTTAAGTGTTAAGCAAACACTGACCCGTACTGTGTCGAAAAAATAGGTGTTAGCAAAGAGGTAGACAAAGCTTATGAAAAAGGTCACATGTGGACTGAGGGTCTGGATAGGAAGATGCATGTCAGAGGGGCTTACCTGTTCTGGGCGATGGCCTCCTGTCTCTTGAGGGCGTACTCGGCCCACACTCTCTGGGAGTCGATGAATTCGCTCTCCCATGGCTGGATGTAACGGTACAAGTTAGGGATCAGCTGGTCCTCCTCGTGGCTCATTCCGGACCGGAAGTGAGTGATGCCCACATCCGTCTGCTTGGACCACCTGGTGGGAGAAGGGAAGGCGGTGAGCAAGGTAAGAATGGGAACTGTGTAACAGAGCTTGTTACAATTCACATGCTTATACTTCGGTGTGGCTCGGGGTCACTATCAAACGACCAGTCAGTGGGAAGCAGCCCTACTGGTTGTCAGCGAAACCCAGCCTGCTTACTGTGGCACACGGTTGAGCCCCAGACACCAAGGGACCAGTGCTGGGTGAGCGGTAAGGGGTTTCGGAATCAATTGCATCATTAGGTGATGCAACTCATTTGCATCATTGGGTGTTAAAATATAGAAGAAGAAATGCATGACGACACTGAAATTATTCAAATTCTGTTCATTGATTGGAGGCTGAATGAACAATTGAAATCAAGCTCTCTCTCTGTATTTGTAGCCCAGTCAGACATGCAAGTCTCGTCTTACCGCAGGTCCGACTGGGGGATGAGCACGTGGCCCATGGACAACATGCCCAGGCCTCCCAGCTCTTTGGGGGTGTAGAAGACCACGGGGGGGAAACGGCTGGGCATCTTGGAGTTGAGGCCGATCTTGATACGGGTCTGGATCTTGTTCTCGCACTTCACCAGCAGGTCCAGCAGCTCCTGGGTGTTGACTACTGCCTCACGGAAGTACGTCATCAGACCGATCAGAGCCGTGTTCCACTTGTTCACAATCTGGAGGGACAGTTAAGTTGATTAATGCTTTGTAGATTCCAACGGTCCCATTCCAAACTCCAAGCCATCATCTCCATGGGAGACCGGTAGCTGTACAGCACAAGATTGCCCGGTATTTAGTTGACAAAGGGTTCCTTCTCACCTTGGTGAATGTGGTGGACCCGGAGGCCATGAGGATCTGGCGCACCCGGTTGTGGAAGCGCTGCATGGACTCATCGTCCACACGCAGGAAACACTGTGCGGTTCTCTCCTTGGTCACCTGCACACAGTGGTCAACACGTCCATGAGGAATCAAACTAGCTTTCAGCGCTGTAACCCTTTAGGGCAGTTTGGGACAAAGGTTTAGTCATCAAGACATCACGATAGTACTTGAGGTTATTAAAAAAATTGACCTCGTTCTGCAGGTTCCAGACTCCATCCTTGTGTGTGAACTCTTCATAGCTGGTCCGGCACTTGGGCAGGATGCGGCACTCGAAGCCACACATGTTGAAGAGCAGGTTGGGGTTGTCCTTGCTGTACACGGACACAAAGCTGTTCTCCCACTGGACCGTGGTCACCGAGCGCGGCAGGCGGTTCTTGATGTCCCAGAACACGGCGCGACCGCTGAGAGGAAACATTCAAATATTACTCAACCACTTCTGAAAGACGACCAATGCAGTTTTACGGGAATATATTATTCGACCAAAACAAAGTTGTCATTACAAAAAGAATCCATCATCACCAACAAAAATGACTCACAGGTTGACGTCGTGCTTCATCAGTCTCATGCGGGCGTCGCGGGGCCAGCACTTCTTGTTGTTGTAGCCCACAATGTTCTCGTTGTTGGGGTCCGGATGCTCTGTCAGGTACCTCTGGATCAGATCTCTGGCCTCATCCGCTGTAAACCTGCACACAGAAAGTGAATGTCAAATCAAAACAAAAATGGCAGGAAAGGAAGGACCAGTTGAAGAAGTGGAAATGAGAAATGAGAATGAAGCTGGTCTCACCTGAAGAAGATGTGTATGCGGTCGATGTAGCGGCAGTAGAGGCGGATGGGATGGGCGCTCTCGGTGGCCGTGTCCTGAAAGCTGAGGAAGTCGTTGGGCATCTGGGGAGGGCCGGCCATCTCGCTGGCACGGTGCAGGCCCAGCACCAGCAGGTCCATCACAAGGCCATAGTACTGCACGATGAACGAGGCAAACTGCAACCCTCGGATGATGCCGTACGAGTTGGTGTGGTTCATGTCCTGGAGGAGGGGGAAATACACAAAACCCTTTAAACCAGCTAGAAATGGGGACATTATCAGAGCAGCCTACTCAGCACTTTTTGCAGTGGTCAGCCCTGGGGAAAGCCTGGGTTGTTAATTTCACAAACAGATGACTGATTGGCCATTGAATGCTCTGGCTTGCTGTTGGACCTGCAGCTGGAGTAGCCCTGACCTTGTAGTTGATGACCACGTTGTTCTTGGCCGTCATGTAATCGGCGATGTTGTGGTCCACGATGAGACGCAGCAGCCTGTTGAGCAGCGTCAGATCGATCTTCTCGTACATCTTCTCGTAGCGGGACTCCAGCATCACGTTGCACTCTCCCTCCGTCGTCTCCCACACATCCTGCAGGTTGTTTATCCCTGGGGGAGAGCAGAAGAACCCAATGAAAACCAAGCTTCACAAATGATCTTTTGGGGTTTCTGAGACCTTTGGATTTACATGACTATCTAGGGTTTTTAACTAGAATGATGACCCATCCCTCCACTATAAATTTCACTAAGGATAAGCCTTATCAACGGCCCACTTTGACATTGAATACACATCGACTCTACCTTGGCACCACTTGTACACCAGCAGCGGGGGGGGCTCTGTGTCTGCGGGTTTGATCCAGGGTGGGAACAGCCTCCTCTTGTCCGCCTCGTACCACAGGTACTGGTCCAGGTAGGCGTCTGTGATCTTTTCCAGGGGCTCCACGTCGTACACGGGCACCAGGTGGCTGTACAGGTCCATGAACTCAATGCCCACCTGGGGGAGGGAGAGGCAGGCAGCTGAGTGAGACGAGTGGGGTCGACCCAAAGAGTCACTGAAATGGGTCTGGGTCGTTTCCTTCCTTGTGGAACCCGAGCAAAGTTCACGGCCCTTACCTCCTTGAAGGCTCTCTGGGTGAGCAGGTGACGCTTGATCCTGGACAGGGCTTCATGAGGGTTGTCGTAGGCCTGCTCGATCAGACCCAGCTCCTCTCTCTGGGACTGGTTCAGACGAGACTTCACACTGTGCAATACACATAAAAACACAAACACCTGAAGTTTTGATTCCAGGCGACAGCCCAGCTTTGTAAAAAGGCTTACGAGCTTTATTGTTCCAAACACTCCAATGATGACCATAAGGAAGTGACAGGAGCGAGAGGTATCTGGGGCGCTACCTGTAGGCCTCCTTGAGCCGCTCCAGGGCCAGGATGAGCAGCTTGGTGTCGTGCTTGTAGGACAGCGGAGGGAAGGGGATGGGAGAGAAGCGCCGGCTCTCCAGCCAGTGCACCGTGGTGGTGTAGATGGCCACCGCCTCTTCTGCCGTGATGTAAGGACCATCCTGAGAAGGGAGGGAGCACAGGGTTTCCATCAACCAATTTAGAAGAATCTTGCTTGCACTAGCATTGACCACTGCTCTGAGCTCAATCAACACAGCTTCTACCTCAATACACATCAGCTACATTTAAGTGGTTGGGTGATTACAAGCTCAACGTTGATATTTCTAGTCTAATAGGATCAATTCTGTCGAAAGATAAACCACACAAACTACAACATCATTGAAAGGGTGAAAAGGATTGCAATACCACATCCTGTCCGTTACCTTCAGGTAGTTGTGCTGCCTCTCCTGCTCTGCCTTGAGGTAGAGGCGGGTCAGCCGGCCCAGGTTCTTCTTGCACACCGTCTTGTCCACAGTGGCGCCACGGCGGATTCTCTCCCGGTTGTAGTGGGCCGTGTTGGTCCACCAGTCGGCCTTGGCCTTCACGTAGCGGAGGATCATGTTCTCGATGGGCGTGGGCAGGCCTGGGACCTGTGGAGCATTTGCTTTAATTTTCAGTTGGAAGATGCTTGAAGAAGGGCACTAAAATACTTGTCTGTGGTTCATGATGGAAAAGAGGAATTAAAGTATGTTTTCAAATTTACGTTTTAAAGAAGTACTTTTAATCACTGATGATCACAGACTACACTTGGCTCCAGCGACAAGCCGCATCCAGACAAGACCCTTCCTCTTGAGGTCGTTCAGAGGACCCACCTTCCAGGGGATGTTGGCCTTCCAGCACCTCCAGGACTCGCTGAGGTGCTGCAGGATGGTCCTGGCCTTGTTCTGCTTGATGCCCTCGGGCATCATGTCCAGGATGTCGTGCATGACCGCGGCGCGCAGCTCCAGGTCGAAGTGGGACTCCACGCGCTGCTTTGTCACCGTCTTGGCCACGCCCTTGGAGTGACGTCCTGGGGGGAGAGGATGCAGGAAACTGCTTGTAATGGCAAAGTATTTCACAATACACTAACATCTGAATGTTTATTTTCCATCGTCGTCATTGTCCTTGAGGATTGTAAACGCTGCATTAGCCGTGTCTAGTTGTAAACTACAAGCAGGTCTGCATACCTTCAAACTGCCTGGCCAGCAGGTTGCCCAACCACCTCTCCAGCAGAGGGGTGATGCCCCTCATGAAGAAGAGCCAGACTCTCCAGCCAGGAGCCCAGAAGCCACAGCCTGGACCCTTACCCACTGGACCCTGAGAAGGGGAGGGGGGGGAAACATGGAACCCTTCAGCCACAACACAAAGCATGACCTTGGGCTTCAGTAGCTTGTGAGTTGGAGAATGCATTGATCCTTTAGGGGCGCTTACGGTGTTGAAACGGTAGTAGATGAGGTGTTTGAGGTCCTTGCACATGCGGATCTGTCTCATCAGCTTGTACTTGTAGCGGTACATGCCTGTTAGCTGGCCCACGTGGGCGAAGATGTACTGCAGACCGTCGGACAACTACAGAGAAACACAGTCCTGTTGTGAAGACCGTCTGAGAACAGGCAAGTCCTCATCACAGCCCTATCGAATCATGCATACCTGTTTGAATGTTTAGGCAACCAACGGGAATCAAACCAGTGATTAAATAAAATGAACATTCATTTTCATTTCCCTCTAGTTCTTACACACAGGCAAGCAAACCAATGCAAGTGTGCCTTTGTAAGAGGGGTTTACATATTTTGAGTGTAAATCTAGACTGCAAATGTATTGTACAAATTGATTTGTTCAGACAAGTATGTTCAGACAAGTATTCCTATTCATACTGAACATTATCTGATCTGGTCACATATACAAAAGCCACTGCTGGCTTTTGTATACATGACCCATCATTAATTATTAATTAGTCATCAATTAGTTTCCCATCATTAATTATAAGCCTCGTTACTGACCTGGAATGCGTCAACGTTTCCCAGTCGGTACTGAACATGGCTGTCAACCACCAGCTTGCTCAGACGCAGAACCTCTCTGCACAGATGGAAAGCGTTACCGAACCTGGACTTCTTACGCTCCTGTACAAAGAGAAGAAAGAACAGTATGTGATATTGCCCAGGTGATGACTGGAGACCTTTAACTTTACCATAAGAGACTTCTTTGAAGGCCACTTCAGACATGAAGCATGTCTGAATGTTTATGTAACCCTCCGGAGTGTAGCCGGCAGTTGAATAAAATAACCATTCATTTGTATTTCCCTCTAGTTCTTACGCACAGGCAAGCAGACCAATGCAGGTGCGCCTTTGTAAGAGGGCTTCAATTCGACAAGATGTCCCAGCGTGTTGAATAGAAAGCTCATACCTTGGTGGTGAGCGTCTTGACCGGCTTGAGGTTGAAGTTGTAGTCCAGATGCAGGTAGTTGAGGTTCTTACGGTGGATGAGCAGATTGAGCATGTTGTAGCCCTGTCTGCATACCTGCAAGCCGACCTCCACCCAGTCCAGCTTGGTGGACTGGAAGAACTTAGTGGCCTTGAAGGAACGGAACAGGTACCTGGGGAGGGAAAACAAAACAACACACAGCGGTTAGAAATGTGTGGAGAACAAGGAGGTAGAACGTCTACAGGGTGTTCGGAGGCTCACCTCTTCTTCTGGGCCTTGGGGGGCCTGTGTTTGAGAGCGTTGAGCACGTAGTACTTGAGCAGTTTCTGGTAGGACACGCGCACTTTGACAGGTTGGCCCGCCGGGCAATGCTCACGGTACCTGTGAGGAGAGAAACGGTACACTTAAAACACACACATTCCATGTCCATGTCTGCATCACACAGGTTTCAGGATGTTGCTTAACATGCCACAAGCGCATCTCATCAACCATGTGCCACATTCTCACCAGTTCTTGATGAGAGGGATGTCAATGGCCCGCCTGGTCCGCCCAGAGCGCAGGTTGAAAGGCCGCGGGGCCCAGAGCAGGGCGATGCCGTTGGCGGTGTGGTCCGTGTAGAGCGGCGTCTCCTTGAGGAAGGGCTCAACGTACTCTGGCAGCTCAAACTCCTCATCGTCGTCGGGCAGAGGCTCTTGACTCTGGGGAGGAGATTGACATGAGGCATAAGGGACTAGCCGAGGACAACGCCCTCCTAAACGTCATCAACAGATCGGTTAAACTCATGTCTGAATGATTAGGGAATCCATCAGAATGATTCCGGGGATTCGATGAAACTAGCCATTCATTGTAATGTTCCTCTAGTTCTTACGCACAGGCAAGCGAACCAATGCAAGTGCGCCTTTGTAAGAGGGGTCTACTTTGGTATGAGATCTAAATGCTCAACAGCAGCCTTCAAGTTAAGCAACGCAGGAGGGCCTACCTTGACAGAGTGTCTGTGGGAGATGGGGTTGATCAGGGGATCAAAGTAGAAGGCTGGCAGATCTGGGTCCTCCGTCTTGATGAACACCACATTGGGAGTGTGGTACCTGAGAAAAGACCCAACAATTCTGGTTATTCTGGTAGTCAATGTTGTTTACCACGTTATGGTAATCGTGCAATACAAGTTTTGACCAAGTGCAAGCAAATGTGGAAGTGAATGCTGTTGCTTACCAGGTGAGGTGGACGTGATGTGGGAGGTTGTTGTACAGGTAGGGGAAAGCGATTTTGTACTCCGTCCTGATTGGCTGTCTGATGATGATCTTGTTGATGTCATTGAACTCATTCCAGTCCTCATCCCTGTTAGAGTTATAACAAAGAATAACACTTTAGTGTGTGCATGAAGCAAAAACACAGAAACTAAACCAATATGGTGATTCTCTTACAGCATTTCATACATGAATCATAAAAGAATAGAAGAAAATAATCATAAAAGAATAGAAGACATGGTAGAAAATACCTTGTTCGTATTTATCAGTTTGTACTTAGTTACTAGGGCTTACTTACTGAAGGTTAATGTCTCTGACCAGAGGCTCAAACTTGGGCCCTCCGGGGATGGCCATGTTGAGCGCCTTGGACGTGAAAAAGGCCTTGAGGTCAAACAGATAGAAGTAGTTGTAATCCACCAGGTCCGTGAGCAACTGGTTGGCCAGGCGGTAGAGGGTGGACATCATAGGGAGGGTGAACTGCCAGCGTCGGTAGGTGGTGCCATTCACAAACCTGAACACACAGCCAGGACATGGCTTCAATTATATCAAAGTGCAAACTCCATGTAAAAGCCTGTAAGCAGTTAATCCTGGATTTATATTTTATTAACGCAGAAAGAGAAGGCCCCACCTCCTGCCTCACTTTCAATGCAAACTGAGTGATGAGATCACCAGAGCGGGACTCACTTCGTGGTGTCCTTCAGGGGCTGGTGCTCGTAGAACCACTCCACGCAGGAGGAGTCCTCCTCCAGGTCCAGCTCCATCTGGATGGCCTCCAGCGGCTCCACGTCCAGGATGTTGTCAGCGTAGTCCAGCGGCGGCTCCTCGTCGTCGAACGGCGGGAAGCGCATGCGCTTGAAGTGCCGGCGGTCTCGCTTCTCGCGACGCATCATGATCCACATGGCTCTGAAGGGAGGCGAGAAAGAAACATTAGAACAAAAAAGTACACTGCAGTGTCAACACTAACAGCAGAAGTATAAAAAACTTTGAAAAACCAAAAGGCAGCGTGCACAGAGGCCATTCTTACCCCCACTGTGCGATGTAGACCGGCTCAATGACCCAGGGGATTTCATTGACGAAGGAGATGGCTCCCGTGATGTGGTAAAGCACGGGCACGTCTCGGATCTGTTCCCAAGGCATGGGCATGTTCTCGAGCAGCTTCAGCACGGCATGGGGCATGTACTTCAACGCCCTGCAGAAAGAGGCCATGTATGAAGCTCCATCAGAACATATATATATTTAGTTTCTTTACTGCAACAACATCTGGTTTGGGAAGATTTTCATACCCAAGGTAGACCCTCTTGTCGTGGCGGAACTTCCTGTTGGTCATGTCTCCATGGTCCCTGATGATCTTTCGGACATGTTCGGGTGGCATGTCCTCCTTCTGGGCATCCACAAAACCAAACTTCCTCTTCTCGGAGTACCGCTTGGCCTGCAACTGCTGCCATTTACGTGCTGTGGGATGGTTTTGGTGCATGGTAAAATCAAAACTTGGTCATCCATCACAACGTTTATTGTATCGAAGCTGCATTGGGAATTTGCAAGCAAAATGCAGAAGCAACTTTCCAGACCTTTTTCTTGCAGTTTTTCCTCAGACATAAAGTCAGGGACGGAGGCAGGAGGGGGGACGCCTGGAGGCATGCCTCCGGGGACCCCTCTGTAAGGGAATGTTGCTGCCATGTCCCTTACTCCTACAAATATTAAATAAATGATGAGTTAACTTTGAACTTTCGTGAAAAATACATAGCTTAATATACTATAAACTGGGTTAAAAAGTATGTAAACACTTTAATACACTACTTAAAAACAACTATCAGAAGCGTTTAATCCATACACCACAATAAACAGCACAACTTCTGAATATACCGAGTTACACAACACTCAAACACCACTAACAAGGACAGAAAATTAAGATCATCTTTAAATCGAAATTCCAACAGGTTGAGGGTAAGTGCACAGTTACTTACAAATCTGTCAATGTACGAGTTAACAGGTGTAGTGTTTGGTTTCCACGGGGCTACGGTTAATGTTGGGATTTATCATGGTTTCAACCACCGACGGCCTCGAGTCAACACGCGCACCATAATGGATTCCTGAAGCTAAGCTAATAAACTAGCAAGCTAGCTGGTTGGCTAACTACCCATTTAGTGGAAGAAAGATGGAAAGAAAATCACCTGAACGAGCCCAATGTACGTCATAACATATTTGGCATGGCTGAATAATCTTCTATTTAATGTGATATTCAAATTTCACAACAAACTGATGTAAACCCTAAATGATAGTTGGAGACTTTCTTACAATAAGTCACATATAGCTCAATGCTAAAGTTAGCATATCCAACCGGCTAAACAATGCACGTGAACAACAAAACATTGAGAGCCGTTTGAATAACTCCACATTTACTTTACCTTCAGCGCCAATTGTTGAACCTCAAAGACTGGATCTCACACACTAGCACATTTCTTTTGCAAAACTGAGAAAACTTCTCCGGACGTTCAGTTGTTTCCTTGCGGCAGCACGCACAATGAACGACAGCGCTACACGATGGACGTTTTCAGTCGTAACGTGAATTCACGTAACAGAACTACGCCGTACTTAACATTTCTTGCTGCTCTGACTCAGTACGTTACGTGGAAAGATAAGAGTACGCGGGACGAGCGCCACAGCGCGAACTACCCGGATGAGTAACCCGGAAACAATCATTCAGAGTTCATAATGGTAACTCTATAGAAGTAAAGGTGCGCGATTTTCCGTGTTACAATTAACATCAACTTAATGTTTCTATTTAATCAACCAAATGCATATTATCAAACGGAATTCTGCAAGAAACAACATGGAAAATATCCTCATAATAAAAGCACATACATTTATATATTTGGTATAGGTGGCAAGGGAAGGGTAAGGCACAACAAAAGCTTGGACATGTTCATACACTTTTATTATGCATTAGTTCTTAGAGCACCTCTTAATATAACTTTGAGTTTATTAGGCCTTTATGCAGGGCCTGGACACAAACAGTGTGCTCTGTGACACGCTACAGTCATTTGCGTGTCCCTGTGATGTTCTTAAAGGCCTAGTCCGGTATCTTACACTTTAAAATGTGTAACGTGTTTGTAGCCACTATCAGAGTTTAGTTGATATGCAATCTCACAACCGAACCATGACAGACTGCGCAAGATGAATAACAATGACTGAGAAAGAAATAACTACAATGAATAAATGAATGAATAAAAGTTGTATTTATGACAGCAGTTGAGACATCCCTGACATAGTTAACTGGTTTGAGAAAATACTTGAGGCACACACTACAACTTCAACCAGCTCAGGTCATCAGATCTGAAATAAAATGACAATGGAGATTATTTTTGACGTAACAATTTTCGCAGAGCTTGACCAGCGAGACACACACACACACACGTCTGACTACTTACTGCGCCTGTGTCTTTGTGATAAGCTGCCCCGAGGACATGAGTTGTGCGACCCGAGCCACAGCAGGGTCAAACATGAGACTGGCTGCAGCGACCACCACCTGGTCCCTGGAAACGCAGCACAATGACAACACAGTGGATATCCGTTACACTCCGTTACACTCAAGTTCAATACAAATAGGATCATAAGACTGCTGCTGCTTACTTTATGTAAAAAGCTAGGAACTTTCCTTCTTCCACTTTGCCTTTGAATATGATTTCTGTGTATCCTTCCCCGTAACCTGAAACATTAAAACCAAGAAAAACAGTTGAATGACTTACCATTTTTTAGGTTATATCAATTAGAGTGCAACGTTTCTCAAGATATATCACCGGCGTATCGGAGGCTCTTTCCGAGCAACACCGTCCAGAAGAACGGAACAGAGTTCATCTTGGTGGGCCTGTTGAGCATGTTTAAGGCGGCAGCTCTTCCTGTGGAAAAGACAAAATATCAAACAATCCTTTTGGTCAAATAGTTGCATCTGCTCTTCAGCTGCTGCCCGAGAGCAACAAGATGTCCATAAGGGCTTCTTAAAAATATATACATTGTGTATCCCTACCCAATCAGACCATGGTGTCTGGAATAGTTCTGAAGTGTTACCGTGGGCATGGGCCATCTGCCAGTGTCCGATGTGGACCATCTGATCTCCGCGGATCGCAAGTGGGAAGGAGGTGACATCACCAGCGCCATAAATGTCTGGGACGTTGGTCTTCATGAACTGGAAACAGAAGAGCAATATTATCACATTACATTACGGTCCTACCACCAGGCCATTCAATAATCAGTAGACATGCATAGCTCGACCCAAGCCTCTGATTGTATGTCAAATATTATATCCCCACCCTTCTCTTATTGTTTTCAGTAAATATTCTTAAGAATTCATAATGCCATTTCCATTTATAAAAAATGCAACAGATTACATGCATAATATAAAATGTGGATGTTGTGTTTGTTTTACCTGATCAACAATCACAGCCTTCCTGGAGTCGATCTGCACCTGACTTCCTGCCAGGAAGTCAGAATTCTGGACAACACCTGCACACCATATTCATGTGAAATATATCGAAACGGAATATGAAGTGCATGAAGTGTCTACTTAAATAGTGGGGATAATTATTTTACCAATTCCTGCAACAACTACATCTGCTTCCAGAACTGCACCACTCTTCAGGACCACTTCTTTGACCTGAGATTTTTGTGATCAAGATAATTCATCATCAGAATGGAGCCAAGTGAAGAACATCAATCAGGTTATTCATATCAATAGATGGCATTACTGTATCTTACTTTGCCATCTTCTCCCCTGATCTCAAGTACTCTGTCCTTCATGTAGAACTTGACATTTTGTTCCTCCAACATCTAGAATAAAACAACAAAACATAGTGGAGGTTACACAATCTATAAATACATGTATAGTAGTAAAGTAATACACCACAGTGTGGCATCACTGATACTTTGAAGATAAAAACGATGTTTCTTACATGCATCGCCATCTTCCCAATCTCTGGGCCCAGTGAGCTTTCAAAAGGATATTCAGTGGTGCCAACTATGGTCACACTGGCGGCTTTATTTGATAGGTAGGAGGCCACCTCCATGCCTGTGGAAGAAGGTGTACATGAAACACATTTTGTTGGTTAGCATGACCTTAAATCATAGACGGAAATTATAAGGATGATGATGATAATAATAATTTCACGACTTAAAGGTGTATCACTTCTCTCTGAGTCTCACACACCTATGAAGGATGCGCCCACAATGACCGCCCTTTGACCCTGACAGGAGCGATGGATCTCCTGGGCGTCCCGGTGAGTCTGCAGCAGCTTCACGCCCTCCAGGTGTTGGCCAGGACAGCCTAGCTGACGGGCTCTAGCATCCGGAGGAGACAAGACCGTTTAGGAAATATTAATTACTCTACTTTTGTTTTATCACATGACTAGCCAGAGGGGGTAGAAAGCCGAAGAGCTAGTTTAAACTTTAGCTAGTAGTAGTGTCTATATTTGCAGTCAGCATTGGCAGTTAGTTGTATCTCAAGTTTGTAGAACTCACTCTTCTTAAGGAGTCTTAAAATAGAATCTGAAACTCAGTAGAAGCTTTGATCGGACGGATTGCCCAAGACACTGCATGACAACATTGCATGACAACACCTTTTGAAACCAATTGAGTAAGTATACCACCTGAACTGTATCTTTATTTTGGTAAGTGTAGTTTTGAAGAACATTACATCAGAAACTAAACACTGTGTTGCCAGTGTTCCACAATGCCTAGTTATCTGATGCAGGTCTGTGTGTGTGAGCTTCTACCAGTCTGTCCAACGTAGTTATTAGGCAGAGGGAAGGAACAGGCATTCTAACCTACAGCCAGTTGAGATGAGCAGCTGGTCGTAAGGATGCACTGTACCGTCACTCAGCCTCACCACCTTATCTAATGGCTCTACAGATACGACCTGAAACAAACACATACACACACACACACACACACACACACACACACATCGGTACACATCTACTCCTGTTGGGATTGCATGGAGCTGCCTGACCTTGCTGTAGGTTTGAATAGCTAGTTACAGGTCTAACTATATTTATACAGTCCACAGAGGTATGTTTTACTTGTCAATGAAATAGAGACACTGTCATGCACATCTATCAATCCTCAAGTCCCTATCATTTTGGTTTCAAATTGTTTGCTTATGTTGTGTGACGTCAAGAGGCGGTCACCTGTTGTGAGCCTGCTGGCGGTCCAAAGGCACTGTCAATCAGCTGTGGACCAGACTGAACGGACCTGTACTTTAAGCAGATTTTATTCTTTCTCTCTTACCTCTTTTTGTGTCCACACCTCTATTCCATACTGTCTGAGGAAGTCCTCAGGACGGAGGAGAATTTGGCTGCTGTCCGAATTCATTGCCTGTAAAACATCAATATCAATATATATACATATAGTAAATATAAGAAAGGTGATACCTTATTTATTCTGTTGGAAAATATTTATACGATATTTTATTTTAAGACGTTTACCTTGCTCAGTTTGGGCTTGTCATATGGTGGAAGGGTGTCTTTGGTTACCATGACGATTTGACCCTTGTAAGAGTTCTGCCTCAGTGTTTCGGCACAGAGCAGGGCTGCAGGGCCTGGACACAAACAGTGTGCTCTGTGACACGCTACAGTCATTTGCGTATCC
Source organism: Enchelyopus cimbrius (assembly GCA_027122795.1). Lineage (NCBI taxonomy): Eukaryota > Metazoa > Chordata > Actinopteri > Gadiformes > Gaidropsaridae > Enchelyopus > Enchelyopus cimbrius. The sequence goes on from JAOPJJ010000047.1 coordinate 8,580,967, forward strand.
CTGTGATGTTCTTAAAGGCATAGTCCGGTATTTTACACTTTAAGCCTTATTTTCAGTTTGTTCACGATGAAATAGAATGGTTCAGGTGTTCATTTCGCCATAAGACTGTGTTTGGAGAAGTTTACGTTTTTTGCTAGCCCCACTGTAGAGGTCCATGGGCACGAATCATCGGTCCTACAGCAACATTAAACGTTTGTTTGCAAAGCTGCAAAACTCACCGATAGGTGTTCATTGATGTTCGACAAAAAAAATCAGAGCAAAGTAAGCTTTCCAGCAGAATCGCTGTGTAAACTTCTGCTTGCCAGTTAGAAAGCCACAGCGTTTCTACAAACAGGCAGAAAACAATCTATTTTCCGGTTCCGGCCAGTGGCGGACAAATACAGAACACTCGAGGCTTCCCATAGAAATGAGTGGCTACAACAAAGTGACTCGTACAGCCTACTGGAAAGCATACTTTGCTCCGATTTTTTTTGTCGAACATCAACGAACACCAGTGACCACTCTATGAGTTTCACAGCTTTGCAAACAAATGTTTAATGTTGCTTTAGGACCGATGATAAAACCTAAACTTCTCCAAACACAGCCTTTCGGCAAAATTAACACCTGAACCGATCTACTTCATCGTAAAACAAACTGGAAATAAGGCCTAAAGTGTAAAATACCGGACTATGCCTTTAATTTATGTAAGTTACCTCCTCCGACCAGCAGGGTGATGTGGTTGACCTCCGGTTCTCTGCTGCTCATCTCTTTCACCCGTCTGCTAAGCTTTAGAGACTTTGGGGAAAGGCATCATATCAACCACAACAATCATTTAGAAAGAGCGGAAGACATGTTTTTAAAGAGGTTTTCCAAAAAACAGCTGAATTGATTTTCTTGCTCCTGCAATTACCTTTCTGTTGTATGAGATGTACACTTTGCCATCGTCAACCTTAACCTGTCAAATTAATTCAAAAAGATTTCGAAAAATTACCCATTTTCTTATAGAGCCACATTTAGACACCAAGAATTTCTTAAAAACAAATGTTGCAGCACTTGGATGGTTGGTAGAACTTAAAAGGAATACAAAGTCTGAAAGTCTAAAACTGGAGAGGTTGGTCTACGGATGTTTTTAAAAGATAAAAACTGAACCATATCTTGGCTTATCAGCTGTCCTCCACCATTCACAGAGCTTTTGTTACATGCAAGATGGTTTACTTTAGTTATCAAACCTGTATTTCTACATGTTACACAAACATATTTTTGCCAGATTATATCCCACTACCCTGTCTTACAGACAGTGTTAAACAAATAGCTGCATCATTACCTTGTAAGAGGGCAAACAGTCAAGACCTGGAAACTCTTCTATATCTCCAGTCATGACATTGAAACAAGCACCGTGGAAGGGACATCTCACTTTGTTGCCAAGCAGAACTCCTGATTTCCCACATAAAATACATTTCATTTCAACATTAGTTAGGGTATCTTAAAGTAAATGTCAAACAATGTCATTGATATGTCATGGCTAGGGCTTAAACAGGGCATGGTAGAGTTCCCCTGTTATTGTGTTCCTGTCCTAGGAAGGACACCCCTTCTGAAGCTGTGTGGACACACTACTAGTGGCTCTCTATAACCTACTGACAGCAAGCCTTTACCTTTGACTAAAGGAGCATTATAATGGGTGCAGCGGTTTCCCACAGCAGCATAACGACCCTCGGTACGGACCAGAAGAACCTTCTTGTCCTCCACTGCCACCTCCTTCATCCTGGGCAAACACAAGCGAACACATGAAGGTTTGCACAAACAGCATTGCAGATACTAACAACAAGCATTTTAGTGGAAAGGAAGCTCATCATAAATTAGTGTTGGACGTACTGTCCATCTTGCAGGTCATCTTCCTGGCAGAGCAGTGTAGTCACTTCCACTTGCTCTGCAGTCAAGTCTTCATTCATTCTGGAAAAGAGTAGGGAATGCACTGTTATGAAATTCATTACATATCTCTGGTTATTTATGTCCTACCTTGCATTTATTATTAGCTATGGAAATTATATAACATATGATATCAAAACCATAATGACAAGAGGCTGGTTTGAATAACATCTTAACCTCTATTCTTCTATTGAGGAAACTATTATTTCTACATTATAAAAACAAGTTACGTTATATTATTATATCCCACCTGCTTAAAATATTCCTCAATCCAAAAATAATAGACGTAGAAAGTATATTCAGTCCGACCGTTTACTCGAGCACCGCTACCGATGGATGAGTTATGACGTAACTGGTTGTGTTGGAGCGTCAAGGTCGCGTGACGCGTGACGCGCTGAGAGGCGGACCCTACCCCCCCATTTTATGTTGTTTGCCTAACCACAAGGTATCGCTGCTGTACTGAAAAACGTGGTGAATATTTAATTTGTTTGTTTTGATGTGTAGCCATAGTGGACAACAATCGCTTTGCTGTTTGATTGTTTACTCAAATAGTCGTTGTTGTTTTCCACACTAACAGATGACATGCTTCTACCGTCATCAAATGAGAACGAATGAGATTAGAGTAGTATTCAATACTATCAATGGAAAAGGGGCGGGGTAAATGCATAAAAGAGCCCTAACCACGCCCCCTCCAAAGGGCGGGGAATGCTTGCTATACACTGCGCTCTAAAAGTTACACAAGCGAGGCATGAGATTTTATAATTGACCTTCTCCACCCGAGGCCCTGAGCTTCACATCCAACGCGTCCTCACATCTTTCTGAAAGAGATTCACATTGACGTTGACCCTGCTTTTCCCGTCTGTTTTGAGTCTGATAAACACCTTGAGGTAAGTTGTTTGACAGATGAAACAATTTATGCCTTCAATGTTTGGAAGTCAGCCTGCAATAACTCAATAATAATAATGATGGCACATTTTGTGATTGACATAGGCTAAACAATTTAACGTATAATTGGTCAAAATGTGCAGCTCATTTAGACCGTTTTTTCTCGGTCATTGTATAGGAGATTCCTCTATCCCTCCGGAGCCTGAGGGACATCGACCACCAGCTTCTCCACAAAACCCCAGTCCACCATGGAGTTAAATTCGGTAATTTTAACAACTGCTGGCTCCGTGGGTTTTTTCCGATTGATAAATAATGCGTTCGGACAACTCCCAATGCCCGAGTCAGCGTGCAGCAATGCGTGGAGATGGAGAAACATCTGCACGTCTTTTGTCCACAGTATCATCACTGGCATATGGGCCGTACTCTGGTAAGTTTGGCTCTCAATGGACCTTCTTTTGCTTTTGCTTTTGTTTTGTTTTTTTAGTTTTTTTATATCACTGATTCAAATGGACATTGTTTTGATTATTATGACTTGTTTCTTTTCAGCTTCTTCCTTCACCCACAGTTGGCTGAAGATTTGATAGAGACCCATTCTGTGTTTTCACACGCCTTGGTGTCAGTTTCAATTGGTGAGTTGAACCCTTTGACGGAATGAGGTGAGGGCACATTCTTCTTTAGTGGATGAGGGAGTACATATGACCTAGCCAGACCACATGTTTAAAATTAAAGTGTAGATGAATATTTGTGGTGCACTTAAAATAGGTGCGCTTCCTCCTACCTCATGGTAAACAATAAAAACTAATTGAACATGTTTAGTAAGCCATTTAATATACATGCTGTGTTGCAACATTAACATGCATCTGAAATAAGTTGTCAGCCTTCCAAGGTACAACAGCAATACCCCCTGTCCTCCTTGAACAACAGTCAGCGCTCGTCAGTCTTCCAGTAATCCAATCTTCTCTGTATCTGTGCCGGTCGACTCGGGCTCCCCCAGAATTCTCAGAATATCCCACATTCCTAGTGGCACAGCGGTTGTAGCTAAGCTCAATGGAGGGCATTCTTGGTTCGTCCCAGGCACCAACTTAGCCCCGTACCGCCCACATGCCACACCCATGTGGACACCAAGTGCACGGCCTTGGGTGATTTATGCACACTGTCTGCTGC
>JAOPJJ010000047.1:8599343-8631775 GCA_027122795.1 Enchelyopus cimbrius
GCGCGCGTGTGTTTGGCAGAACTGCAGGAAGAGGTGGAGCTCCTGGAAGCCCGGTGTCGCGCGGCGGAGGTGGGCGTGGCCGAGAAGCGGTGGACCCTTGACGAGCTGCGCCTGGAGCTGGGCCAAAAGGGGATGGCGGTGGGTGCCCTGCGGGCCAACCTCAAGGAGAAGGAGCGCCACTTCCTGGAGGAGCTCAAGCGCCGCAGCCACCGCTCCACCATGCTGAATACGGAGCTGCAGAAGCAGACAGAGGCGGCGGCGTACCTCTCCTTCCAGCTGCATGCCGCGCGCCAGAAGCTGCACCAGCAGCGCATGCAGGCCCACGGCCAGCGGCAGCAGAGCCTGGCCAGGGGCCGCGCCGCCCAGAGTGGCGGTGGCGGCGGAGGGGGGGGGTTTGGCGGTGGAGGTGGAGGCGGTGGCGGTGGTGGAGGGACGTCCCGCTCGGGCTCCCCGCAGTGTCCCCTGCTGGGGTGCGCCGCGTCCCCCGTGGTGAAGCCTAAGCGCAGGAACGCAGCCAGGCCCTTCCCGGGGCAGATCAGGTTGGAGCGGGCCAGGGAGTGCGTTCCCAGGGAGATTATCACAGGCCCCGCGGAGCCGACCGCCATGCCGGATCCGGCCCTCTTCCTCCACCCCCGTCGGCACAGGGTTCGGCCCAGGCGCTCCTCGGCTCAGAGACCGGGAAGGGCGGAGGTGGAGGAGGGCGGAGGTGAAGGGCTGGTGGAGCCCCATGATGAGGAGCCCAGATTGTCTGCGTCACTAGCGCCCCCTGCTGCTCAGGCCAAGGCAGAGCAACAGCTGATGTAACCAATGCTGTGAAATGTAATCGCAAACCATTTCGGACATTATCATCTTTTTTCAGACTGTTAACGCTACTGATTTTTATTCTGCATCTTGACAGAGTTATTCACAGAACTGGGTTCATTAGTTGTTGAATATATTAAACTTCCATCGACGCAATGGGCAACTTTTCTAATAGATGTAAATCCTATTTGCTTTTACTGAACTAGGTTTAGTTGAAGTTGATTAATAATGGAGGAAATCGATAGATGTGTTAAACACCAGGTTGAACTTTGTATGCCACTGGGCCTTATTTCGGTCAGCACTTTTTTAGTAGTGTTATACATGATCTTTAAAGGCCATTTGGGTAAAACAAGCACCTTCTTGTGAGGCTCATATTCAACTGTGTCATTTTAAGAGACACCACCATGTAAATCAATCTTCCAGACAAAACTAACTTTGGCGTAGTCACAAGCTTCTTGGTCACAACTGATAGCATCTCGAGTGTTAGCACCTCCTTGGCTGTCTTTGCTGTGAAACCTTTTTGGACATTTAGATATCTGGTCATTGAAATAACATTTTCTTTTTGGTGCAAGTTAATTGATGTTTAATGACTGGATTGTCGTATGGTGATAGAAGAAGGATTTTCTAGTATGATATCTTCTCTGACTGTGAATTTAGGGCGAACAAATGGAAGATCTTCACTTATGAACAAAAAGCAATTAGGTCCAACTCTGATTGATTTACTGGTGATATATACAGTGTAGGTCTATAGAATAGTTCTACACATTTATCCACCTGCCCCATATTCAATAATAAACCTGAGTGAAGGCAAGATACACATGGGCTTTTGACTTTAGGCAGTACACATTGTGAAGTAACGACTGGCCTTCTGTAGCATTTCCATTGGGTCTCACTTATTTGACAAGAGATGATGCTCATCTTCTACCAGGGACTGTATTTGTTGCAATCTTTTATCTCAGGAAAAGTGGATCATGACAAATGGGCTTTTTAGGCACGTCATTCTGAACATTTGATTTATTCATGGTTGGTAAGAATAATGTGAACAGTCAAATATGATGCATGAAAGGTTGAGTCAATTTTATTGAATGAAAAATATAATCAACAATGTTTCCATGATTAGATTTGAAGCAGTTTAAATGAGCATTTATGTTTTTTTGTTTATATTAATCATGATTAGCCTTGGGAACCCGGCCTAAGGATGGCCAACTGACCAAGTGAATTTGGTCTGGCTATAACATGATCACAACACTGTCTATGTTTTAATACTATTGTAGCATTATACCCTTATTTAATTAATGATTATTGAGAAGCAGTATACCATGCTAGGTCCTCTTATCTGAGACCTTTCTCATATCTTTGGTCAAATGAGTGAACCATGGCTCAGAAACTGTTGACTTTGTTTAAAAAAATGGCATGTTGTCAGTTCACCTTCCATTCTAGAATGTCCCAACAGAAGAGAGTGATAGAACACCTGTGATAAGACAATACAAACATAATCATGTAAGATCAGGATTATGAGTTAGCCGATATTCAAATACAGATACCAAGTGACCGCATCCATAACCTAAGACCTGAGCCAACCTATTAGGGCACAATGTAACTGTTGGTAGCTACGGAGACTGGTCATTTGAGTATCTGAGGTGTTTGTTGTGATATATTTCTGTCCTTCAGAAATGTCATCATATATTGTGTATCTCAAAATTACCCGTAGGTTCATACTATTAACCAGCCAGGTATTACGGAGATTTTAATGTGAAAGGTTTTTGAATTATATTTATATTCTCTAATTATCTAACTGATCATTTTCTTAATTTGCCAGGAATTATTAACCTGACTTAGATTATGCTGGTACGGTTTCTGGTCATTTATAAGAGGCAGGTTAAGAGGTCAAGAATGCTGCATTCAGAGAAGCATCAAGCTTATTGGAATGCTGAAAGCATTGAACAAAAAAGATGTAGTATTCCACATAAATACATGTGTACAAATACAAGTGAACGTGTTCCATTGAAGATCCCCTTTGACTGAAAAGCCATTTTGCATGAAGTGCACTATTTCTCCTCAAGGTTTGAAGACTGATAACAATACAAAGCTTCTGGTAGTTTTTTCACTGTCGTCCATTCAGACATTCCTCATAGGTATTCACAACTGACTGCTAAACTTCAAAATATGTAGTACACCACTCAGCCAAATAAAGGGCAATCAGTTAACCATGTGCATCCTTCCACTTTCTGAAACCAGTACAAAAACGATATATCTCATATCCCATTGATATTACCGCACCATTCATTTTGAACAACAATCAGACAGTCATGATCATTTAACACTGGCTTGCATTATACGCTTATTGACTCAGACACTTTGCCTGGATGTTGAGCCAAAGAGGGTGACCAGAAAAAGATGATGTGTGATCATGGGGGAATGATTTGATGCCTTAACGAAGATGTCTTATTTTTCCTGTTTGCAATAGAGAACGTAATACTTTTGATTTCAAGTTTGAATGTCAGATCATAGTAGGCTGCTATATCTGATATCAAAAGAGCAATGCAGGTAGGGGAGCAGCTAGTGCTGTTCAGTAGGATTGTCTTCCATCTTAAGATGTTTATCCCAATGGCCATTTAAGTATTATCATTTGCTGTAGAATCAATGTATAACATTGTCAGAAGAATTCCGTCTCAGTAATCCTTTCCTGGATGAGATCACTACATATTGTTCATCAATTTTCTTTTTCTTTTCTGGAACTATAAACGTGATTTACTTACTGTGTTAATTTAGTCCAAGCAATAGTGCTATGTTGCACATTCTGTTTTTATGGTATTTGTTTGCACAGAACGTTATGGTTTGTATTTGTTTTAGGTTTTATTGACCTTGATTACCGCTTATACTGTGTAACCCCCTATAGCGAACTATACTGTACACATCATTTGATTAAAAATTAATTGTATAGACTGTTGCAGGATTTTTTTATTGAGGACATTACAGCTGTTAGTTAAGTAACAATTGTTTGACATGGGTTTAAATGCGTAATTGTTACATCATTGTTAACGTTTCATGCTTAGCATCACAATTAAATAATGGCAACGTTATTATAGAAAAAACACTAACCCTTATCAAATTGAAAGAAGTTTTTTTTATTTTGAATGTCATTGTTTTGAAACAGCTTTTTTAGGTTGTAGTTAGTGGTATTCAAATGTTAGTAATATATATAGTATATGACATGTCTTTTCTCCACAGTTATTGAAATCTATTGTCATTGGTTAGTCATCCCCTTTCAACCCTAAAAAAATATTTTTTCAATAAAAAAAATTACAGCCAGGTCATGGTGACAATGTACAACCCATTATGAGGCAGCCGTTTCGACTTTCTGCTGTCTGGCATGTCCTTGCTGAAGAGATTTGGTAAAACTGGCTTTCCGTAGCCGCGTCTATGTAGTTGGGGAAGGAACGCAAAGGCAAAAGGGTCAAGAGGAGGAAACCACGTGTGATTCCATGTACAGCACTGTCCTCGGGTTGTTTTTGTAAGCTAAGCTCATACCCTTCGCATGTAGCTGACTGCTGGGAGACCTGCACAGACGTCGCGATTTCTTAGACTTCAGCCTTTTTCAACATCTTGCTGATCAACTAACCGCCCGACATGGTGAGCAAGACGGAGGACGTCCCGGCCACTGTGCCTGCTTTTACACATGATCCCAATGGAAACCAGGATATTACAGAAGGCATCAAGGCAACACTGAAGGATCCGTGTGCTTGCGGTAAGGTCACTCTTGGTCGGTTTAGGGTTGATAGTAATGCTATCGTTACATGCTTTAAATGTATAATACAAATAGCATATCGGCATCCTCCGAGGTGGCTCACCGTTTCAGTGTAGTGGTCTTTTATATTCTTATGCGTTTATATACAATAATGTTACTTGTGTAACTATGGAGTGCAGTTTGGCCGTACCACTGTATAACGTCAGTTCGTGCACCGTTTGTCTGTTTAAACACCACCAGCCCAGCAGCTACCAGAAGGGTACTATGGACAATGTCACAAAAAGAGTGGTTTGAAATGAACATAACCAGGTTAGAGCGACATGTGTCTACAAAACCAATCTGGTAGAATTGCCTTGTGTGCTTTGAAGTCCCACATAAGCTGACCACCGGAATGACTTTAGCTCTGAGCTACTGCTGGTGGCTGTCTGGAACTGCTAGCACTAGCAAGCTAGTTAGCAAACAACTGTCACGTTGGCCGAGCCCATAACGGAGATGCCCATTAAAGCAAATTCATTGGAGTATAAGTAACGACATTATGCTCCAGTTTTAATATCAACAGAAGACCGCGTGAAACTCATCTACCAGCTGACCTGGCGCACATGTCGCACCGGAGTAGTAACGTTAGATGAATGACTGAAGGTCACCTTCAGTGGGACAGCTCACTATTATTCTGATGAAGGGGTTTCACGGTTGGTATTTTAGCAGTATCGATCTCCAGATGCCCAACAAGTCAATGATATAGTTTGTCGTAATATCAGTACGTAAAGATAGGACTGATTCATCATGCTATAGGTACTGTTTAAAAAGCCCCCCCGTCCAATGCGTTACGTGTATACAGCCCCCACCCCCCTCTATTCAGTGTCGGTAGGTCGAGTGTTCCTCGACCGGGAAGCGGAAGCGGTGTCTGTGAGGCAGTCATGGTGCATGTTCGGTGAGAGAAGGTTATACTTCATGAATAACTAGTTCAGCAGCAGCTGGTAAGTAGGAGCCACATGCATTTAATATGGCATGCATGTATTTGCATCGGAATAGTGTCGTGTCTTGATGCAAATACCTGAGTATTTTTCTGATTGCCAAACGTGATGTCGCTAAGTTTGGCCTGTTAGTGGTTAACGTTATACAACTTCATAATGAGAGAGTGCACACAGTGTCACTTCACTGTTTCTAGATCTGTTATGTAGAGCTGGTTTGCCTTAAGTACCTGCAAACAGTTTAGGGTATATTGGGTAATCGTGTTTTTTTATTTATTATCTACAAAGAAGGCATGGCAAGTTTATTGGTTTAGCACATTTCGACAGCAGTACAATTCAATGTGCTTTACATACATAAAAGCATGTAAAAACATAATACAAACAAATACATGCATATATAGCATTAAAAGCATTAAAATAAAAAATAAAATTCAAGCACATCGCCATAAAAGGAAATTAAAAGAAACATATTGGATGTGGTGCTCAAAAAGGCTTTAAGGGTTTTGTGGGGGTGCACCACCAGATGATCCCAAATGTCGTAGTCCATCCATGTCCATAATTGAGCTCTTACGCATTACCTCGCTTGATGGCTAGTTTAGTGGCCAACAAGCGAGGAAGCTGCACGGCGACCTCGTGTACCTGTACATTAGTAGTTTAGCAAACATAATATTTACCTTTAAACTTAAGGTAAACAAACGTTGGCAAACATCCAATTCTATTGCATACAAAATGATATATTCTTGGTTGTATTACCAGTAACTTAATTATTTAGCTCAGCAAGGCCATTGGCTCTTTTAGTTTATTTTTCTCCCTTCTTGTGTAATGGCATTATTTGTCCTGCAGTGAAGAAAGAACATACTAGGGTTATTACCTTCCATTTATGTAGTTGGTAAATTTCTTTGAGTATACATGACTTGGCAGTATTCCTTAGACCGTTATTTTGTTTTTCCAACAATGGGATGCCATCTTGTGGTGCCACAAGTTTTTAATTACGAAGACCTTGTGTGGTGTGTTTTCAGGGCTGTTTAGTGTTTCCATGGTAGCAGTTGTCGTAGTCCTTGTCTCTCTGTCAAGGTCCACAAAGGGGATGGATGCTTGGACACTGAATACATGAATTGAGTTAAAACTGAAGTTGGACTCGAGCAGTGCTAGGCAATTGCACATTGAGTAGTATTCCATTAAAGTTGCTGGTACAACTATTTTCACTTGCTGAACAAGACCTTCTATGCTTGCCTGAATATAAATATATGTTGAAGCCTTTATGGTTTTCAGCCATGAATTGTAATGCCAGTCATGTGACATTGCTATTGTTATTATGTACATTTTATATTAAGTTTCTAAATATACTGTGCTTAAGGGACCTTTCACTATGTATTTGTATGTATTTTCTTGTAACCAAGTTAAGAGACAACTTTTGCTCTCAATCATTGACTCTTGGAGTTCTGTCAGCTTTAGTATTGATTAACATTTTTCTGTGCTGTCTGACGTCATGTTGGTGTTGTGAGATCCAATTTTGTTTTGTTGCATGGGCTATTGTTTATGTATGTTTAAAATTTAGAAACTTTCTTCAAAGATGATTTCTTCCGAACATTTATATCTGACTGGGCCAAAGGCACTTGAATCAGTATTTTGTTGAAAACCTTTAACTGATAAATGATTTGACCATTATGATTTGACCTTTATGATTTGACCTTTATTGGATGGGTCATTATAAAGACACAAGAAACACATGGCTAACTCCAAGGAACTTTATGAACTAATTGAAACATCGAAACCAGAAACCGTGGTCAGCAGAGTACACAAGGCCTTTTTCAATAAAGCAATTACAGCCCTACTAGCTCATGTCTGCTCAAGGCGGGTGTGTGGGGTATTCAGAGTGCGGCTTGTGGTCCTTATTTTGTTATGCACCAGCAAACCCCCACCCAACCCTCCCCCACCCACCACAACCTCGCCTCCAGTTGGCCTCACCGATTCCCCCGGCCCCCTTGCCTTCAGTCGCCGTGACACTGGCGTACCCTTGACAGTCAACAAGGACGCAGACTGGCAGCAGTTGTCTCTGTGAGAGGAACCATTTGCTTAGCGGCCTCATGTCTGACCTGACCTCTGTAGTGTTGATGCACCCTCCCTCAAGTCAACCGGCCCCTTCTTTCTTACCTAGGAGTGGCTGTTACTTGATCACGTTCACCACGAGGCAGGCGTGGATGTTTACTGATGTCTGCTACTATTATTTGCCAATGCTGGTGCTTTCTATTTCTTTGGCATTGTCGACATTTGTGTCATTGACAAAATCATGTGTGTGTATTTATATGTTATTATAAAAATAATATTATATATATATTCTAAATATAAAATTTTAAGAAATGAATTTGTAATTTTGATATCAGAAATCGATATCTAAAGTGAAGCACATTTCTATGGCACTGTCCAAGCTCTGATTGGTAGCGTTCTGCTGAGCATAAATATTGAAATGATGTTCATGATGGTAAGGTCGAATCCCCAATGGTGTTTTGTTCAAGAACAGCTAGTGACCAGATATTAAACCCACACGGTGGCCGTCGTCCCTGATCCCCACATGATACTGAGAAGGAGGGGCGTTTCAAAAAGGAGTTTTCCGTAGGTCACATCCCTCTTTTGTTTTCCTCGTCCAATCAGAGCACAGCACAGAAACCGCAGTGATGAATGGCGGCGGGGCACACGAGCACTCAGGGGAGGTGGAGTCCAAGCAGGACGGGGACACAGACTGTGGAGATGATTCCAACGAACAGGAAGTGATTGTGATCCAGGACACAGGCTTCAATGTAAAGATCCATGCCCCTGGTACAGAACCCTTTGATCTCCAGGTAAGGCCTCTTCTTCGTCCAAGAGTCATTTCAAGGCTACACCGCATCAATACTCTGTCCTAGAGCACCTCACTGCAGAGTGGCCGCCTCCTTTCTCAGTTCTTTCCCCTCCCTCCACCAGGTGTCCCCCCAGGAGATGGTGCAGGAGATCCATCAGGTGCTGATGGACAGGGAAGACACGTGCCACCGCACTTGCTTCTCCCTGCAGCTCGACGGCAACGTGCTGGATAACTTCGCCGAGCTCAAGTCCATAGAAGGCCTGCAGGAGGGCTCCCAGCTCAAAGTAGTCGAAGGTGAGACCCTTTTTATGGTCCCCACCCCCAAAGCGGGAAAAGAACTGCGGCTCATATTGATACCAGGGGGAAAGCTGCTAAAATCATGATCACTGCAGCAGTGCTGCAGGATGTCATGCCGTAACATTTAAGTAAACGCAAAGAGTACATAGTTTGCCGTTGCATCAGAGCGTCATGATTCACCCTCAATAAATATCTGTAAATATGTTTGCCTGTTGGACGAACGATTCATGAAAACCTCAAATGTTTAATTCCTAGTTAAACATTTGCAGACGTATTCTCTTGGCATCACGACAACATGCCCCTGACAAAATGTGAAGTGGGTACGAGCTGTAAGGACTATGTGTTTGCAGAGCCCTACACTGTACGAGAGGCCCGCATCCACGTGCGTCACATCAGAGACCTGCTGAAGAGCCTGGACCCCTCGGACGCCTACAATGGTGTGGACTGCAACTCCCTCTCCTTCCTCAGCATCTTCACCGACGGCGACCTCGGAGGTGGGTCCGGGTGGTCGCAATGTTGCGGATTTATCAGATTTTGTATCCGAGCCAGGCCAAGCTCTGACGGTGCATACCCTGACCCCTGCTCCTTGGCATCAATCCGCAGATAGCGGCCGAAGGAAGAAGAAGGGCAACGAGTTGGAACAGATTGACTGCACCCCCCCGGAGCACATCCTCCCCGGCAGCAAGGACCGACCCCTGGTGCCCCTCCAGCCTCCCAACAAGGACTGGAAGGTACGTGGCCTCTAGTTCAACCCCTCCCACCCCCCACCCCTGGCCTTGTCATGGTTTTTAAGGCTGCATGGGTGCAATGAAATGACAACCAATCGGTTGAGCATAAGGGATCTCACTCTGGAATAACAAGTTGCGACATTGTGTGTTACAAATGGACACGATTGACCTTGGAAGCTTGGAACGTTGCTCTCCGTCCGTTCCTCCTCCTCCTCACGTTTCACGTTCACCCCTCACAGCCCATGCAGTGCCTGAAGGTCTTGACCATGAGCGGCTGGAACCCCCCGCCCGGAAACAGGAAGATGCACGGCGACCTCATGTACCTGTACATGGTGACAGTGGAGGAGCGACACATCAGCGTCACCGCCTCCAGCCGCGGTTTCTACCTCAACCAGTCAGTACCCCCAACCTCATTCCTCAATACCTCATACAGTCAGTACTCCAACCTGAAACCTCAATCAGTCAGCACCCCTAACCTCATACCTGAACCAGACAGTACCCCCACCCCATACCTCAACCACTCGGCACCTTCAACCTCAAACCTGAACCAGACAACACCCCCAACCTTATACCTCAATCAGACGGCACCGTTCAGTACCCCCAACCTCACACCTCAATCAGTCAGCACCCCAACCTCATACCTCAATCAGTCAGCACCCCAACCTCACACCTCAATCAGTCAGCACCCCCAACCTCATACCTCAATCAGTCTGTACCCTCAACCAGATGCCTTCAACGGTTAGTGAACCTTCTAACCTGATGCATAATCCTCAGCTGAATGTTAACAAAAGTAGATTTTTCGAAATTTTTTATTTTGTTCACCTGACTAGTATTTCCTCCCACATGGTCCCCATGTAGAGCTTGACTGATGTCTACTCTGAGTGGCACCTCGCTGATCAGGGTCAACGCTACGGCTGGAGCTTAGGAGGCTTTGTGTTGCAAGTGTTGCTCTGCGTGGTTGGGTTGCCCTTGGTCAGCCTAATGAGCTTTTACTGGTTGCGGTGTTGCAAGTGTTGCCCAACACTTCAATAGATCTACGGGCTATGTCTGCAGTGTGCTTGGTTTTACAGCAGTTTAGTGTTCTGCCGCTCCTGACGAGGTCTATCTACTGTGGTCTTTATGCCCATGTCCTTTTGTTCTACACTTTATTATACTGCATAGTGTTCCAGGGTTGACCATAATAAATCCACAGTGGTTCGGTTTTATAATGTGTCGACGTTGTGCATTTCAGATCCACTACGTACACATTCAACCCCAAGCCAGCCAATCCCAGCTTCCTGAGTCACTCTCTGGTGGAGCTGCTGGGCCAGATCAGCCCGGCCTTCAAAAAAAACTTCAGTGCTCTGCAGAAGAAAAGGTAGGACCTTCTCTTGTTGTGTGCACTCCCATTCATTGTGGGGCCGCAGTGGCTCAGGGTGGAGAGTGGGTTGTATGGCAACGGGAAGGTTGTTGGGTCGATCCCCGAACCGCAGTGGTTAGATTGCATGGCAAGGTCTTAACTTATTTTCTTAGGCATGTCTGTCCTGCCCTAAACACGTATTGGCTTCAGCGGCAGCGCAGCCTCAGCTCAATCTTTCACTTGATCAGTTCACGGCGAACGAATGAGTGGATCCGCAACCCATTTGTCAATATCCCGAGTCAATATCCCAGGAGGATGATCAATTGATCGAAATAGCACATTTCGGTGGTCTTAAAACTGTGTTTGAGTAAACCTCTGGCGGGTTTTTGGATCAAAACCAAAGCGGAATATCCCGAGATAGCCATAAAAGCGCTGAAAACGTTGCTACCATGTCGGAATACCAAATCGGAATATAAATGCAGTCCATTTAGCATTTATTCGTACTGCACCGAATAAGACCTTTAGCCCCCATATCCCTGGTATAATTGAATGGTCAATGGACGGCTTGACGTGAAATGAAATGTATATTATTTATGATAAATAGTTTCTGACCCTCGTGCTCTGACCCGTGTCTCGCTGACCAGAGTCCAGAGACACCCGTTCGAGAGGATAGCCACGCCCTTCCAGGTGTACAGCTGGACCGCCCCGCTGGTGGACCACGCCATGGACTGTGTCCGCGCTGAGGACGCCTACACGTCCCGCCTGGGCTACGAAGAGCACATACCCGGACAGGTGGGCGGTGCATACCACTTCTCACGCCTCACTAAAGCCTGGTTTATACTACTCTGTAAATTGTTGTATGCGGACACAGAGAGCCCTCTCTGTCCCTCTCTGAGACCCTCTCGGAGGACCCTCTCCGTACTCTCCGGGCGCATCCAATATCTTTTAACTGTCCGTCACTCCGAGGGAAAATGGATACGGCATGGGCTGTGATTGATCCTCGAACAACATCATTTCCGGAATAACTTTTCCGGTTTGACTACTACTGGCAAATTGTACTACTTTGTAAATGATTTGTTATTTACATTTAAAGCATTTCATTTTCTATTGTAATTTTTTATCCTTTTTTAATTACAATCTGCTGTATGAACGCATCAAGCGACTGTGAACGTCACAACCTGTTTACTTTACCGACGGAGAACCTCGAAGGCTTGAGGGGTCTCCATGGTAATGGAGACGGATTACGTATCCGGAGTATGGAGAAGTATACTCTTAAGAATGAAAAGAGTCCCGCGACGCGAAAGGATTTGATGTGAGGGTTGATATCTTCTCGATGGCTTCCCAGACGAGGGATTGGAACGAGGAGCTGCAGACCACCAGAGAGCTGGCCCGTAAGAACCTGCCAGAGCGCCTGCTGAGGGAGAGGGCCATATTCAAGGTACGGCACCCATCCGTTACATCTCTGTGTATGGTAACAGACGGCTAATTGCAAACACAGCCTCGCTAACTACAGTCACACGGCTAAGCATCTTGCCCATTCCAAGGTGTCCACGTTGAAATGGAGTTGCTTGACTAGCTACAGCTGTAGACGTATTAGGGCAACTGAACCATCCCGATTCGTAGATTCCCATTTAATGAACCCATTAAATATAATGCAGAATATGTGATTTTGCTGAATGAACAGCCGTACTGTTCATTCCAGTTAACATCACCAATGGGTCGTAACAACCTCTCCTGTTTAGGTCCACAGTGACTTCGCCGCGGCCGCCACCCGCGGCGCCATGGCGGTCATCGACGGCAACGTGATGGCCATCAACCCCGGCGAGGAGACGCGCATGCAGATGTTCATCTGGAACAACATCTTCTTCAGCCTGGGCTTCGACGTGCGCGACCATTACCGCGAGCTGGGCGGCGACGCGGCGGCCCATGCCGCCCCCACCAACGACCTGAATGGCGTGCGGGCGTACGGTGCTGTGGATGTGGAGGGCCTGTACACGCTGGGCACTGTGGTGGTGGACTACCGGGGTTACCGCGTCACCGCCCAGTCCATCATCCCTGGCATCCTGGAGCGCGAGCAGGAGCAGAGCGTCATCTACGGCTCCATCGACTTCGGCAAGACAGTGGTGTCCCATGCCAAGTACCTGGAGCTGCTGGACAAGACCAGCCGGCCCCTCAAGGTCAGCCAGAGGGACGTCCGGGGAACTGGGCGCGATGGCGCTTCGGCCACAGAATGAAATGTGTCTGGTGGAGGCCATCACTGACGTGTGAAACCGATCTGTCCGTTCTCAGGTCCAGAGGCACGACGTGCTGAACGAGAAGGACGAGGCCGTGCAGCTCTGCTCCTCCGTGGAGTGCAAGGGCATCATCGGCAACGACGGGCGGCACTACATCCTGGACCTGCTGCGCACCTTCCCCCCGGACCTTAACTTCCTGCCCGTGGAGGGGGAGGAGCTTCCCCCGGAGACCAGCAAGCAGGGCTTCCCCCGCCCGCACCGCCACCGCCTGGCCTGTCTGCGCCAGGAGCTCATCGAGGCCTTCGTTGAGCACAGGTATGTGTGAGGATAAAACAAAGTGTGTGATGATACACAATGGGTGTGTACCGATGCACAACAGGTGTGTTTGCACAACGGGTGTGTTAACGTAACTGGTGTGTTAACGTAACTGGTGTGTTAACGTAACGGGTGTGTTAACGTAACGGGTGTGTCTTTACATACACCTGTGAGGGCAGAACATGTCCAGTATACGGTGTTTAAAATATGATGCTCCGTTCATTCCCCTGCAGATATCTGCTCTTCATGAAGATGGCTGCACTACAGCTCATGCAGCATAAGGCAAACAAAGATTCAAGCAAAGCAGCCGCAGCCGCCGCGGCCAACGCCGTCAACGCTAACCAACTGGCCCTTCCTACCACGGAACCAGCGGAGAACCCTTCAGAGACCACCCCTGAGACCCCCAACCCGGACAGCAGCACCCCTAAAGAGCAGGTCCCCCCCACAGACACCCCCAAGGCGGAACAAACCAACGGCGTGGAGTCCCCCCCAAACACCACAGCGGTCTCCACCACCCAAGACTCTCTGGAGCCCGTGGTCAACGGGGTCCCGGAGTCTGCGGGCCCCCAGAACGGCCAGGCGGAGGGCCGACTGGAGGGTAAGCAGGCGGAGGAGATGATCCCGGGGTTAGCCCAGGCCAAAGAGCTGGCGGAGTCCTTAGTGTCCGACGACGGATCTGGTATCGGTACGTCCGCCGTTAGTCCCGGCATGACCTGCGCTGCATGGGGACAGCTGTTTCGGTGGATAGCTGCCTAGTCAATGATTGTATATTTTTTCCGTATTCTTGGATAGTTTTTGAGACTTCCGGAGGTGGCTGTAATGGTTACAAATGGAATCCACCTAGAGGGCTGTCTCTACTCAGTCCTCAGCCCACATTGGGCTGAAGCATGAGCCCATTACAGTACCCTGTACACCTAATCATTACAATACCCAGGTTTAATTGATGATCTGCGCCTGAATGTAAATGTGTTATTTGGATGAATTCAGTCATTGCATATATAGGCATATATCTTTTTTGAATGGTTTACAATCTAACCCGTGGCTAGTAAACTGATTCCTCCGTGAGACAGTATTGATGATGATTAATTCATAATTTCCAATCATCCGCATGTTTGTGCTTTTCCTGCTGAATTATAAAATCATAAAGTTGCAATGTGTAACATATGCCACACACCATAGGCAGCCAAGAGACTCAGAATTTTCCCAACTTACTAGCAATGATATATCCATTCTAACTGGCTGTGCCACTGGGGTGCAAACTGACTGAATGGGCGTAACTGCCGTGTGGGTCGTGGTTAGGTTGACGAGGTTTTGGCAGAGTTGATGTTCCCAAGAGACCCCTGGAAGGCGTTCTTCTAAAGACATTCAGAGGAACACTCTGGCCAGTATTTTCTATTTGTAGAGTCTGTCCGTTATTGGATGTTATTGAAATGTGTATTTAAACATTTAGACATTATTTAAATTACTATTAACCAGTATCGACTACAGATATGTCCAGATAGTTTAAAGAAATAAGCTAGGTGAAATGTTACATACTGCAACTTTAACCTTAAATCATTTTGTCTTAAAAACAAAAGCATTATTTTCATGTTGTGCCTTTGTTGAACGATCCCAGACCCCAAAAGCAGGGAGGTGGTCCTGAACGCCTGCAAGGCTGTGGGCTCCATTAGTAACACCTCCTTCGACATTCGCTTCAACCCGGACATCTTTTCCCCCGGTACGTATCTTCCAGAACGTCTCACTCCTGTGTTCAAAGAGTACCTGTCCCTCCTCCGGGTCAGAAGCATCATTGCTACTGACCTGGGCTGCACTCGGGCTGACTCTGTGGCCCGTTGCCAGGTGTCCGGTTCCCTGAGGAGAGCACAGACGACATCCAGAAGCAGAAGCAGCTCCTTAAAGATGCAGCCGCCTTTGTGGTGTCCTGCCAGATTCCCTCACTGGTAGAAGAAATGCACTCTCTTTCACAAATGTACACACAGTCAATACAAGTCAGGGCCTGGCCGTAAATTGTGATTTAGCCACAAATATATTTGTTTGCGGTGTTGAGTTATCGCCAGCAATCCGAGGAAAACAAATTTCCAAAATTCTGTAGTTTTCTATGTTTTGGAAACAAGGACAGGTTTTTCTCTGGGTTTGTCAGCTGTCAATCGTTGACTGGCAGCTTCAATAATGCATGCTGATGATGTATTATAGGGATTATGCCAATGTATAATCCCTATAATACAAGGTTGCAGACATTAATAGAAGGGGTCCTGGAAACAACATAGGACTTGAAACAAAAAAGCGTGATCTAATTGCAATCAGATATATGCACGCACGCATCTTAAACCTTGACGCATGCTGTATTTCAGGTGAAAGATTGCCTGGACCACAGTGCCCTGCCCATGGACGGGGCGACCCTGACCGAAGCTCTGCACCAGAGGGGCATCAACGTCCGTTACCTGGGCACTGTTCTGGAGTTTGTGGACAAGACCCCCGCAAAAGCCAAGCTGGAGCACTTCTACGTAAGGAATTCCTCTGGCCGGCCGTCTGATTGAATGGTTGGCATTATATAGAGGGGTCGGTATGTTAGCCAATGATTAGGTTGTTGTTGAAGGCATCTCTTTGTATTCTCCAACTCACTGTAGAGTCCAATGTGTTGGAGTACAAAATGTCTTTTCCAAACCTGCTGAACTCTGACGGCACTAACTGTCTTTCTTCTTTGTATGTTTAGAGAATAGGAATCAGTGAGCTGATAACCAGGTGTGCTAAGCATTTCTTCAAGACGTATCTTCAGGTTGGTACCATCCGCCTATGTGATGTTCTAACAGAGAAACCGTTTTTGTTTTATAGGCAACTTTTACAGTTTTTATTGACGGGCCGGTGTAATCATCCACTCCTCCCTCCAGGGCGTGGAGCTGTCCGCTCTCTCGGCCGCCGTCAGCCACTTCCTCAACTGCTTCCTGAGCTCCTTCCCCGACGCCGTGGCGCACCTGCCACCCGACGAGCTGGTGTCCCGCCGCAAGAACCGCAAGCGCCGCAACAGGGTGCCGGGCGGCGGTGACAACACGGCGTGGGCCAGCCTGACCCCCAGCGAGCTGTGGAAGAGCATCGCCTCCGAGGCCCAGACCTACTACCATTTCACATTGCAGTGGTAAGAGCTCCCATGCGCAGGGAAGTCCCGTGTTCGAGTCCCAGTGTTGGCACTCCATTTCGTCCTTGAGTGGCCTGCTCAAAGTTGGCTTTGGCAAAGGTGACTCGTAAAGCGAGTCACCTTTTTCATTCAGATGGATAAAATGTAGAGCAGTGGCATCCCCTTGTGTGATGATGTTTAAACGTGGTGATTACAGTGAAGGCGTTGATCAGGTGGTGGAGAAGCACGGCCTCCAGAAGATCACGCTCCTCCGGGAGATCTCCATCAAGACGGGCATCCAGGTAACTGTCATTCCTCAGACAGTGGTATAGTCCGCCCCCCCGGTCTGCTGCTCCCGCTAACCGTTGTTTTCAACCTAGATCCTGATCAAGGAGTACAACTTTGACAGCCGCCACAAACCGGCCTTCACCGAGGAGGACATCCTGAACATCTTCCCGGTGGTAAAGCACGTGAACCCCAAAGCCTCCGACGCATTCCACTTCTTCCAGAGTGGACAGGCCAAGGTGCAGCAAGGTGAGGCCATGATGTCTTGTTTTGATGCACTCCATTGGATCTCATCTCTATTGCTTTCGCTTTGGGCTTCCCCGCCCTTCTCTCTTCCATCGCCTGCCTGGTTTGATATCCCCCTGGTCCCACAGGTTTCCTGAAGGAGGGCTGTGAGCTGATCAACGAGGCCCTCAACCTGTTCAACAACGTGTACGGAGCAATGCATGTGGAGATCTGTGCCTGTCTGCGCCTGCTGGCTCGACTCAACTACATCATGGGCGACCACCCAGAGGTGAGACCTGCTCAGTGTCTTTGTAACTGGGACCAGGACTTACTCGCATGCGTGCCATGGTTGTTATTCGGCATGTTTGTTCATTTTGATCGTTTTGAACCCACAGGCGCTCAGCAACCAGCAGAAGGCGGTTCTGATGAGTGAGCGAGCCCTGGGCATCGAACACCCCAACACCATTCAAGAATATGTACGATATAATTCTGGGTTGACTGATAATTACAGTATTTACATTGATCCGTTTTTCCAGGCCTCCTGCTAACTCGTTGTTTTCCCGTCCTGGTTTCAGATGCACTTGGCGCTCTACTGTTTCGCTAACGGCCAGCTGTCCACCTCGCTGAGGCTTCTGTACCGCGCCCGTTACCTCATGCTGATGGTGTGTGGGGAGGACCACCCAGAGATGGCCCTGCTGGACGTGAGTGAGCTCCTCAGACCTGGCTTTGTGTCCCTCTCTCTCTTCTGTCTTTGGTTAGCTTCTTGTGCCATTACCTATTTAAGTTTTACTTGGATTTATGTTGGATTTATTTTATGTATTTCTTTTCCGAAAAATTGTACTTGCTTACAACATGGTCGGCTCTTTTATGTTGCTGTACAGGGTAGATATTTTAATATTTTTTTATTGATGCATCTGGTTTTGTGAAATTTAAGCCAATATCAATTGGCACGTTATTAATTTGCTGTGGCTAAATACTAGTCTCTCAAATCAAATGATCTCAAATCTCAAAATCTGGGTGAACAGGGCATTCCTTCTTAGCCGTGTACAGCTTTTGTAGGATCTCCTGTTTCTGAATGTGACCTTGATCATCCTCCATAGAGCAACATTGGCCTGGTGCTGCACGGCGTGATGGAATACGAGCTGTCCCTGAGGTTCCTGGAGAACGCCCTGACCATAAACACAAAGTATCATGGTGCTCGCTCCCTCAAAGTAGCCCTCAGGTAGGCATGCTGGTCAAATGTTGAAGTTAAGCTTTTCTTTTTCAAATTCTGACCTTGATGATTCTAACCACATGCTCCTCGTCCTCCAGCAATCATCTTGTCGCAAGGGTTTACGAGAGCAAGGCTGAGTTCCGGTCAGCACTTCAGCACGAAAAGGAAGGCTACACCATTTACAAAAACCAGGTAACGACAAGCCCCACAACACCAGCTGTTGCCACTCCCTATTGGATGAACCCTGAAACCAAGGATTGTTCCACCATTTATCTCAGGTGGGCGAGGCTCACGAGAAGACCAAGGAGAGCTCAGAGTACCTCAAGTATCTGACCCAGCAGGCCGTCGCCCTGCAGAGGACCATGAACGAGATCTACAAGAACGGCTCCAACGCCAGCATCACGCCTCTCAAGGTGACCCATTAAGAATGGTGCAAGTCTGAATGCGTCTCCATGCTGTTGACAAGGCGTGGTCTAATCTTGTTGATGTCTATTGTTTTCCAGTTCACTGCTCCCAGCATGGCAAGCGTTCTGGAACAGCTTAATATCATCAACGGCATCATCTTCATCCCCCTCAGGTATGTTGACGCAAGACTTCAATTTACAAATTTTTCGCTTGATCACCTCCGATGCACCAATTGCGGTAGTGTCTGTCATGTCCTCCCTCCATTGTTAAGATTGCATTAATGCTCTGTCATACCCCTTCTAGCCAAAAGGACCTGGAGACCCTGAAGGCTGAGGTCCAGAGACGACAGCAGTTGCAGGAGTCAGGGAAGCTGGAGGAGCAGACAGCAGACAGCCCCCTGGAGCTGGATGACAAGATTCCCATTGATTAATATTGCAAAGCCCAAAGCAAAGCTGCTTTCTGCTGGATTGGGAGGCCGTAATGCCACAGCAATGTAATTGAGCCTGAGGACCCTAGAACTGAAAACTGAGGAGTCCAAATCATTAGTGAAAATAAATGGGATGAGGATGGGCGCGGGGTGGCGGGGGTCTAGGGTAGTGGACAAATCTGTATAAACTCTGTAAAGTAAAAGTAGGTAGGTCGGGCAATACAGACAATGCACTTCCTACAAGGTAGGAGGGAATGGGGAATTAAATAGATAATTATGTGTAAGATGTATGTAATCATGTGCAATCCGAATACCCTCCTTGGCCTATAAAAAGGTGATGAATCTGCAGAACAAAGGTCATTCAACTATCTGCTGCTTCCTGTGTTTCTGTGCGTGTGTGCGCATGTATATGTGCGTGCGGCAAAGAGAATAGGGCCATAGAAGGAGACCAAGAACGACCATGACATTGTATACCAGAGCCTTATCCGCTGTACCATACCTCCACATACACCTCCATCTTGGCTCTATCACTTCCTTTGACCACCTAATCCCCACCGCACTTGAACAGCCGGTCATTCCTCAGTACGCTCAGAACACTGTGGCCATCCTCAAAATGGTGCTGCAGAACTAGACCGCATTTGTCCCGTCCTTAGAACTCAGGGGTGAATTCTACTGTGCACTAAGACCGGAAAACAGTTGACACGATAGAATTATCTTGCAGGACTTTGGAATGTATTCTCCCTTCTCCTGTTGCTCTCCTCCGCAATTTTTCCTCCCAATATCCTCCTTCATGACCTTATTGGCTATGTAGAGCTGTCATTTATCACAGCTTAATACTTGACACTTAGCTTTTCTACCTTCCCCCCCCCTGCCCCAGCTGGTTGGCTTTGGCATCCTACGGCCCCTTTTTCTGGACAGACAAACGATGCAGTTTCTAATTCTACATTTTCTCAATAGGTTAATTGTATTTTTTCTTTGACAAAACATTGAGAAACCGTGTAAGGTTGAGTATTGGTTAATTTGTTACTAGGTTGTTTTCATAAACTCGAGCGAAAGATGAGTAAATCTTATATAGAAAGTTACTAAACAACAGATACTCAAATTTGAAAACGTCCAGTGTAGGCCAGAACAGTGTATAACTTGTCCTTGCTGTATTCAATCTGATCCTTTTTCACCTTCATAATTTGTGCATGTATGTTTGTGTGTGACTATTTGTGTGTCTGTGTTTGGTCCAATTTCCTGGCTGTGAGATTGTGATCTTTGCTGCTGAATAGCTTGGATAAGCAACAAGTGAGCCATGACTATCCCAACCATTACATTTTCTTCGCTGTGCACATGGAAACAATTGGCTAAATTCAAACAAACTTAATTTTACGCCTACCTAACTCCCACAGATTGAAATGTGACACATGCCAGTGTCATTCAAATGCAGTATCTTCCTCACCTTTTTGTGATGTTTGATTATGATCACTGCACAACGCCACAGAAAGTGAGTTAATGTAATGTACCAAAAAATTGATAGGTTTGTGTATGCTTGTATACATGCAATGTGATCTCCCCTGCTGTATATTTTTGTTCTAAATCCTGGTGTCTACATGTGTGATTAAAGCAATAGAGATGGTGCTGAATATTCTTGTTTTAGAGGTGCAGCTTTTAATTCTGTGCTCTACAATGTGAACAGATTGGAGTAGCTGTATATTTTTTTGTTAAACAAGTACGGCTTGTGCAACTTAGAGTTTTTGGTTTGGGGAGTGTTACTACGGTCGTTTCCTAGATAATTATGCTCCTGAAGCATAATTTGTGCATCAATAACAACTCTATAAAAATTGTGCCTATTAATGCTTCAGAAGGACACCTGCTGGTGGAACCATTCGCTATTTTAATGGTGACAGAGCTGTTTTTTTTTCTTTCAATGGTTTAATATCCTTTTGTGGTTTGATGACATATTTTGTTTATCCCTTACACGATATAATATCTTTAAGTACAATTCGTATGATTAATGTATCATACAGTACGTTGACTTCCGCTCCAAGATTTTGAACCCAGATTTGAACAGCCACCATACCAATAATTGCCGTTAGGTGTGGCTCTTGAGCTGTGCCTCTTATTTTGGTTTATTGTCAAGTATGGAGGGTGGCTGACCGTAGTTCAATATGATGCACATAGGTCAAATGTGGGAATGTGTTTATAGTCCTTTATTTCACAAACTGCTACCTTTTGAACATGCTTGAAATTGAGCGGAAAGTAACGGTATTGAAATGTGGGGACTGACCGATTATCATTAAATGACGAATGTTATGGTGATTTAGTAGTGGAGAAAGAAAGTGATCCACAAGTAAGAGTGTTAAAACTTCTTCAATGGAATTCTGTCAACATATTTCCTAAACAGATTACTGTTTCAGTTTAAAATCAAGCAGCATAATTACTCACATTTGTTTACGATAGAGTAAAAAAAAAAGTTTAATTCATTTTCGTTTCAATATTTGCATTGTTAAAAAGGTTAATGTCGCAAATGATGGACGGGAATTTCGGGATTTTTGTTCATTGTAAAGTAATTCCATTGACTGTTCAAAGACATCTCACGAAATGATCGGTACTTATCGTCCTCTAACCCGGTATTAGTGCTCTTAGTCACGAACATTAATCTATATGGGGGCCCCTTTAGAATACATGCATTATACTGAGGAAGTATCTCCTATTCAGTCACCAACCACTGGTGTTATTGTCCATCCGGTCCTCTGAGCAGCGCTTTCTTACATGGTTTCGTAAATGTTGAAACTATTATGACATCCATGAGACTTCGACCCTATCATCATGAGCAAAGTGTAAACCCTGCTTCCCCTGTAACATATGTGTCTGCTCCTCACAAAATAATTATTTTTCATCTGGGTATGCTTTTATATTAAAAACAAATAAATTCTAGTTCATGACATTTTCCCCCGTTTATCACGTTGTCATTTGATTCATGTCATTTTCCAACTGACCCCAACGGTGGTCATCGAGAGATTAGATTTCTCTAGGATATCTCGAGCTATTTTTCATGGAAGCCCATTCCCGCCAGTAAAAACAAATCCCCATTGTAAATCCTAATTATGATAAAAACGATTATTTTTTGTTACTGTTGGGAATGGGCTACAATAATTGTTTCAAGGGAACGTCTTAAAAAAATATTAACCAGAAATACGCAGACGCTGTCAACGTAGACGCTATCAAGGACGTGCGCGCCCCCAATAGGTTGCGATCGCGAGCAGGTGCGCGCCCCCGTCGGTGTGTGAACGCGAGCTGGTGCGCGTGCCCGAGAGTGAGGCGACTGCGGGAGGAAAACAAGTGAGAGACGACCGAGACGCATACTGACCTGCAGAGACACTCGCTGAGACGCGTTGACGCCCCGTAGGGTTATGTTCACACCGGAGGCCGTTCAGGATACTAAGGAGAAATCCTAGGGTGAGTACCCGTTATTACTCCTCTCTCAGGGTCCCGCTCAGGACTGTTCTAGGAGGGTACACTGCGAGGAGGTTTAGTCTCTGCACCTCCTTTTATGTCTCAAAATGGCGGACGGGCCGCTAGGAGCAGCAGGTCGCTATCCGAAGTTCCTTCAGTAAGAACAACACATACAAACCCTGCTGCGGGGAATATGAAAGACATTGACATTGTTGTCACGGTGTGCTCCTCTTGGAGCATCGTTTTGCTGTTCATCCAGCGGGTCGACATCGTAGTCCTGCTGACTTGTGGGTCTTCTTGTTGAGCGACTCTGGCTGACGTTACTTCGCCGTTAGCCTGCTAGCATTAGCTGCTAGTGTTAGCCTGCTAGTGTTATCTGGGCAGAACCGGCGGTACGACCACCGAGACTACAGTTTAACAAGCCGCACAACAACCTGTCCGACAACGGCTTTTCAACACTGTGTGTATGTGTGAGTGGTGCTGCATAGCTGGAAATGGTTTAACGTGTAGTATGCGTCTGGTCAGTTTTGTAGATTCCTTGCAAGAAAGAGACATCTAGGTCATGTTCCCATTTGGTCACAAGTTCAATTGTCATACAGCTGCTTTAATACCTTTTTATCTATACGTAGTAATGTAACGTCCGATTGAAGATGTACGATACGATACGATAACGACTTTATTGTCAGTGGGACACGGACATTTTGCATGTGTCCCTGGGAAGGCCCCTCAAAACACTTAGGACATGTAGGTCAACACACAGATGCATATATACAGATATGTATCTGTATATATAAATATATAAATTGCGTTACCCGTCATTTGTGTTGTTTTTTTAATCTGTATATGTATACAGATAAACAAAACGTAGATGACGGGTAACGCAATTTACAAAGACATGACAAACTAAATACCCATGTAATCGTCATACAGCTCTACGTAAACAGCTCTGCAGTGTCCTCTTGGTTCATTGAGAAGAAGGATGGACTGATGTATGAAGGAGTTTTTAATGTGTTGTCATTCACTAGCGTCCCGATGACATCCGATTCTTGCAGCGCTATGGCAATTATTACTACTGCTCGGAGGACAATCCTCATGAGCTCTGCTTCGGTTGTCTAGTAGAACGATCGGCTTGCTGTGTACTAATCGCACATTATGTACCATTGCTCATCGTTGACACGCGTCCAAGCTATCGTTATTCACTACCTCTGGCCCAGGTGGTGAACATAACCCTGAAGGGGTTCATGTAGCATACCCAGAGCTCAGAACCACGACAGAGGCATTGTCATCGCTGCTGCAACTCACTGGTTGCTGATCGGCATATGATCTGGGTGGAGTAGCTGGCACATCGGAGTCCATTACTCTAAAGGCGTTTGTGTGAAACATGAAGTAATGTACATTGACGTGATGTGGCCACCGTTAACGGCGTTACACGTCAACGCAATGGATTTATGCATTTATGTTGTAGAGATCTGTTCTCTGTTCTGAACATAATAACAAAGTAAATATATTTTTTGGGAGGTCTTTGCAGTTTTGTCTTTATGGACAGTTTTTATGGTCAGTCTGCCTAGCTGTTTGAAGGATTCGATGCGTAGCTGGATTCAGTTAAACCTCATGACACAATGCGTTCTAAAAGTGGGCGTTGACTTGGTCATTTTTTTTGTATTTTTTTCTTCTGAGGGTACTGGGTTTAATTAAAGGAAGATTCGGTTGAATGGCAGCTAGATTCAAGTCTAGATTTATGTTTGCTTGAAATTATTTTGATGGGGTTTCTCATGTATCATCGTTATGTGATTTATAATAACCAATGCCTTTGCTGAAAGGATTGTGTCACATTAGTCTCATTAGTCTCATTAGGGATACACATTGTTCAAAAACATTTTTCTTATTGATCTTTTTTGTACCGTTTCACATCATACCATTCCTTTAGTAAAGCATCTTCATACCTCACATGCAGGTTGAATGACTACAGGTTACAGATCCAATTTCCAGGAATCCTTTTTCTTTGGGTATATTGCAAGACCTGTATACAACATTTCAGTTAATCAAACCAGATAGCTGGAGAGTAGCTGGAGAGGCCTTACATACAGCAAGTATTGTGAAACATGAGCAGCTGAAATGACATCCCCAGGTATTTGAAACATGATTTCTCTGGTCGACCCAAATTCCTCATGACGAGATCCACATTGAGATATTGGACCTACAACTGTCTGCTTGATGTAGGAGTCCTATCAATAAATAATGTGGAATCTTTTAATACGAAAGAAGATTCTTGTAACGGTAAGAATCCAGAATAATGTTATTCAAATGTACATCCTTTATAGATGCTCTATTATGATGCGTGTGTGTGTGTATATATATATATATATATGCATTAAAAAAGGTTGCACCCATCAATATATACCAATAATTGTGATCACCAAATCCTGTGCTTGTAGGACAGTACTAGATGGCCAGGGACCCTTTTATCATCGTTATCTCGGTGCCATTGTATCTCCATGCCGACCTGACATTGACAATTTCAGGCAAGCTGCCTAGGTGATGACGGCATTATACAGTGGCAAGCCTGTTTCCAGTGAAGGCCAATGCCAGGTGTTCTCCTGCTACATCTTAGTATCAGGTCCATCCGACAGAGGCACTCGCTGCACCTTGTTTTTACCGTCCAACAGACCGCTCACACACGCTCTGTCGTTGGCAACATGAGATCAACTTTAATCAAACTGTTTGATGGAATACAAAAGAGAGACCGATCTTTGTCATAGCTTTTGCATGGAGGGATAAACTAAACTATAGGGGCTTCTTTGGGTTATTCTTTTGTGTGCACCTATCTGACACAAGCAATGCAGAGGTTTTTTTTGCCAGATTCTTGGGTGTTCCCATCCAATACTTGAGAGATTAGGGTTCTCCATATAACAGTGTTCTTCGGTCCACTGAAACACTAGTGGCTTTTACTTGCTGCTATGCTTGGCTGCTGATTGATTTTCTTTCAACATGGGAGATGTAACAAAGATAATGCTACGGCTCTGCATGTCTATCATCATGTTTTCTAGCTTGTCTGAAATAGGATTTCATTATAGTATGCCCTTAGTTTTAATCAGATTATAATAAAGACCAAATGTGATGGCTTCTCTCACTTAAAATGATGCTTGTAAATCATAAACATGGTATGATTTTTGTATTGTGCCAAATAATATTCACATTTTGTATTGATTTATGTTGTAGGAACATGTTAACGCTTAGTACCAGTATGGAGATCCAGTTCAAACATCTAATTCATATTCTTTTGTTGAAGATGACAACTGTGAGCATATTTCACATTAGGGTAGCTCCCCCATGGAGCCTACAGTAAAAATAGTGCATCATTTAACTGGCAATCATACTGTAGATCATTAAACGCCCTAACAACTGACAGCCGTCAGCCTTTTTGCTCTTGAAACCACAACACAAATACCACATATTTCTACTTGCTTGAACTTTCCAAGTTAATCTCTGGAAAGGTTAGAAAAGACTGCAATGTGTGTTGGCTGGTTGTGTAAAACATTGAATCATGGAAGATCCCTTCTGTTTCTGATGTGATGTTGTATTGTAAACTTGCTGGGCTGGACTGTTGTTGTATGGCTTCAACTGACTGGTCTTCTCCCCTTTGTTCTCCTTAGATGCAGTGTAGACCCTGCTAGTGACCGGTCTGCAGGCTCTCCGTTCGTCTTGTCCCTTGCATCAACCGGTTGGGAGACAGATTCCCAGACCCCTCTCCAACGCTTGACGTTTTAACTGGACCTAACCAACGGGCTGCTAACGGAGCGCAAGAACACCTCTTTGCACGTGTTGTTCGGACCAGCGCTGCTCATCTCCTGACCGAGGCGGTCGGAGCAGCTGCACACCTGCCCACCCTTCCAGGACCCATAGCCCCTGTCCACAACAACCACACCATGGTGCTCTCGCAAAGGCAACGTGATGAACTGTAAGTCTCTAAAATGATACATCCACACATTTCTCAAGGCCTCAAATGACATAAACATTTCTGCTGAGCTTTCAGGTGTACTGTTTTTGCCAGTGTACATTTATAGGGTTTGGGCTTTGCGGCAGAGTTTTCTAATGAAAGAATGCTATGCCTGTCTGTGCCTTGATTCCCATTTATGATGGAATTTTTAACGCCCTTTTTGCCTTTGTGTTATGTGTGAAATATCAAACCCAAACACCCAATCACTCTCATCTCAACAATAATCGAGCTTCATGTGGACACGAGTTGAACCACTGCAAAGTAATGCTTTTAGCCTAACTACATATCCCGGTAGCATTGGCATGTTGTTGCTATTGCATGTGTGACACAATCATTTCAGTAATTCGTTTTATACTGCAAATACAGAGAAATCACTGACGCTCATCTAGGAGTCGATAATAAATCTATACACCTAGTCTTTCTAATATTCCCTTTAACATCTCTTTGTGGGCAGTAGGGTTACCCTGACAAAGCATTGTCCATATATGCTTCATATTTAGCACGGAAAAACATGGTACTAGCCCTGCCTGATCACCTGTAATTAACCCCTGGGGCTAGGATAAAATGGTTGCCAACCTCTTATTTAGATTGTAGGAGAACCGGAACAGTGGGGGTCCCCAAACGCTTTAGAGTTTGGGGACTATTTACATTTAGTTCAAATAGAATTCACTGTGGTCCATTATGGAAACATTTTTAAGATTAGATTTCACCGCCTGTTCTTAGTTGCGGGTGTCATTGGGAAATGCAGTCCCTCTCACATGACATTGCACTCCTTCTCAACAATGTCCTTTTCAAATATTTTTCTCAGACTCCGGCTGTCGGTATGGCAAGTTCTGTTGGAATGTTGATGCCTGTGTGCTCCCTGTCAAACAAGCTTCTCGTTTTTTTGTTGCACAATGCTCTTGCCCCATAGTGTACAGGAACCTAGTGTAAGACCAGCACACCATGTTAGCCATGATCAGGAATTTATGGCATTCCATTTATAGGGGCTGCCTATTAGGGGTCCCACCGTCAGCCTTCGTGGCCTGATTAAGGGTGGTTCCATCGGAACAGGTTTTTAAATCCAAATTCGACTCCGGTTGTGACCCATATCTGTATTGTACCGAACCCAAATTGTGTGATTGTGAATCTCCCCCATATGCTAAATTTGTATGGTTGGATATTAAAATGAAGTGACCTTTATTTTTAATAAAAATCAACAGACGTGCGAAACAGATGGTGGAGACGTCTACACCTACGTTGTCATGACACAAACTAGAGGTCTGCGTCAACACTGTTCTGCACACTTATAAGCTGCATTCAATGTGTGAACACCACCAATAATTGAATTTTAAATCATTCGTTTGATGTCTTGAATTATCTGAATACTATGAAGTAGAGATCAATGATGACATATTTTTTAATTGATGGCCAATGGCAACCGATTCTTCGTATATCTCGGGCCACTAATAAAATTGGAATAGCTTGAAAAGGAAAAGTTTGAAATTTGAACCCTCTCTTACAAGTTGAACCGTGTTGGATAAACCTGCTGTTCCAAACAGAGCGCTTTTGTCTCCTATAATTGTCCCATCAGCACCGTAGTCAGATGCTGTGATTGCGCTGCATCTTCAAAACAACTCTTACTGTTTTCTGAGCAGATCTGATGAAAAGCGTGTCTCTGTTCCCTTTCAGGGTCAGCGGACGCTCCTGTTCTGCAGGCGCTTGGTAAAAATAGACGCAGAACATAAACCAGCTTCTGCCCGTGGACACCCATGTGCAGTTGGGTGTGGGCCGATGCTATGTCATCAGATAAAAGGTCCACGTCACTTGGTCTGTTTCTCATGGTCCTCTGGCTGTGAATATGCTAGTGGTGGTCTGTAGTCCCTGAGGTGGCCACTGGTGTTATGGACGAACGGGACTGGCTGAGCAAGCAAACCTCCCAATCCATGAAAAATATTATATTCCTATAATCTTTATTTTCAGTTTTCTTTATATTGAGTTGATTCAAATTTGAAGCTTCTATTGCATTGTTAATACATTTCTTTAGCCTCAAAGTATAGGAAAGTAAGCTTGGACCAAGAGTGGTGCATGGGTGTGGCTTGTTTGGGGAACTATACACACTCTGACTTGGAGTGTCCCCAGTGTGTGTGTATAGAGCGTGATGCATCAGCAGGGGGTCCAATCAGCAGGATGCAGGGCTCCAGAGTGCGACCAATTTGGTCGTACATGCGACCACACTTTTTAAGAGTGTGACTGAAAAAAATTCTAGGTTGCACTGGTGCACCTGACGTTGCTCGGGTGAAAGCATACATTTCTTTCACATCTCTCCGTTTATCATCTGGTTATCCTGATGGAATCATGGTCTAAACCATAACAGACAGAGCTCGGGCAGGTCCTTTCCTCTGATTGGCTGTGGTCCTTTTCACTGCTCTAAGTTGTGTCAGGTCAAAAAATGCACACAACCTGAGCAGAGAACTGAAACGATTAAAGAAAGCAAATGAGACAAAACGAGTGAAAATAAAGAGAGGTAGAGGTATCAAAACTTGTTTCATTAAGAAAACAAAGCCTACTTCTAGCCCTACGGTCACTCCATCCAGCCAAGACTCGGAGCCCTCGGCCTCGGTGACGGTCCCTGGGAGGATGCCAAGCCCCGGTCTTTCCACAATAATAGACTCAGAACCAGAGGAGACAGCTGAGTCTGAGGTAGAGCCCGGCAACGAGAATGAAATTAAAAAGCCCAAAACATATTCTTTCCGGCATGACTGGTTAAAACTATTTCCCTGGCTAAGGTACAACAAGAACCCAATGCACTGTCGGGAGTATGGCCGGAAAAAGTGCATTCGTCGAAGTGTCGACAACTTTTTGTACCGAGACGTTGAAAAAGCATAACGTGTCCAAAAAACGCACTACATGCCGTGACAAGAGTGTAAATAAAGTGGCCCCTCTCCCAGCTGGAATTGAGCGTCAGGCTGTATTAATCAGGTCCTTTGAGGAATCGGAAATTATCAGAAAATCAATGTCCATACAACATTGCCAAGAAGGAAATGCCATTCACCAAATTTAAGTCAGATCATTTTTATGAAGAAGAATGGCTAAATGTCAACCCAACCTACAGCAATGGCACGGCATGTGCGCAATTTATTGGTGTAATAGCTGACACACTGAAAAATAAGACGGCTGCCGACGTTGGAAACCCCACGTATATGTCATTAATGATTGACGGCGACACAGACACAGACGCTTTTATTTGGAAATGTTTTATTTTGCTTAATGTTTTAATTTGAAATGTTCAATTCAATGGTGCGACTCGACCACAAATCCATAGTAGGACTAGTTGCGTAATATTTTCACGGAGCTCATTCTCAACTCTCGGAGCTGGCCATGCAGTTTTCAGATGGGAAAACAAATTGCTTGCGTTACCTTTGTTGGCGGTCACAGTTACTCCACACATCTTGCAAATAACTTTTTCTGCTCTACATCCGACTTTTTAAAGCCAAACCACGTCCAAATCACTGACGTGGCACCGTTATTTTTTACTAGCTCCCCCTTCTCCGCTGTCTGTGGCTGTCTACGAATATTACAAATTTGAATATATAGCCTATTCGAATTGTTATAGACATTCAAAGGTGAAAATGAATATTAAAATGTGGAAAAACACACCTGTGCCAGCCGCGGCGCATTCTGAAATTAATGTTACATATAATTAATGTTATATGTAACATTAATTAAAAAGACAACAATCACTGAATAAACCCTATCATATTTGGGACAAGAGTCAGGAACTTCAATTGCTTGCACAAAACTCAATTGCTTGATCAGCGCTCAGCATTTGTTTATTGCTGTTTACTTAAACCAACCCTATGGCAGAGAGAGTGAGGGGGAGCGAGCGAGAGAGAGAAAAAGAGAGCGAGTGAGAGTGAGCGAGCAAGAGCGAGGTCTGCAGTCTTGGTCATTAGTTCATTTACTTGTTTTTGTGAAGGTAATAAGTTGACAGTGCGCAAATAGATATTCGAATAGGATATTCAAATGTGTTTTTTATAGGGAATATTCATGAGCCATTCATGAGCAATTTTGACAGCCTTATGTCTATGCTTACAACCATTTTCACTCTCAGGCAGGTGCGATCACGTCATCGACTGTAGGACGGTAATGCGCAAATCCAAAATTGTGGGCCAAAATGTATACCGTCTACCGCGTATACCGCGCACCCCTACTATATTCTATTCAATATATCTACACCTAATTGTTGTTAAAAATCATTTACATTATATGAAAGGAGAGCGATAAAAAGGTGACCTTTTGGCGTTAAAGGCAACGTAATAAAATAAAATGTGGGTGCACCTACATTTTTGCTGGTGCGCCTTAAAAAAAGTTTGGCGCACCACTGCAACCAACGCAAAAAGTTAGGCTTTGTTGAGAGCTGCTAACTTAATTGTATGTGTTGCCATTTATTTTCTTTCAAGACTGATTATTTTTTGGTTCTTGGATTTTAACATCATTACTTCTTTATATAAACTACATTTCTGTTGGTTTGTTTGGACATAATGAAGCATAGGGATCATGTGTGCTATGGGCACTGTGCAGTAATAAGTGGATATTAAACCCACAGACACTGCTGTGCACCAAATAGGGCCTTAATGGACAAATCAATTCATGCTGATTTAAATTATTGC
Organism: Enchelyopus cimbrius; assembly: GCA_027122795.1. NCBI lineage: Eukaryota > Metazoa > Chordata > Actinopteri > Gadiformes > Gaidropsaridae > Enchelyopus > Enchelyopus cimbrius. The sequence goes on from JAOPJJ010000047.1 coordinate 8,630,373, forward strand.
TAAGACATCAAAAGGCCCATTATGTTGACAACAAATTCACCAAACATTGTTTTGGCTTCCAAACCCTAGAACAGGAACTACAAAGTAATCAGACAGGTGTACCTTTTTTTCTAATCTTAACAGTCTGTTGGGACTCAACTGATAGGCCACCAGTCAGGTAGGGCTGGGCGGTATATAGGGATGGGCGATGTGGCCTAAAATCCATATTGCGATATAAATTGCAGCCTCTTGCGACAACGATACATATCACGATATATTAATGATAATAGAACCATTTCAGAACAGGTTACAAAGACCCTATAAAGACAAACTTCTAAATGTATTTCAAAAGGAAAGAAACATAGTATGTATACATACAACATTCTGTGCAAAACTGTAAGCACACAGTAAACTGTAAACATAATGTTGCAGATAACTGAAAGAAGAACCGACACATTCGGATGGGATGCTTAGTTAGTAGGGTTGGATACCTTTCACATTGAACCGATATCGGTACCGGTGCCGGTACCTGGTATTCGGTCTCGGTATCCAAACAATACTTTTTTCGGTACCTAACTGAACTGTAACGCCTGGTTTAACAACTGCACACTTTGATTATAGTTAAAAAAATCTCACAACTTCTCAGTTTAAACAATTTATTAAACAGAATACAAACATCCTCGTCACCCCACATATGAGTGTTGTATGGGTCCGTCCGTTATTTTACACTTTAAGCCTTATTTCCAGCATGATTAAATAGATCGGTTCAGGTGTTCATTTCGCCGAACTGCTGCATTTGGAGACGTTTAGCTTTTTTTGTAGCCCCACTTTTGAGGTACTGTAGAGGAAATAGGACCAATATTCATCGGTCCTAAAGACAGATGACGGACATTAAACGTCCGTTTGCAAAGCCGTGAAACTCGCCGACTGGTCACTGGTGTTGGTCCTTTAACCCGGTGTCTTCTGAGGTTTGACGTGTTCCCGCTGCCCGTTTTGCATTTCGCCTTGCAAATGTTGCACATAGCGTTGTCGCTGTCAACGTTGGTGAAATGGAGCCACACAACCGAACGCTTTGGGCCGGTTCTGCTTCTGCTCCAGGCAGCGTCAGGTTTCTTTCCCAAACGACCAATCACGTTGTCATGATTCAGAGTGATGGGTGCATTCCATATGTTCACCATTATTTAAGTCCTTCTCCTGGCACAATATCTCAGCTGGCGCACTCTGCTCCTGATGCACGTGAAGGTACCGAAATTTGCCACCGTTGGATCTCACGTGAGCCGATACTCGGTAATACCGACGTGTTTCCATCGGTACCAGTAAAAGTACCGTGTACGGTACCCAACCCTATTAGTTAGACCGCGACTCATTGCTCAACTGACAGTAAGAGCGGCCAATCACAGGGCACATTGCGAGCAGTGTACACA
>JAOPJJ010000047.1:8655716-8667984 GCA_027122795.1 Enchelyopus cimbrius
GCTTATAATAAAAAGAGCTATCCCCCCACATAAGTTTTTTGTCCCCCCCCCCCCCGAGGCTCTGCTTGTGTTTGACCACCTCTGGGCTTTATCCCCCCCCCATCCTCCCAGGTTGAACTTCAAAGAGCCTGAGGCCGTGCGCGCCCTCACGTGCACGCTCCTGAAGGAAGACTTCGGCCTGACCATCGCCATCCCCCTGGAGCGGCTGATCCCCACCGTGCCGCTGAGGCTCAACTACATCCACTGGGTGGAGGACCTGACGGGGGGCCAGGGCCAGCCGCGCAAGGGCATCGACATCGGTGGGTCCCCCGCACGCAGCCGCCGCTCGCAACCCCTTCGGTCGCTCGGGATTCCTCCCAGTGTCACAGACACTGGGCGCCTGGGCGTGGTCGAGGGTGTGTGGTCTTGTCGTACCCCGCCACCCCCACCCCCCCCTAACACACACGCACCCACAGTCGCTTTTGTTGACAGTAAACCTCCAGCTTGTGTTCTGTTCAAACAGCGTTCACCCAAAGGTCGCTCCGTGTGCTGTAGGGTCTGGCTATGCCCTGGCCTGACTGCTGGTTCGCTATCTGCTATTGCCTGTGGAAAAGAAAAGACCACCTTGTTAAATAATGTTAAACTAGTGGCTGTTTTATGTAATGGGGACAGCCCTTACCTTTGAGGCCTATTAGCTGCAGCTTTACAGCATATCCTTCTTCTACTGTGTGTGTGTGTGTGTGTGTGTGTGTGTGTGCGTGTGCGTGTGCGTGTGCGTGTGCGTGTGCGTGTGTGTGTGTGTGCGCGCGCAGGAACTGGGGCATCTTGCATCTACCCCCTGCTGGGAGCCACTATGAATGGCTGGTACTTCCTCGCCACCGAAGTCGATGACATCTGCTTCGACTACGCCACGAAGAATGTGGAGCAGAACAACCTCTCTGAGCTCATTAAAGGCAAGCCGGGCGCTCCCTCATTCATTAGCTTGGTCTAATGCCTGAACTCAAACACGACTACACTGGTTTATTTTCTCACTTTATATTTGTGGCTTCTTGCCAGTCACATTTATACTGCAGTGTAGGCATTTCCGAAGCGGAAATGAAGCGTCACTTCCTCAGTATCAAACCAGCGGTTTTATTTTATATGACGGCCAGGCATGATTGCGCTGTTCGCTATCGTTTGCCCCAGACTGCTTTATGAGGCCGTCTGATCGTTGATGTCAGCTTTAGGACGGTGACTCATTGTTCATGCCAGTCCAAACTGGTAATGTTTGACAGACCAGTGGCGTTCCTCATCATGAACCTGTGAACCTCAGTTATTGTCTGGCAACCAATGTTGGGCAAGTTACTTCCAAAGCATAATGCATTACTTATTACCCGTTAGTCATTTCAAAGTAATTAGTTCCATTACAATATTACTGTCTTTGAATTGTAAGTCATTACACTACTTTTACATTACTTTTGCATTACTTTCGCCAAATAAAAGGAAATAGTGATTTGGTGTACTCAATAGCTCTTCTTGTGTTCAATGCTGCTCATTACACAGCAGGAGGTGGTGTGGTTTGGCATCAAGACTGAGCTAGGCTAACAAGGCTAACAAAAGTACAATATAATGTTCGCAGTTATGGCTCATGGTGCAATACATTTCATAACAGAAATAATGTATTCATATTGAAATCAATAGAGCTAGACTCTACTACTGTAGATTGTAAAAAGAAGTCACATTTAGAAATGTATGTTACATTTCTATCCCTTTATTTTCACTATTTTCGTGAGGTAGAGATATTTTGGTTTCGCATACTAAGTGCACTTAATGTTCTTCGTATCCTTGTCTCTGACGTACTGAAAATAATGAGCGTGTGCTCATCTCGCGAATGTAGAGTCCGACTCTGCTGCTGCAGTCATCTTCTCCTCAATCGCTAGCAGTAAGAGGAAGTAAACATTTGCGCGGAATTCTTTCTCCTCTGCGAATCTCGCGATGACACACCATTTCGGGTTTAAAATGCATTGTAATGCTGAGATTTGTAAAATATTTTTTTTGTAATGCCTTATATTACCGCGTTACAGCAAAAAGTAATGCATTACAGTTATGCATTTCTGACCTCCCAACACTGCTGGCAACACGCAGAGTCTTCGTTTTGATGTATTTTTGTATGTGTGAAAATTAGCATTTTGCGTTCGATGTGAAACGCAAACACTGAGCCCTTTGGCATTTCTCCTTTAGTGGTGAAGGTTCCCCATAAAACCCTGCTGATGGACGCCCTGAAGGAGGAGACCACCATAGTGTACGACTTCTGCATGTGTAACCCTCCCTTCTTCGCCAACCAGCTGGAAGCTAAGGTAGGAGTTGCCCTGTGTGTGTGTTTTTTTTAATTTTTTACAGCATCTCTCTCATATTTTAGCACTGACTCCTCAGTTAGAATCTCAAACACAAAAGCTTTGTGTTTTAGAAAAAACGCTTTGTAAACGTGCTTATGACCCCTGCTAGCGGGAAACATACAATGATTTAGCTGCGAGTGCAGGCTTGATGCCAGAACCAGGAGAAGGGGTTCTAATTGTGTACTGAGTGGGAACGAGGGTTGGGACTTGAGGGCTGTCATGGGACTCTGGTGCTGTCTCCTCCCGCTCTCCAGGGGGAGAACTCGAGGAACTCTCGGCGTGCGCCCCCCAGCTCCGTCAACACGGGCGGCGTGACGGAGATCATGGCAGAGGGCGGCGAGCTGGAGTTCGTCAAGAGGATCATCCACGACAGCCTACAGCTCAGGACGCGTCTCAGGTAAGACGGGCGTGGATGTGTTTTATCCTCATCTGGACCATTTCCTGTTTCAATGGTCCAGATATTTCAAATCTGATATGAGGACAGAAGGAAAGAACAAAGGCTGTGCGAGGTTCTCTGGATCCATCGGCCAGTCGGTTTTCATCAACCGTCCTTCTGCACTCAAAATCCTCCTTACTGAGGTCACCTGGGTCGGTAGGGTCCGCCCGCGCCCCAAAGAGCTACGTCAGCTCTCCATGTCGGCATACACACGCACCATCGTCCACCTTGGCCACGCAACCACAAAGTTAACCGGTACTGAGGACTTCCTGATTGCTTTGGGGAGAGGGTCGTGATGGGACATGAAAACGGCAATTACGCAGCCCCTCCCAGGGGAGACAGGCAGATGGGGAGCCAGCGCCGAGTCTGGCGCAGCCGTCATCCAGGGCTGGTCTCACCGCGCTAGCACAACACCGCTCCTACGCCGCTTCCGGTTACCAAAAGGAAACACTGCGTTTTGGTTGTGGTGATTCTCCGGAAAAACCAATCACCAGCCACCCTCCTCCCCGCCCCCCAGCCCAAGGAGGCGGGTGGGTTGGTGGTGGTGGTGGTGGTGGTGGTGGGGGGGCGTCGCGTGGGGGGGCGTCGCGTGAGGCTGCGACGGAGCGCAGAAGAGGTGCCATTAAGGATGATTAGACACGCTGCACCTGGCACCTTGGCTCAGTGGGGGGGCCGCGGTGCGCGTGTTAAGACACCACGGCGGTGTTCGGGGGGGGCTCGTCTTGTCTGGGACGTGCACTCTCGGCGGTTCTGAACGATGTCAGGCGGCGGCGGAGCGTTAAGCGGGGGCGTACACCGCGGAGGAGTGAGAGACTGCCGCTTGCCAAGGTGTGAATCCCTAGTCTCTCCCTCTCTCTCTCTCTCTCCGCTAACCCACACCCGCTGTCACGTTTGGGGTTCAGGCCAAACCAGCCACAGCTGTCACTCCCCCAAAGCATGCTGGGATCCCAGAGCCACCAGGTGTCCATGGAAACCAAGCCAGCTCTCCTTAGTGGACCGTGGAGACCCCCTCCCACCCCCCCCCCCCCCACCCCTCTCAACCACAACTCATTTTTTTAACCATGCTAAACCCTAATCACCTGCAGGAGGGGGCAACCCCACCCTGGTAACCGGGCGAGGCGCGAGGTTCCGACGCCATTGTTACGGCGGGGGAGATGGCTCCTTTATGCGGCTCTCCGGGCTGAAGTGCTCGCCGCCATTGATATGATAATGACATGTCGCCGGCAGCGCTGGGATTGTAATCATAAGCCTTCAGGAAAGGCCACGGGTGAAAAGAAGAAGAAATTGAATATGGTCCAGTGCCCCCTCCAGCAGATCCCCTTAACTCAACCACTCCATACAAGAGAGGATGTCAGCTCTGTTGAATTTTAAAGTGTGTCACTAAATGCAGACATGCTGTAGGGTGCTGCCAGCCCTTGTATTCCTCTGGACATTTAGCCGTGACGACGCGTGATTAGCAGTTAGCCCTCCCTCCTAATCCACTGGTCTATCTGGTGTCCTAATTGCATTCTCATTGGGAAGGAACATCAACGCCTGAATGATTTCTCCTGTTTACTTTGTTCTGGCTTTCTTAGAGCTGTATGATGGGTGTTTGTTTGCAGGGCTGGCGTTAATCTGTTTGCGTTTTGCAGACGTGCACGTATTTCAGGAAGGCATTTATTTTGCAGAGAATTGGGGCGTTGGAGAGAGTTGTGCTTGGACGTCTAAAGTAAAGCATAGAGCATCACTGAGCCCCTCCTTTCGTTCACATTTATTATTCAACACATTATTTGGCAGGATGTGCTGGCCAAAAGCAGTATTTTTTTTTAGGCTGTTGCCATCACGTTATAGACATATTATTCGTTACAAAAGCATTCATTTTGTACAATTTTGGAAAACGTGCCCCTTTCCTTGACTGACAACAGAATGTGATATTCTCTGCATTATTTCTTGAAGCCTTGCTATTGATTTAAGGTTGTTTATCGCACTGCAGATACAGTATATCGATGGACTCTACTTCACAGGACAACATCAAAGGTCTAAAGCTCTGCCCTGGGCCATACCACCTCCACTGTCCTCTCCAGCTAGCTTCAATCGACTCTAAAACAGAGATGATAACTACGGCAGCTTCTTACCAGTATTTAGTACTGGAAGGGAGGGCGTGCTAACTAATACTGTGTTTGTGTAAGGCCATGGTTGTATGTTTTTGGGATGAGTCTGGGTCAACACATCCACCCCCACGCTGTGTGTTAATGGTGCGGTCCGCTCGGCAGGTGGTATAGCTGCATGTTGGGGAAGAAGTGCAGCCTCGCCCCTCTGAAGGAGGAGCTGAGGATGCAAGGGGTGAGTAGAGCCGGCCGGACCGGAAAACAAAGAGCACAGACACACGGACACACAGACACACACCTCTAATTGAAACCATGCCCCTCGTTCTATCTCTAATTGAAGACGGAAGCTATCTTGCTTTCCTAGAAATCCTCTCCTGACCTCATAAGAAGCTTGACGCCGTGCCGGGATGAAGCTTACACACCCAGTGAACCAAGCAGAAAAACCTATTACAATGTGTTATCGAAGCAATGTCACGGGCCGGCTAAGAATGAGCTAATTTCTATTAGCATTGCGTGACTGATTAGCGTGGCAGTTTGTGGTTAGCATTCATTAGCATTAGCATTAATGTAGCTAATTGCCTAGCCCCTTCACTGCTAACTGCGTGTTAGTGACACTATGCCAGTCAGTTAGCCGCCAAACATTAATGATTCGGTTGACATGATGTGGGACAGACTGGCATCACACACACACACACACACACACACACACACACACACACACACACACACACACACACACACACACACACACACACTGGGCGTAAGTTAAATTGACAGGGCCCCAACTGTCTGTAGTCAGACTGTTCTTCAAGCCCTCCTTGGGGAGCCGTGAGGGTTCTGTCTCTGCTCATCATCATGAGTGTGGCCTGGCTGTCACCCAGGGGCCGGTATAGACCAACCCGTCGCAGCTTGGAGTCCACTTGAGATTGTCATACAGATGAGGAGTTGCTGTTGATCTGGGTGTCTTGGTATAATCTGCTTAATGTTTAAGGGGCTCAGGGCGCAGCCACTAGTGCTTCTGACCTTTGACCTCTTATGAGACTGACACACTCTGCCCTGTCATTGGTTATGTTCATCCGGGTTATTACCCCTTGATATACAGTGAACTGGCGGTTTTACACTTTTTTTGTTCATTAGCATCTGTCTGTCAAACATAAACAATATCAATAAAATGTCTAACGGCTAGCTTAACGCCAAGAGAGATGCTGTAATCATATCTCCATCTGAATGGAGTCATGTTAAATGCGTTGCCTAATGGTTCCGTCTCCCTCTGTCGGCCCGTTCTCTCACAGGTTCCCAGGGTGACCCACACAGAGTTCTGCCAGGGTCGTACCATGCGCTGGGCGCTGGCCTGGAGCTTCTACGATGACGTGATCGTTCCGGTAAGTTGGCGAGAGAACACCGCAAGCTTGTCATTCGGAGCAGCGCTCCCCGTTCCGCGCCCGGCCCGACGCTGACCGCTGGGGGTCTTCTGGGGACGAGGAGGCTGTGGGTGTTAACGGTTAACGCCGGCGTCATCCTATCAATAATGCACTCGGTCTGGGTCCCTCTCCTCCTCCTCCTCGGCCGGCTCCATTAGATGCACTCTCCGAGTCCTCTGGGGACATGTTTACCCCCTCTGCACTGTGCCGTATCCAGGCAACAGTTGCCAGGGCAGACTTGCATGCCATGCAGTGCCCGGCCATGCCATGCCCCGGCCGGCCCATTGGGATGGGGAGGGTGGGTTGGGGGGGAGAACAAAACGGGAGTGAAAGCTACTCAAATGGCAGGAAGGGTTTGGGGAGGGAACAAAGTGAATGAGTAAGGGGTTGTAAATCAGTGTGAGAGAGGGAAATGGAACAGGAGACTGAAGGATTTTTTGCAGGGGGCGGTGGGGTGGTTTCCCATTTGAATAGCAGTTAGCTGCAATGAAGCCTATTTTCCTCCTTCTTATCGCAGCATCCTAGCAGACGACTCTGCTGCCTTTCAACATTAAATCAGCTGAGCATAAATATTGGCCTACATTCCCCCCCCACACACACACACGCCCACACACAGGCACGCACACACACACCCTCCACAGCCTCTATCCTTTTTCCAAGTTCCTTTAGACTGAAATTACTATCTAATGCCTATTCGTGTGTGTGTGTGTGTGTGTGTGTGTGTGTGTGTGGGTGGTGGGGGGGTGCAAGTGATATTTACGTGTGTGCACGCCCAAGCACAGTTTTTATTGCATGGGCGCAGTTACATGCATGGCTAGCCAGCTAATCCGCCATGCGTTTGCCCTCGTATGGATCTGTATGTTATGCATGTAAGAGTGTCCCGGGGGAGGTGGGGGGGGGGCGGTTCATGAGTGTTACACATAGGACCTATGGTACATGTGACGGGCCCTGTGACCTACTTTCCTTGAGGTCATCCCCTGATCAAAGCGCTCTGGTACCAGGGCTCCCCGTCTCTCCACTCTGCTCCTGCTGCCCTTTCCTCTACAGATACATTAGTAGATGGATGGATCTAAAATCATCATGGTGATTTACAGGAAGATGTTGCTCTGCAGTATGCTCTGCTGTATATTTCTTTATTTTTATTCTTTTATTTTTTTTAAAGGCCATAGAAAAGAGGGAGATGAAACGAGGGAGAAAAAAAGAGGGAGATGAAAGGAATACATACAACCGATGAGAAGCCAGTGGAGACACTGTTCTGAAGTCAAATAAGCAGGAATTACAGACAAGGTAGACTATTGGCTGAAGGGCTTTCATGGCAATTATGGGCTGCGTATCCGACGCTTCTCTCTCACGCTGCTCTCGCATCATGTGACTGACTGGACCCTTGGGCGAGACGGGGTTAAGAAAGGTTCAGGCTTCGGAAAGACCCCCTGAGACAGAAGTCCCCGTAGAGGTTTTCATTGTTAAGGGTTGGAAAAAGAAGGGCATGAACAGTCAGCATATCTTCTGCAGTCTAGGTCGTAACCCTAAAGACGCGCACACACACACTGTGTGTAATGTATACAAAGAGGCAGGAAGGATGGTTAATTGAATTAGCAGTTTTCTAATAGAAAATATATTGTATGACTCTGGCTGTAACCATCACTGGCTTTACGGGAAAGCCTCTGTGAATTTAATAGATTTTCCTTTTGAGCTCTTTAGGCTGAAAAGAGGTGACCATGTTGTGAGAGGAAGTATGTAATGGACACAAAGTCGTCCTCACAAGCTACCCGACAAAATAACGACCAGCTAAACACAACAATCATTAACGATTCCACTATAAACTTGGTTATACTGGCCCTGCCCTAAATGTAAACATAATGTCTGCATGGGGAAGAAAACACAATAATGTCGACATGTAAACTATTCATGTCACAGAGTAAGTTGTTCATTTTCATGTCACTAAGGTGGTACAGAAGGTAGGCTACAGCTGGATAAAATGGCAACCCAAACAGCGTGAGAGCAGGCTGTGTTCCCCTGCCCCTCCCGTCATTTGTAGGTCAGTCGGCCATGCTGTCTCTGTGTCTGCTCATCCCATACACACAAGTCCCGTGGTTCAGCCCCGTGTGGCCCAAAACGCCCCTCCAAAATGCACTGCAGCATACATTGTTCATGGAGACCTTATGTTTTATTGACTCAAAGTGTTGCCTTTTTACACTGCGCAACATTATGGTGGCTGAGTGGGGAGAGGTCGAAGTCGCCCTCAATGTCATTGGCTTCAGCGAATGTTTGCCTTGGGTGTGGCGCCCTCGAGTGGCCGATACGCGCTACTCCTGTGTGTGTTGCCACACTAGCGAACCTATGGGCGTGTACACCAGCGCTGGCATTCATGGTACTGCATCTGTTTTATGGGCAGAGACTGAACAAGACGTTCATTAATTAACATGACCTTTAGATTGTAACCATTCATATTATTGTAGTGTGGAATTAGAAACACCTGTGTTAGATGGGATGGAAGGCTACCGGTACTTTGTCTGTTATTGTTGAAAAAGGGAAGATGTCCAAGTAGATGTCTGTGAGACATGTCGGATATTTATTCTTAAAATTGCACATGGGGCACGGGACTGAGGGCCGATTTACAGCAACTCCCTAGTGAAGTCTCATTGTCACTAACCATTTTCCACCTGAAGGTTTCCAATATGACCCAAATGTCATACATAAATAGATTGCAATAGGACAGTGTACCGGTCTCCATGAAGTGTTGCATTTGTTCTGGGCTCTCCGTATGTAAAACAACGTGTCAAACGTCCCCTCTGCGGCCCGTGACTGATCGAAGGTTCCCTGTCTTTATGCAGTCCCCCCCTAGTAAGAAGCGTAAGCTGGAGAAGGCCCGGAAGCCCCTCTCCTTCACTCTGCCAGAGGCTGGTGTCAGGGAGCTCCAGGCCAAGGCCTCCGCCAAGGGCTGCAAGTCCTCCTCTGCCCTGGACAGCATTGCCTCCCTGCTGGAGAAGATGCTGACGGACCTGCGGGTAAGCACACCACCCAGTGACTGCACATCACCACAACTGCATTTCTATTTTTCCCCATTCCCACAACATCACATTGGAGAGTTGTTACTCTGTGCTTATTGGAAATTGGCAGTATTTTTACTTGTACTTGTTCGATGTACATGTTATGGTACAGTACTTGTACTTGAACTTGTTTAATGGCAGTACTTGTACATGTTATATGACATGGCCGGTTGGTCAACCTGTAACCTATAATCTTTACAAGTGAGATTGTATTGATAGATATATTTTTGATTGATTGATTGATTGATGTATGTACTGCAGGTGCTTCACAAGTGTGTCCCCAGCGCCGTGCAGAAGAAGAGTCTGCTGCTGACCGCCGTGGAGAACACCTGGATCCACGGGCGACAGAAGTGGCGCGAACAGAAGCGTCAGTTGCGCGAGCTGCCCAGAGCGCCCCCCGCAGCCCTGGCTGGCTCACAGGCCACCACTACTGGCATCTCAGCCGGCGCCGCCGGGGCCTCCCTGTCCAAACAACCTTCCTCAAAACCTCCTGACGTCCCCGAAACCCCCTCAGACCAGGCTCTACCTCTAGAGCTAGCTAGCCCACGACCGCCAGCTAGCCCGCCAGCGCTAACAGGCCCACCAGCGCCAGCCACGCAAACACTTGATGGCTCTCCCCAAAGTGGACCGGTCAAAGGAGGGCTTCAAGACGCCGCTGTTGACCAACCAGAGAGAAGCGTCACAGGCAAGGATTTGGACACAATAGAAACCCAGACGACTGCAGAATCACTGACACCACAGGAGAAAAGAGCAGCGACAAGCGAAACGGCGCCGGTTAAACGACCCCTGACCCCCAGTTCAGTCGAGGTGTTTCTGTTTAAGTGTCTGCTGGAGGTGCTGATGGAGGAATGCAGCGGGGGGCTGGTGGTGGAGATGCATTGGGTGGAGGGCCAGAGTAAAGACCTGATGAACCAGCTGTGTACATACCTTAAGAACTCGCTCCTCAGGATGGTGTCCAGTCCCTAAAATCAAAATGGACATGGAAATGTTTTGTAGTGGGCAGCTGGGAGCGGGGTGCTTCATTTGAGAAAAAAGATTCCTGTGCATGTTTTTATTTTGGCATATACATATTTGTATTATGTTTCATTTCTTTTTTTAAACTTGTACTCATGTGTACGGTATTTGTTAATACAGTATTTAAAATAAACTATTCTTTCGTTTGCAATATTTGTTAGTTATTGATTTACTTTGTCTAGTGTCGGGTCTAGGCTGTGTTTGGTCTGAATTTGACCACTGGGGAGCAGTAGATGTCTATATTTTACTTCTGCCGCATGCAAATATGACGCAGAAAGCCTCCCGCCAGAGTTTCTATTGTAGCTCGAAAATTCAGAATCCTGGGTTTGTGAATGAGGAAAGTGTTTTCGAAGCATTTATTGTGGATTCTTCATTTAATTATTTAATGGAGTGTTCTCAAGACACTGCATGGTAATTGGGTGTATATCCAGAGAGAGGTGTGCATCAGGTGATAACGGGTTCATCCAGGCAGACGGACCAGACTGCGATTTTTTTTGTTGCATACACACGGAATGCTGCAGCTCAGCGGAGCTGTTGGTAAATCCAGGTTACAGCAGGTCGGTCGTGATCGCGCCTGACGATGTGCAGACCGAGGACTGAACATGCATTGTATTCAAATGAGCACCACGATGGGTTTCACATTCATTTTGATGACACAGACGACGCGTTTTTTTAAACCGCAGACGGGAAAGCAAACATTGCAGTGGGAAGGAATGGGCAGAAGCAGAAGAAACCCGCACACATCCTACGTGATCGTTGAGTAACTCGTTAAAGCAACTCGTTTTTAATACGTAGCGACGTTGAGCAGTGGATGGAAACTTGACAACATCGTTGATTTGGTTATTGGCTATTCGTCTGTCGTTACAATAAGCACATTACAGTGGATTGTTGGAAGCCATGGTAGACATGCTGGACGTGTGTGTGTGTGTGTGTTTGTGTGTGAGCAGCCACATGATTGGTCAGTGCGCTAATTCAATTTACATCTATCGCTGGATCGTTACTATGCCAATGCGGAGCACGACATACAGTGTCACGTGCCGGGGGGGGGGGGGGGGGCGGCCCCCGCCCCCCCCCCCCCCCCCCCCCCCCCCCCCCCCCCCCCCCGACCCCAACCCCCCCCCCCCACCCACCCTCCCCCCCCCGACCGACGCGCACCCCCAGACGCGCGCCCGCCCGCGCACACCATAGCGATGTATGGTAAAATTGATACATCTATTTAGAATAGTCCTTTACAATATCTCACAGTCCACCCGAGGAGTTGCGCCTCCAGGTTTTCCGCCGCACCGCCCGAGCAGCATGGGAGGGAAAGCGTCTGTGGGCGGTCACACGCGCTCTGCTTCTCAACCTTATTTGTTTCCCTCATACTTTGAGCGCCATCTTGTTGTAACTCTTCTACGTATGTGGAGGAGTTTTTTTTTTTTATGAAGGATATCCGACCATCCCCTTCAGCCCCGCGGACTGGACCCTTCCTGAAGGATCACACATATCACATCGCCCCTTTAACCATTGTTTGAAAAAGCGCAGTCCCCCGATCACAAGAGAAATGAGCATCGAAACGCTTTTGGAAGCAGCCAAGTTTTTGGAATTGCAAGCGCAGCAACAACAGAAAGCACGTGGTAAGCGTAATGTGCAGGACATTGTAGTGTTCATGCATTTTTTTAAATTGAAAATGTGTGTAGGATACTGTGCCCTGTGATGCATATCTGCCTCTTCACATCGAGGGTGTGTTTCAGTCAAACCTATTCCACCATAAAGAGGTAGTATGAGGGGCTATTGCATTTATATGGAATGCTTTTGACTAAGAATATGGTCCGTTTTAGACTATAAGGGTCGTTTTTTTACTTTCACATTGTTTCATTTAGATGCGGAGGAGCTGCATGCGTCAATTGCACCATCGCTTGTCATA
>JAOPJJ010000047.1:8715491-8730595 GCA_027122795.1 Enchelyopus cimbrius
ACACACACACACACACACACGCACACACACACACACACACACACATACACACACACTGGCAACAAAGTGAAAGAGCTAGAGAGCTAATAGGCTAATAAAGTGCCAGTATAGCCTGCAGGGAATGCAACCAGGGAGGCGACTGAAGGCATCGGAGCTAATGGCCAGTTCAGAAAAAGCCACACTGGAATGCATCCAATATCTGAGTGTGTGTGAGAGAGAGAAAGAGAGAGAGAGAGAGAGAGAGAGAGAGAGAGAGAGAGAGAGAGAGAGACACAGAGAGACAGAGAGACAGAGTGCGAGAGCAGGGACAGGATAGGAAGGCATTATCCCAAGGGACACAGCTTCTCTTTGATTGGCTGTTAACAATGGAGAGGACTGCGTTCTCTGACTTGACTGTGTGTTCCCCTGGCCAATGGAGCGGTCACTGCCCCGACGACATCACTCCTCCTCTCGGTGTGTGTGTGTATGCGTGTGTGTTTGGTGAGTGAGTGAGTGAGTGTGTGAGTGAGTGAGTGAGTGAGAGAGAGGAAACCACAGTGCCACCCTCTTTTTCTAGGGTACCACACCCGCTAAACCAGGCGGGGCTGGGCTTCATTCTCTCCAACCGTCGCCCGGACCCACAGCAGGAACACCCGGACTGACTGGGTCATTGTGAGTGGGGCTCCTGCATTATAATTAAAAATCATTCCGCACGATGCTTGCGGTCAAAGACAAGTGGAAACAAACTGAACACGCAGGAGAACATCTACTTATATCACTGCGCGCAATTCAAGGGAACAGCAATTAAAAACACAAATGTAATATCTCATCCGTCCTGTTGGACGGCTTCAGCGAGTCACATTATTGAGTGTCATCACATGACTCCTCTGTGACCCCAAATCTTCCTCCTCACGGGAGAGGAAGAGGCTGTTTGGAGCGAGAGACCTGGAGTACAGGTGTGAGGAGAGAGACCTAGACGAGAGGTGGGATGAGAGAGACCAGGAGGACAGGTGTAGAGCTAAGACCTGGAGGACAGGTGTGGAGCGAGAGACCTGGAGGACAGGTGTGGGACCTAGACGACAGGTGGGATGAGAGAGACCTAGACGACAGGTGTGGAGCGACTGAGGGAACTCATAAAAGGTATCTATAACCACTCGATACTCTGATACCTGGTCACACAGACCAGGAATGTGGCTGAGAAGGGTGTGGTGTGTCACGCACTGTACGGACCGGGTGTGTGGACTGGATGTTGGTTTCAAGCACCCAGAGGAGATGTCTGGAAAGAGCTAACTGATAACTGGAAAGAGCTGAAGAGGATGAGGAAGTGTGTGGCCGTCCTGAGTAGAACTTTCAGAGGAGCCTCCAGTTTAGCCAGCATCAGAACAAGGTAAAGAAAGTCTGGTGTATGATTTCAGTGAAAGGCCATTAACCCTGTTCAGCCGAGCGTGTCTTGGGAGCAGCAGGGTGTGTTGAGTCTCACTTAAGTAAGACGAGGAAGAACAAGAAATTCTGGGTTGACGTGCAGACACCCATTGATCAACAGCTCTTCTGCTGTCAGCTGAGGCGAACGAGTGAAGAGATAACGCACGCACACACACGGAAACACAGACATACAGATACAGATAGACACACACAATCACAGTGCTTGTGTTTGCATGACGGACATCATGGGAAGGGAAGCAGTATCTGATTGCAAATTGCATCATGGGTCAAATGTGACTTTAGGGAATTGCAGTGTAGTAAACCACCAGAGTGCTGTCGTACAATCACACAGTCAGCCATACAGTCGTCAGGAACAGGGTTTTCTTACCTCGTACTCTGGCAACAGGAACATCAGGAAGGGGAAGGAATGGTGTCATAATCCAAACCAAACCGGCCAGTCGTGCAGAATGTGGAAAGAAGACGAAGGGGAAGAGTATTAGAAACACATTGCTAATCGAGAACCAAGAAACCCAGAGAGTTCAGTCTACGTGGCTCTAGGGCCATTATACGGTACTCATAATCATACATGAAAAATGTTACCAGAAACCAAAATGGGTTGCTACCAAGCCATTGCAGTTTTGCAAATTTAGAGAAAAAAGCTGCAATATTCTGCATATCTGTGACCCCGACACTGTTTGAAATCCTTCCAAGGGCTGCATGTTTAAAACCCTTCTAAAAGCTGTAAAGGTTGATAACCCTTTTAAAGGCTGCTGATGTTTAAAATATATTATACATATACACATATTCAGCCATATATAAGACAGAAATAAAGCCATGCTTCTAGTTGTATACATGCTGCAT
This sequence comes from Enchelyopus cimbrius, assembly GCA_027122795.1. Classification (NCBI taxonomy): domain Eukaryota; kingdom Metazoa; phylum Chordata; class Actinopteri; order Gadiformes; family Gaidropsaridae; genus Enchelyopus; species Enchelyopus cimbrius. The sequence continues at coordinate 8,717,754 of JAOPJJ010000047.1, forward strand.
TTAAAATGATCTGCAGAACTTGGAGGGCTCTTAAAAGAGAGTAGAAAAATTCCCAGAGTGATGTATTGATTCCAACGTCAATAGAATACCATTAGAATAATCGCTTATTACTGCGTTATGCTACTTCCGCCAAACGAAGATTCCCCATGCACCTGATTCACTCTACTTCAACAGGTATCCAAGTTACGTACGCCCCTACCCTGGCATGACTGCAGTTCCCTTGAGTTGTAAGATATATCAAAACCATTTCATTCTGAAGAGCTTATAGACAATAACCGTGAAAAAAACGACTATACTTAGAGGTAATGGCTCCTCACTTACAGTGAGGGAAACCACTGCTGCTTGTTTGACCTACATTTAAAAAAAGGTCCTCCAGAGCTGATGACGCTAGCCAGGCCGCAGTGGCGTTCAGATGGCCGCATTCCAATAAAGAAAGAAATACACTCCCTGGTGGAATGCTGGTAGACATTGCTGAGTGCGCTACCCGTCCCAACCGCTTCTGCTCCGGGGTAAACTAGGTTTAGCGCCTCTCAAGGTCGCTGGTTAGGCGGAGTGTGTTATGGTCCGTGGAGGAGCATGCCCCTGCTGGAGTTGGTCAATAGGCTGTGATCTATTAAGAAAACTTTCCTAAGGATTTTGATTCAGCTGAGGTTGCGGGCCGTTCAGACAGTTAGGTCAAAAGCTAAAATTAGGAGTGGTATGAATTAGAAGTACGTAGGCAAATTAAGCAATGCGACTCTGAAAGTTTAAACTGCAAGTGAATATACAATACATCTGTTCCAAAACTAAAAACTGCTTGTTATTCACCATTACAATATAATTCTGCTGTTACACCAAATTTCACGGGCATGGTGCAGTCGGCTCCACCGTGCTTACCCTGCCAGTGCCTTTAAGCAGAGGGACTGAGAGCAGATGGTTGCTGGAATGGATACTGAGGACTGGGGTGGTTGTATGTGTGTGTGTGTGTGTGTGTGCGTGTGAGAGAGAGGGAGAGAGAGAGAGAGAGAGAGAGAGAGAGATAACTGCGTATTCCCCACCAGAATCTTGGCAGCTCTGCTCTAAACAAACTGTTTTTTTTAGATTCACCTCATGGCGGTTCAGGTGATGGGATAGACCGTGGCCGGAAATATGAGAGACTGACAATACGCTTCTCTGGATGGGAATGACAGGGCACATGTGTTGACACAGGTGATGGTAAACCAGATGGTTTAAGTATGGTTTATGTAAGGCCAAAGATGAGGGTGATAACAGCTAGTGCCCAACTGCAGGGAAGCTGATAAGAGCCAACTAGAAGTTGATAGCATGCACCATGTTTACATTAATAACACGTGTATAACTGATTATCAGGATTAATTCAGCAACCTGCTTTGTTTGTTTACGTTGTCACTATTGACAATTATCAAATACAAAGACAAGAGACATCTGATGGCGGTCGAACGATAGTCACCAAAATGTATATTTAGGATCAGAACTTCTTTGTTTGGACGGTCAATCCATGACTGTGGATGTACCCACCTGGAGGATCTTATGTTAGGTCCACTAGTTCAGTTAAAGCTATTTTGTTATCACTCAAGTGCGAGTGTTGAGAAAAATACTGAATGATCAAGGTGGATCTGTCAAAGATTACTGTATCAATATATTCTGTGCATGGCCACTGCTCCCTAACCCGAGTTCCCTGTGTTTACCTCTCCTGCTCTCTGGATCTTCACACCACCATCCTTGACCCTCCCTCCCCACATACACACACACACACACACACACACACACACACACACACACACACACACACACACACACACGGGACCCGTGTTGCTCAGCCAGATGTGTGACTGGAATTGGAAACACTGGCTGAATCCTCCCACAAATGTCACAGGCGGTTATAGTAGGCAAATAGGACAACTGCGCCATAGACCTAGTGTCATTTTACCACAACATACATGTTGTTCAAGCTTAAAAGACAGCCCGTAACAAAACGCTGCTAATCAACGCGTTTCCCTTCAGACAAGGGCAAACACTGCCTGACATGGCAAACAAAGATAGTGTGTTTCACAACTGCCCTAAAGTAAACAAGCTGAGGCATTTGATCCAGTCCCTGGGGATCTCTGCATACAAGTGCACCCACTGATTCATCTGGATCACAAGCCGTCCATCTGGGCTTTTCCAAAAATAGTTGTGGGATGAAAAAACACATTTCGTGCAAAAGATCTCATGAAATGTGGCATTGAGCAGCCTCATCCTCCCTGTGAATGGAGCTCAAATATAGAGCACATTTAACGGCGCGTGTATTTATTTCAGTGGGAATAAAGAAGCTCAAATAGACGGACTCCATCGGGAATCCCGTTATTGAATCAAGTGAGTCCACCACGCTGCCCGATGCTCCAGTCTGGTCGACAGAAACGCAACTCCCTGGAAAAGGACCGACTCTGTGCGCAGCAATGCATGCATGGACTGCGTTTGACCAGTGCTGAGAGGGGCAAGAGGACGTTGTTGACATCTGCATCCAGCAAACACTAGGACTACCGTGCACACAGAAACAGTAGTCTACTTACCTTGGTTGAACATTGAGGGTCGAAACCGGTTGGTTGGGGTCATATTCTCCATGATTCCAAAGTTTTTTTCCCCCCAGCACTCAACGCAATGATTTCAGTCACTGCCGATTTAATTCAATATTCCTCCAATGTAGATGCCAAAACACTACAGAATGTATCGCAGTGGCACGTGCAGCCGTCCAGCCCACAGTGTTACAACACTCTGTCTCTCTGGTTCTAACAGCGTAACAGCCACGCACTGCGCATACTGTGGGGCGCTCTTAAACCGCGCACCGTGTGGAAGCCAGCCTCCTGCCAGACTGGTGACGTCACGGAGCCCAGAGCTGCAGTAGGAATGAAAACAATCGCACATGGGGTTGAGAAAGTGGTCACGTGATCACGTACGATCGTCATTAGGACATTGGCGGCGCCACGTGGTGGCCAGGGGTGGCCGTGGCCACCATTGGTCAACTTCGGCCACCACGCTGGCCACCTACGAACGGGCCATCATTTTTCGAGGAAAAAAAACAAAGGCGCCCCCCCCCCCATGTCTTGAACATTAATTAGAAACAGGTGACACTGCTGTGATATTGTTTCAGAAGCAACAGGTTTATTAAGGCCGCGACAAAAATCACTTGCCTCCTCAGCTCAGAGTCTAAATGTTCACGTTCAGGAATAAAGTGCAGAGTTTTCACAGCTTGTGTAAAAATTAAATAAAACCATCAATGGATTATAATTCTAAAAATATCAAAACTGACAATGGTACATCTGGAAAATATAAATATGATAAGAAACAAGAACAAATCTCATTAAAACATAGTTATCAGCATTGATATTCAACTGTTTGAATCAGTCTTGCACTTTATGATACAAAGGGTGTTTTTTCAAATGAAAACGTTTATAAGAGTCGGCAAGGCTAGATCAAAACAAAGGCACAGCATTGTTCAGAGGTAACGATCTTTTGCAAATAAGTGCTGCGGTGACATTTCCCATGATCAACACGTCCATACACACGCAACACGTGTACGGAGTGTCACTGAACATGGCTTAAGAACAGAGATATACACATACAAAGCCCCTCATTAACATATCCACTGGGGAAAAGCATATCACTGGGCACCAAAAACAGGCATCTATCTTGGTGTCTTGAATTTTATAACCATGACCTTGATTCTGTCTTACTGATACGATAATGTGATTGTAAAAGACTGCTGTTGTTTACGTGGTGTCGGTTTGTCTTAAGCGATGCTTGCTCAATGATCTGAAATGTTGTTAATTAGCTCCAGAAAATACATCCCTGAGCTAAGAGAACAGAGGTGGGGAGGTCAAAGGTGAGCGGGGATGCGACCTGTTTTAGTGACTCATCTATGGGGGGCTAGTGGTTAGAGCCTTGTGGGACATCACATAGTATTCACAATAAGACTGTAGGCAGCAGGCAACACTGGGGTCCACCATCTTCTTCAATAGCAAAGACCAACAGGGAATCAGACTCCATTAAGAGAACTAAGAGAACAGATCGGATTTGGTTTTCATAGAGATAAGGCAATTTTGTTTTTTCTTTTTACAAAATAAGTTTACTGTATATTCACTGCGTGATCCCTGTGAGTTGAAATCAGTATTAAAGTACGCGGTTCCGTCCCATTCAATCGATCAGAACGCAGACGTTGGACGTGGTGTCGGATCATCTTTTTCTTACCAAGATGTGTTTCCCCCATAAACAGTCGAGAAGGCTCTGTCAGTAACTTGCGTTCGTTAGCCTCACCTGAACATCTTTATCACAATCAGCCCAAGAGAGAGAAATAAAAAAACATGGCTACAACCAGCCATCGGGTAATAGTGCAAAAACAAAGAACTCGTAAATAGTAAATCTATACAATGACCTCGGTCGCGCTGTATAAAAACAGAAGCTGTGTGTAAGCATGTTTTTGTTTTGTTACTTTTTTGTTCTTACTTTTCATCCTTTCCTTTTCATTCTTCATTTACTTAAAAAAGATTGCTTGGTTTAGTAGCAGAAGGGAGTTTCTTTAGCAAGTACACCATGCAGCACATAGAAATGTAGGAGAAATACAAATATGTGTTGAGATGAAGGAAATGCATGACGTAAGGGTTGGAGTGTGTGAGAGTGAAACGTGACAGTGGAGCAGATTCAAACTTGAGGAGTGCGGCAGACGGTATAGAAAAGATGCACACGGACGTATATAAATAGAGGATTGTATGCCTTGAAACATTTACAGCCAGCCATGATGTGTTTGGGATAAGGGAACCTCACAGGGGGTGGGGCAAACCCATGTCAACGGACCCCAGAAACGATGTACAGAACCTTCAGTACAGGCATGACCTCAGGGTCATGTCCAGAGCATCGCTAGGTTTGATCGTAATAGGAGATCAAGGACGCTCTAATCCATTTTCTTGGTGATGGTAGTGAGGAGTCGATAGTAACTTTTGCAATGGAAAAACGATGTACTCGTTCTATGATTCTGAATTGGGTCGGCACCGAACGGCACGTACTTCTGCTTTCCACCGTATCGAGAGATCCCGCCGTTACCATGGCGACCAAGTACAAACTTGTGTCTGCTTTTCAATTCAAACATGTTTTTCTTTTTTCCTCCATAATTACAGCTGGTCGCCGAATAAAAATATGGCAATGCAGCATAAGTATATAAAATATGTCTGTACATTTACAATATTTAAAACATTTACAATGCCACTCTATATTTACAGGATTAGTATGAAATTTGAACAAAAGATTTCACCACAACAAAGATCTAAGTCAACAGGTTCCATGGCAACGTACCAGGTTCAGGGGAAAGAGTGTGCCTTGTATTGAGGTCACAGCGACTTAATTGCCATAATTTACCTTGTACTTCTTATTAGAAGTTCTTAGTAGCTTTTTCAAAGCACTTAAGGGCTTGACTATATATCCTATTAGCGAACTCTGTATGGTAGATCTTTTTAACGTGAATGAGTTCAAGCTTCTTTCTGTGTTTCAATGTCTAAGCCGGATTAACGACAATCCATCTACTGGGGCCCCGACATTTTGAAAACATTTTTCAAATGTTTTCAAAATGTATGTCTCTCAGGAACAAAAATGAAATGTATGTCTCTCAGGAACAAAAATGAAATTTTAGATTCGAGTGATGAACGAAGTACAATATGCACACGCTTACATTGAGCCTGTCCCACTTATCTTACACACATAGCGTTCCAATGACAGGGTCTGAATGCGTATGATCCTGTCGTCGTTCCCGGGTGACACAGAGGGATGCGGTGAAATGACACCTCTGGAGTTGAGCGCGGATGCGGGTGCTACTTGCGTCAGTGGCTTTTCAGATCCTAGTTTCCCCCTGAGTCTGTTCGTCTTGGTCTGAGACCTCGTAGGCCACCTGGGGCCCTCTGGCCATGGCAGGATATTTACAATCCACCTCCTCCTTGCACCCAGTCCACCACCAGACCTCTCCCCTGACCCAGGGAGGCCTGGAGCTTGGGTCGCCACCCCACTGCTGCCTGCAACCTCCTCCTGGGCCTACTCCGGCTGCTCTGGGTGGGGGGGCAGACTGTTCTCTCGGTGTGCGACGCTGTGCTTGTCCCAGAAGGCCTTGTGGAGCTGGTCCAGCTCAGAGACCATGGGCAGGGCCAAGTTAAGGTGCATCTTCAGGTTCTCCAGCCACTCCTCCAGCTTGGGGAACGCCGGCCTGTGAAGGTCAAGCAGAAGTGCTTTTAGAAATCACACCATTTTAATGCTTTTACGGTCCTCTGTGGTGTTAAAGGACCACTATGCAACTTTGGGCACTTCTTTGCTGTTTTCTGGGTTTGCCCCAGATTTTTCCACTACACAGCTCCCCCTGCAGCTTCGGAATATATATTTTACAACACTGACGTAACAACTCGTTGACAACGCCCCCTGCCCACTTTGACGCTAGCCATGAGCATTTTTTTTCAACAAAGCCGGCAAATGCGTAGAGCCATATCTGGTCGACTGGTCCATGATGAATACAACAATCCTCTCGCTACTCGCTGTTTATAGCCAGCTCCATGTTTGGGGGGGTGTACTGCCGTAAAGCAGTTCGAAACTTCTCTGTCACATCCGGTTTGGTCGCGGCCCAGAAGCGATACAGGGCGTCGAAACATCCACCAATAGACCCATAACATGTTATAGAACCATCACAACGACTCTTAACCTTTAACATTTAAGGTCAATTAAGCCAAAAAAGTTGCATAGTTCCTCTTTAAAGGAATATACAATCCGATTCCTAACATCGCAACCAAACCCTGATGAAGACTATTTCAGCCCTGATGTTTTTGCATACTTTCAATTTTCGAGTAATACCTAATCCAGATAGTAATCTGCTTTGCTTTAAAGTTCTAACATCTGTTGTTGCCATGACACCCTCAAAGCTACCGGGCTGGGGGTTTGGACCACCAACCTTTTATCCGCGTCTAGGTCACAGCACATGGCGGCCAGGGGGAAGAAAGCAGGGGGACAGTCCCGGGGGCAGAAGTGCTCCAGGAAGCCAGAAACATTGAGTCCAAAGTCCCCGGCTCTGGGCAGGTAGTCCGGGTCCGCGTTCACCCGGCCAATTATCTGGTGTAGACGGAGAGTTAACTTACTATGTTAACAGGAACATGAGTGGGATGGGTGATGGTAGGAGAGCAGGAGGGGAGACAGAAGGAGTGGTGTGGGAGACAGAAATAGTAGTAGACAGTAAGAGTAGGAGAAAGTACGAGTTACAGAAAGGAGGATTTGGGTAGGGTAGGATGTGAAGCGAGAAGAAGAGTAGAATACAGAAGGCGTACGAGAGAGTAGGAGAGTAGGAGAAGGTAGGGGAGTAGGAGTTGGAGAGAGTACAAGAGCAGGAGACCGTAGGACAGTAGGAGTATGTTGGATTGTTTGATTTGCCATTTAGACGACTAGAGGGCCACTCACCTCACAGAGCATGATGCCAAATGAGAAGATATCCACTCTCTCGTCGTAGCTTTTCCCTGGGAGAGGGAAAGAGAAAAAAAGGATCATGTAAGCCTGCTGTTGAATTTAGCGTTCAGATCCTAAAATAGAGGTCATGCTGAATGTATGGATGGACGTTACGAGAGGTGTGATCATAGTGCTGGCAGCTCCTGTCTAAGTTTCCCTGAGAGGGGAGGTACTGCTGGGAGAGCTGTGTTCCCTACAGTACTCGGTTCTGTGTGATGTATGTTCTGTACACTAAACAGCTCCCTGGTAAATGCTGAGCAGTGCGATACATTCATATACAACCAAAGTAGTTACACGAGAGTTGATGCAGTTTTTGCTTACATTGCTACTGTGATATAGCTGATATAGCTGATGTGCTACGCTAATCCCACGATGCTAGGAGAAGGTGTGTTGGACCGGGCCTCACCGTGGATCATCTCGGGGGCCATCCAGTAGGGGTTGCCCACCACGGTGTACCTCTTCCTGCGGTCCTGCTTCTTCAGGCCCGCCTGCAGCAGCTTGTCCTGGTGCTTATCCTCCACCATGAGCCTGGCCAGGCCGAAGTCTGCCACCACCACCGTGTTGTCCTGCACCAGAGAGAGACAGAGACACTATTAGTCTACAGAGACACTGAGAGAGAGAGAGACACTGTTAGTCTTCAGAGAAACAGAGAGAGAGAGAGAGAGAGAGAGAGAGAGAGAAAGAAAGAGAGAGACACTGTTAGCCTTCAGATAGAGAAGGCTATGTTTAATCCCTCCATCTGTTAGTCTTCAGATGGAGAGAGAGAAAGAGACACTGTTAGTCTTCAGAGAGAGAGAGAGTGGTTGGTATCACTCAAATACTTAATGTAACGAGTACACATAACCGGGGGAATAACCATGTGACCCAACAGCATACTGTAACCCTGCTGATTAGACAACATTGTGCAGAACCACACCTTTACAGCTGATTGACAACCGGTTGCTCCTCTGTTTCAGCGTCCAAAGTAGGTTTTGCCTATACGATATCATCGCGCAGTAAGAGCCACGCCCATATAACAACATTTACGTTTGCTAATTTAAGCACATATCAAAAAACCCTTGCCATTGTCTTCCTACGGGGAGACAATTTACAAGGGAAATGTAGAAATGGTTCCCTGCACATTGCTTCTTAAATAAAAGGTAAATAGTAGAGACACAGCAATGAGGCAACACAGGAATGTGATGCTGCTTGACATAGCAGCAGTGCTGTCGTGTTCTACCCAAAGCCTGCCGCTGTTCCTCCTGAACCGCCTCATCTTCAAGCATAACAACAAGACGAGCCTCGGCCTCGGCCTGTATTTACCAAACAGTTCAGTGAGGGGCCTTGTCACCCAGAGATCTCATTCACAATATGTAAAGCCTCTCTTTGTCTTACCCTGACCTCAGACTGCCGCACTTTACCAAGACATAGCCCAGGGCCATTGATGTGTGTGTGTGTGTGTGTGTGTGTGTATGTGCGCGCGCTGTGAGAGGGATTAACTTGCCATACTTGTTGCTAACAAAGCCCTTCTGTGTGTTTGTGAGCACAAGAGTTTCCCCCCCTCATACGAGTTGTCCTTAACTGTCATCGGTCGCTAGGGCCTCCCTGTTGTGTTTCTGACATGCACATTGTATTAATACATACACACACACACACACACATGGCTGACACGTCCAGGCACACACAAACTCACACACACACACACTTCAGCATGATCCGCTCAGAAGAACCGTGGCTACATGCCTAAACTAAGCCTCGACAGGCGCTTGAACCCCAACAACTGTAATCCTTGTTACTCTAGTCACACACATTTGTTTCCCAAGTCACACACACACACAAACACACACCTTTTAGAGAGAACTTACCTCTCGCACGAGACAGTTGTGTGAGTTGAGGTCTCGGTGGATTATGTTCATGGAATGCAGATACGACTGAAAGGAACGAGGAATAGAAAAGAAGAAAGAAGTTTGAATGTAAATCTGAAACTCGTGCGATGAAGGACAGTAGGCTTACATGAGAAGCCTTCTCAAGCGATGTCTTTGACCTACGCTTATGTTCATGGTTCATTTATGACACGTATCCCACTAGACTTTAGCGTGAACTGAATAATAATCTTGAACTTCATAACAAACAGTTTAATTTAAATCATGCAGTCATAGTGTGTTGAACTCTACTGCGGATGGAATGGGCAAGTCATGTGCAATTCTGTAGTTCAAGCACATGTCCACCAGGGGGCAATGTCTGTTAAGCCAGTGATTGTATTTTGCTGCACTGCAGCTTTTTTTCTTTCTTTTTTAAAATGTTTTCATCTTAAAGTGTAACCCATCCTGTCAAACGTTTTGTTCCTTTGTTTATTCTCCCAGATGTCATGGCTGCCATCAGAATACATCAGCATCTCAGCATCAAAGTCTACGATCCAGGCCAGGTGATTGATAACATGACCTATCTCCAGCTGAACTCACCATGCCAGCGGCGATGTCCTTGGCAAAGCTGACCCTCTGGTTCCAGGGGAAGTTACTGTCCTATGGGCACAGAACGTCAAAGCTAGATAAATATATCAGAGTAATATACAACTATATACACAAGACATATACATCAATAACTGGTATTACTGATATAATCCACACTTGTTGAGTAAGATCTCTTCATGCTAGCAGATCACTCCATGCAGACACAGGCTGAGGGGCTGCCTGCAGCCGTGCGTCACTTCACATGTTTCTAACAACACACGTGGCGGGCGGGGCTCACCATGTCCTTGATGAGCTCCCTCAGCGTGCCCCCCTTGATGTACTCAGCGATGAAGTTCAGCCTCTTGTCCTTGTAGAGCACCCCGATGAACTTCAGCACGTTGGGGTGCTCCAGGCAGCGCATCACCTTCACCTGAGGGGCAGGGAGGACAGCACAGCTGGTTAACACACTGCTGGTTAATGCACAACATGGCTGTTTAACGCACAGCAAAGCTGGTTAATGCACAACACAGTTGGTTAACACACGTCTGGTTAACGCACAGCACGGCTGGTTAACACACTGCTGGTTAACGCACAACACGTCTGGTTAACGCACAGCACGGCTGGTTAACACACTGCTGGTTAAGGCACAACACAGTTGGTTAACACACGTCTGGTTAACGCACAGCACGGCTGGTTAACACACTGCTGGTTAACGCACAACACGGTAGGTTAACGCACAGCAAAGCTGGTTAACGCACAACACAGTTGGTTAACACACGTCTGGTTAACGCACAGCACGGCTGGTTAACACACTGCTGGTCAACACGCTGCCGGTTAACGCACAGCAAAGTTGGTTAACACACAACAAGGCTGGCTAAAGCACAACACAGCTGGTTATGGCACAACACTGCTGGCCCATCCTCCATTAAATACAAATTCTCCCTATGGTTATGATAGTGTACCCTATTTTGTGCATCACAGGAAACCTTTACAAAGGACGAACGCGCTCTGTAATCGATATGAACTCACCTCCTTCAGGAAAGTCCTCTGAGTCTCGTCATCAAAGCGGATCAACTCCTTCATCACCATCACCTCCCCCGTCTCTCTGTGGGTCACCTGCGGGGACGATCGGTGTGTTAATGATTCGTTCACTCTATAGCTTCACCGTCTACCAACCTCACCTCATCACATCACATTCCTGTTGCATGCTCATGTATGCATGTTGCAGTTATGTATTTTAGATATTTTATACAAGCGTCGATTAGAGTGAACCTAAAAAGTTACAATTTCTATCCTACGAAGCCTTTCCACTTCTCTCAACAGCCTTTCCACTGTTGTCAAAACCATTTCAACACTGCCACCTAGTGTACATCATAGATATGACAACCAGACTAACAACCAAAGATACACAGACGACCACTCTACCTCCAGAACCCACATGTGTTGGGGTCGGAGAGCCTTTACCTTGATGGCCTGTCCGAAGCATCCCTTCCCCAGCACCTCGCCGTGGATGAGGTCGGAGGGCCGGAAGATGCGGTGCATGCGCTTGGGCACGGCCCGCAGCGACTCGGAGCGGTTGATGTCGTTTCGCTGGGCGGAGGGGGAGTCGGCCTGGCTGGGGCCCGGGCCCTTGTCAACGCTTAGGCTCCGCCTGCGGGGAGGAGAGAGGGAGACGGGGGGTGAAGAGGTGTTAAGTACACATGTCGTTGTAAATAGCTTGTGACCAAAGATTATAGAGCGGAGCAGGATGGATCACTGGCGTCATGGAGGTGAAGTACGGAATGGACGCCATTTTAGTAAGCCAGCTCAACATTCTAGGTCCGATTCAAGCCAATAAGGCCACATAGGATTAAACATAACTTTTTCCACCATATTCTTATCGACCACTAAATGGCCCTGAGCATACAAAAATGGCGCCCATAACGTACTTCGCTGTTGTCAACGTATTTTCCGGCCTGTGATCTTTCCCCGCTCTATAATCTCTGCTTGTGACGTATCATCTCACTCACGTGGCGAGGCGCGTTCGCAGCTGGCTGACGTCAGGGTGGGGGGCCTCGGTGACGGGCAGCGTGGCGCCGGGGCCCTGTGGCCCCAGGGCCCACTCCTCGTCGGTGGGGGACCCCAGGGCCTGTCCGGGGCTGTGGGGGTCCCGCTCCAGGGTGAGCTGCAGCAGACGGCTGGTCTCCTGGATCAGCAGGTCGATCTGAACGGGGCGCAGAGCGGTGAGGTTGAGCGACGCTGTGTTAAAAGGTTTGAGCGCCTTACCGGAGGGGAGAGGGGGCGGGGCCCGGGGAGAGGGGCCGAGGGGAGGCATGCTCAGATGTCCCAGCAAGAAGGAATGCTCTGAATAGGGGAATGTTTAACCCGATAGCTGGAGAAGGAGATCAATACATTCCCTCTCAGTTGAATCAGAGAGAGGGGATCCTTTGAGATGTCAAACAAAAGACAAACTGCCCATTGCTGGATGAACGTACAAATTACAACAGCGGAGGATAAAATGTTGATTATTATGTTGTAATTCATCGCACAGATAGAAACTCCACTACACGCCACTATTGCTAGTGTGCTCATGTTCGAAATAAATGAATTGAGTTAATTAGCATTCAAAGAATACTGCTAGAAAGTATTATTTATGATAAGTAATGTGCATATATCCAGATGATTCACAATGGGGACCACAGTTATATTACAGTGTTAAACAACCGTTTCAGAGAGGTTTGTGGTGGTTTAAAAGTAACCTCACAGCCCGTACCTCATCCAGGGGAACGTTGTGGATGGGCGTCCCATTGATCTCCAGGATCTTATCTCCCACGTGGATGGAGTTCTTCACATCCGGGCTGATGCAGTCAGCGTCCACTCTGGATGAGAGACGGCGCGAGAGAGAGAGAAAGAGAGAGAGAGAGAGAGAGAGAGAGA
>JAOPJJ010000047.1:8748912-8761116 GCA_027122795.1 Enchelyopus cimbrius
GCTAGCCTTTTCAGTTCTCTGTTGGCCCAGACAGAAACTGAGAATCAGACAACGAGAGCTTCTGGCATATTCCACACACATTATAGGCCATAATGAGGTGATTACGGATGAACAATTATCTGTTCACAAAATGGATTTCCCTTTTGGCTTAAATTTAGCAGATACACGTCTAAATGTTTTTTTTTCATAATGGATCCTCCTATTGTCCGATATACAAAAGTGTGGATCATCTTTGACCGGTTGTCATTTTGGGTCTAGTTTTCCTTAGTTCAAACACTAAAGGGTAATTACATTTGGATGAAAAGATACACTAAAAATCAAGAATATGAGGACTGGATTAGAGTGATTTACTACACATATAGGTCAATTGTGAATAATTAACCTTTGTTATCTTTAATTCACAAGATGATATTCATTGACAGCAAAATACCCTATTGATAATGCATTATAATGCCCAGTAGTCGTGTACTTTAGGTGTGTATTGTATACAGAATCCCAAAAGAAAATCCAGCGTCCTGAATCAGCCTATTTGCACAACCCAAGGGTGAATAATCAAGGTCAAAATTACAGATAAACCCAACAATTAAGCCATTCATCTCTGCATGAAGCCCCTTGAACTGCCGTAGAACTGTTTTTGGGGGACATTTTAGAAAGTGTGATGAGAGTATGTCATCTGGTCAGAGGTTGAGTTAAAATAGCACCACCACTGAGAGTGCTTGTCTGTGATATATTCACTTTCACTCCAATTGTTATCAGCTAATCTGGTTGAGAAGCACAGCATGTTTCTAAAAATACTCCATCTCTGACACACCTGATGTGAAAAAAGTCGTCAGTCAAATAAAAATGGCACAGCAATGCTTAGGGCATCTAAGAATTGGCTACTTCGGTTTGTACCCAATATGTCTAGCACAGATTGACAGATAAGTATGTGGCTATGAAACAATGCATAACATGCACAAAGCTGGCAGAATCAGAGTTAAATTCAACTGATCTCTTGTACAATCTGTATGTTCCAAGGCAAAGAGTAAAAATACACTTTGTTTACATGTCATTAAGGAGCAAGTAGGGATTAAGCGTCTTGCTCAAGATAGCCCTGTGGACAGTGGGGGTTGAACCCAGAACCCTTAGGGCTGGGAGCGGACACCATCACCACTTCACTCGCCAGCCCTACCCTAGCAGCCAGGCCGGGAGTCAAGTGATGCTGAACTCAGGCACTGGTGTATTGAACCGTCTCCAGTAATATGGGGACTACTTAACCCTCAGTGTATTCTCATGAGAGGACTGCAACATAAATAATGGAGAGCCGATGGTTCGTTTCCCACGATGTGGAGATGTGTTTGTTTAGCAGGGCCGTATTGTTTTGGCAAGTGTTGGAGGTCAGCTGGAGCCCCCAGAGTTGAGCGTGGAGACCACTCACTCCATAACGATGGGCCTTTAGTTCATGTTATGGATATAACATACAGAACACTCCTGCATGGCATGGGGCGTGGCATGCAGGAGGGGAGTGGGGTGGACTCTCAGTACGACGGGTCACCCAAGTGGTCAGCCAGTATATGATGACGTCTCAGACTTCCCACTAACTGGTTCCCAGAAAAGTGCACTCTAGAGTTGAGGTTTTCCACCAACTCAAACGACAACAAAAGGTCTCGTCGCTCTCAGAATAACGCTGAACACTGTTTATACGCAGATGAACTGAGCTCGAACAACATGAAGTGAATGTGAATGCGTTGTGCACTTTCACTGCATTCAAAATAAGTTCCCAGTTGCTCTCTTCGTCAGTAGATGATGAACACTGATTCAGACAGAGAGAGAAAGCGCATTGCTGTGATGTGCACTCACAATCTGATTTGACAAACGTCCTCTTTTTACATGACTAAATACAAATACAATTAAAGTGCACTCTGAAGATTTATCTTCCTTAAATTGATGAGAGTTCAAAAGTTGGCTGCAAACATCTACAGGGAAGCAGAACTCTGTGGTCTGCATCCAAACACACATCCGAAAAACAAACAAACCTTTTGCAGGGGGTTTGTTATTCAAAGTTCCACCGAATAAAAACCCAAACCTCGACCGCATACAATGGCCGCATACAATGGTTTCCATGACGACTGCTTCTTCAAGCACCAGCCTGAGCGGCGCCTCCGTCTTCCAGGCCCGATGAGCCCCTCAAACCTTCACAACCTCCCACCCAGCGGTCTATTTACCTTCGGCCTCTGCTCTGGTGTCGGTAGGGCGGCTCCCCCAGTTGCCTCTCGGCGACGGCCGTACTGTGGCAGTCAGTAAGCAGACTCATGGCAGTGGTAGAGATGGGCACAGTGCAGCTCACACACACACACACACACCAGTCTCCATCCAGCACTGCTGTCACTATCATGAATGCCCCTCTCTCTCCCTCCCTCCCTCCCTCCCTCTCTCTGTAGTCCCACCCCTCGTTCTGTCAGTGCTGCAGCTGCAGAGTGTAGATCCCGTCCCTTTCTGTCAACTGCTTCCTGCCATCTCTTCCCCCCCCCACCCCCCTCCACCTCCCACCCACCAGGGGAGCAGAATCAACCCTGTGACATTCTCCATGCTCTGACTGAACTTTCACTTTATTTCACAAACAATCCTGAACCTATCTTCCCACAGCCAACACGCGTTCACTGTAACCATTGATTAATATTTGCATTGAAGTTGAAAAGCACATTTAGATCATCTGTGTTGGTTGCTGAGACCTGGTTTCCCATCTGGGAATGCTGTCATTTGGAAGAGCCACGTAACATAACTATGAATAGCATTAAGTACTGTATCAAACAGAGTGCCAGCTGACTGTCATAGCAGTAGGTCACCACAGATGGCGAGCATTCAAACACAAACCCCTCCATGATCATACAAACGTATGACGACGAGTTAGGATAAGTTTGATCTCCAGGCTTGCAAAATATGCTCTCTCTGGCTGCCGATGTTCCCAAGAACACGATGAGACTGACTAAACACCCAGCGCCTGCTCCACTAAAGGGCCGTTTGGTTGTGTGTTCTGAGAATAGGACTCCATTCAGACCGTTCACTGTGATGCAGCGTGCACGTTGGCGAGCAGCCTCTGTTACTAGGCAAAGCGTCCAGCCGGAGATCCGCTGAATCACGGGGCGCTCAGAGAGGGAGCCTCGACACGGGAGGCGACCGAGGCCTACTTCAACTCGCTTGCAGCCGTTTGAGATATAACGCAGTAAGGAACGCAATAAGTACAACATGGTGGCTTTATCTTTTGCACAGCGACAAGAAATCAGGAACAATGAAAAACCAAGTGGAAAAACAGTGATGTGTGCTCAACATTTTGCAGTTCTCGTTGCATACATCAGTCAGGGAGTAACTGACACAGACACAAACGTATCAGATATAACCAATCTGATCCACAGAGGGGGAAACTGAAAGCATCTCCGTAATGACAGCACTCAGTCTTAATGTAGGTAAAGTTAATGGACCATACAACAACAACCAACAACCATTGGGTTGCTGTTCAGAAAAAGCATCACTGAACACATCCCCATGATCTCTGCTCGATGCATTATAGATATGAAAGATTGATAAACACTTCTGCAAGTGCTTACCAAAGTGCAGACACAACAGCACGGTAGTGTGAGTCGTCCTCTGGGGGAGGGGGGGGGGGCTGGTTCATTGATTGGGCCGAATAGATGAATGACTACATACATCTAATATGGCAAAAAAATACTGATATGTGCAGATTTCCATTGGACAACAACAATCCTTTTTGCTTGCACCGCTAGTTTGTTTGATGGAAGAATCTGTTTAAACTGCCGTGTTCAAATTATATTGTCTCCATCAGTTCAGTATTGTCTCCATCCTCACCAGCCTTCCCGTGTCTGATTTTTTATACACATTATTCTCAAATAAACAGGATTTCATACATCCATATTAAAGCGAGAAATACTCGATTCCTTGTCTTCTGAGAAGAAAATTCAATTCCATCTGCTGAATTGATGCAATAAATGTCCGTAGGGTCTTGACAATATTGTACATCCGTATTCGACATAAAAACCAGCAGGCTGCGACTGTCTACTGTATGTTCATGTCTATTGCGTGCATAAAACTGTCCAACTCTGCATGTTGAGTTATGATTGTTATGGATGTTAACCTTTGAGAATGCATGCTCTGGTGTTACTACTGCAGTGTGGCTGCAGAGAAGCAATTCAGCTCCTCGCTGGAGAAAGAAAGGTAGATAGTTGAGGCCCTCGCAGAAGACAGCTCTATTTCTTTGTCCCCCAGGACCTCCGACAGAACCACCCAAATGACCCCGGCCGTACTTTCTGAACCACCCTCCATCTTATTTAGTCAGGATTTTTTCACAAGAGTAATAGACTCTATTCCAGGATCCTCTTTATGGTCCCTAGACATTCCCAGTGTTTTTCCATTGAGTTCAGGTACTATTCCCAGATGTTGCTGATGGTGTGGAGGAGAGGAAACACAACACTCACTAAACCAGCCTTGTAGTGGATCATAAAGATACCTTTTCTTTCTCTTATTCTAGGTATTGGCCTTGGCTACGGAGGAAATGGTCACCATGGGCCATAGCCAATACCTGAACCATATACACCCCAATACACTGTCGTAAGCTAAAGCAATAACAAAGTGACAATCGCCACTTCCTCGGGCACCGCTTTGAATCAGGCTGGTAGATGGATTACCGAAAAAAACGCATTAAAGAAATGCCTTCTTGTGGAGACAGAAAAACGCTACCAAATAGATCAAAAAAACATGTGTGCAAATACAGTATATATGTATCAAGGCACACAGACTCTCATAACAGTGTCATATGTGCAGCGTGAAAACATCCAGATGTGGTTTGGTGCTGACCATCTGTAGCCGGCCCAGTCGTCCATCTCACCCTCCACCCTGAGTAACAAATCCATAACGCCTCCTCCCTCCCTAATCTCATCCACTAAATCAAAGATCCAGTGTCGGGACGTAACGGGAGATCTCTTTCCGGTCGCTACACTCACGGCGAGTGTGTGATGTTTCATGTGCGTGTTGTGTGTGACCTGGTAATCTAGAGAGTCACTGACGGATTTGTGGAAATCCTATTAAGTATTGAACAGGGCCAAATTAGAGGACTCACTTAAGGGGAGGGGGGTACTGCTGTTCACACACAATGCAGACGGGGAACATTTCCACAACGCTAGTGTCTTAGGCTTTACCGTGTGTGTGTGTGTGTGTGTAAGAAGTAGGCAGGAAGAAGGGGGGGGGGGGGCTGGGGGGTACCATATAGTCCTCTCGGATTTCGTATTGAGAGGATTGGGTCCAGCTGGAATCATTAACAGTCCAGACGGAGCACTTGGCCTCGGTTCCGCTGGGTGCTGCCTACCTTTCAGCTACGGAAGTCCCACAGAATCAAAACGCTGTCTTGTTTTTGAATTAGGGGGGATGGAGTTAGCACAGCATATTCCTCACAGTATGGGCAGGGAGCATTCTGTATTCCCACCATTAAACAGCCTTATAGTGCAGGGGAACCAGAAACCGATATCATGATACAAAAAGAGATTTGAAAAAATGATTAAGATAGTCATCAAGTACTCTTACGAACTATCCCTTCACCTCCTCCCTGTTTTTAAGACATCATGTTTTACGTGAAACATAGCACAGGACCGAACTGAAGAATGCTGGCAGGGTAGGGTGATTGCATATCGTATCCGCCACCTACAATGGAACAACATCAATAACTATGTGCTATAAATAACATCTAGAACTCTCTGCTGTGAGCAGAATGACCCATTTTCACAACGGATGATTTCTACCCACTTTCCAGCAAAACCAAGAGATGATACCAACTAATTGGACTTTGTTGATGATTTAATGACCCAAAATAATCTCTACAAACACAAAACTATAGATATAGTCATTTATGGAACTTATCTAGCTATTTGTCTAGTCAGAGGTAATTAGTAATTAGTTTAACGATTTTTTAGTTTTGGCTCATTATGCACATTCAATGTGAGAGTAGGAAAATGTTCAAATATCTGTTGTTTTTGTAGAAGAAATTCTTTCTTGGCAGTACTACTAGGCAGAAGAGCTTAAACTGCAATATGAAGGCCTTGAGTCCTGTAAACCATAATGTACATGAGCCATTCATCATTGCATCAGATCACGGTTTTCAGTCCAAATGCACTATAAAACAAACGTTTTAGAGCCTTTAACCTAGTGCATATAGAATGGCCGAATACGCCCTGCTTTCACGTCTGAGAGAGGGAAACATTACAGTTTTTAAGGGGAGGAATTTAGAATGCATATTTCTTCATAATTCTAGGAGAGCTGAAACAGAAAGATTTTATGTGAAATGCAAGTTAGCAGTTTCCTAACAGAGCCGCACAAACACCCACACATCTACACACGGGCGCCATATTCTTGATCTTGCGAGTATTCTAACATGTAGTGTAACACCAGGAGAAAATATTGAGAGTCTACCTCTGAACACCTTTCAACTGCTGTGCCTTTCAGCTATGCTTCACTGGAGGCATGTGCCACCCACTCCATTGTTTTCTATGGGGAAAAAGGGGCTGCAATGCAATATACAGTATGTGGTGCTTTATATAAACAGTATTGAGAGGAGAGTGGTAGTACTGTATAATCCTTCCTTTACCTTAACCATGTCTCATAAAAACGTGGTTTTTTGCATGAGAAACACTGACACTTTCAAATACAACAATGTCTCCTCATGGTCGCTGCTCTTGAGTATAAAGTCCAGGACCTGTCAGGCACCCAAAGCCCGGCACACCCCTGCTGTTCCTGTGACCTTGTTTCCATGTGGACGGAGGCACAATAACAACCTTCATACACCGCGTGCCTATGCTGGCCTCGTTCTCATCCTGCCACCACAGAGCGCTGAGCGAACACAATGACTCAGGCAGAGCTCAGCCAATTAACAGAAAGCTTTCCACCAAGGAGACAGTAGACAAGACACTGGCATACGACAAGCTTATCACTGTTGTATCTGTTCCTACATATGCACATTTTTAATTGGTGACAACTGAGACCCCTCCTCAATCAGACTTTTTCTCTGGCATCCGCCAGCAGCCGTTACACCTGGCTTGTATACATTTAAAAATGTAGCCGGTGAGCCTGGACATTTTCAGCGGTATGTTAGGGAAACTGCGCTACAAAGAACAGGACCGAGCAGCTTCCAAGGCCGCTGGGTGTACCCTTCAAAGTAGGTGCGGTTCGTGCCTATTCATGAGGATTATGGATTTTGTTTTCTTGACACTGACCTGAAGCAGACTGTGTGCCAGTCGGTGTTGAGCGCCTGGAGGTACTGCTCATCGTAGATCCTCTGTCTGCATCCGGCACAAACGGGCAAGCTTCCGCCGGCTACGACACAGAAACACAAGACGAGACACCCTCGTGTCAGGGGCAACACAGAGATCACACTTTGTGTGTTTCATTTGCATAGCACACGCAATCCCCCGTTTACAAAACAAGACACATGGCATCATGTCTTGTAGCTGAAAACCTTCCCAATGCACGTTTTATGCAAATATCCGCCTGCAAGCGATAAGGGGCGCGCCTGACAAGGCCTGATGTCAGAATCCATCGTCCTTCTTCCACAGGGAGGATGAGGTGACATCCCCACCTCACAGACACACGGCAGATTAAACTGAGACAGATTAAAGTTTCCAAATGAAAAATTGCAGCCGTCTTTCATCCCATATGATGATTAATCATGGGATGTGTTCTTCATCCACTCTCCTGAACGATGCAACTGTAATGGTTTACCTGAATCGACCTGTCTCGGAGCTACTGGCCTGCTCTTCCCTAGGATGGCCGACGCAGCCCTGTGGTCAAATGTTACCGTCAGCAGGGCGAAGGATGTACATCATTGGCCAAGTGCATTAGGACAAACTACACTGCCAAAAATAGTAACTGCAAAAGTACCCTCATTAAGGGTAACACAGCATTCTGGCATAGGCTAAACGCTCCTTATCTGTGATGAGGAGATTGACTGCATCCAACCACAGCTTCTGAAACGCAGAGCCTAGGAGGAGAAGCTTTTTGTGTGCAATTATTGTGCCTGCATTTCAGTACACAAATTAGTTAGAGGAGGGGAACTGTACCTCACTCTTCCTGCCAAGGCAATGCTGGACCCAGTAACTTTTGGCTAACAGATGGATGTGCATTGCTTATTTCCCAAATGCTCCAATGAGTGCTCCTGCCACAGAAGGCTTATTGATTACAGTGGCTAGAGGCAGCAGGTCATTTAGTGCTTATGCCTGTACTTTTCACCACCCACCCACCATTTTCTGAGCTCCTTTCTCATCTTTTAGGTTGTTTTTTTTCACCCACCAAGCATCGGATGATGCTCTTCTGAAGAGCGGCTCATTATTGAATGGTAACTAACTGAACACGCATTATCCCTTGACAACCGTGAGCAGTGAAATAAACAGTGAAATAAATAGTGTGGATATTATAGAAGGACCACATTCAAGGGGCATTATCATATTATAAATGTGTATAAGAGGTGTAGGCTACATGATCAAGCTGTAAATGTGTAAGTTAAGGTGTAGGCAGTAGCCGACAAGGGGCGGCTAGAGAAGAACCCGCTCGTTGCCGCACAATGTCCGCCCCTCCACTGCAGTTTATGACTTGATTCTGCAGGTTTCAACCATCAGACTACCCTGATGGGTTTTAAACAAGTCAATCAAGAGTGGTTATGTTACCAGACCACATCGAGTGTCATGCAGATATATACAGGACATGCATTCCCTCCAAAACGGTTTCCTCAACGCGCAGAGAACAGCAACAGTTGCAGGTCATGCAATCATGAATAATATTATGCATTTCATTTCAACCCAGTAGTACCAAATGATGCTATCGCCTTTCATCTTGCACCCTGCTGCATGCCTGGCACTAGTGCGCTTTACCTTCCTCCTCTCCCATGCGTTCTTCCTTCCAGGTACAGCAAAGCAGCATCAACCTCATCCACTTCCCGACCAAGAGCTCTATGGAAGAGCCAGCCGCCTCGGATGTACAGATGGCCGGTCACCGAGCACTGCCCTGCGGTCGTGAGCACTGGTTCCGACAACCAGAAGGCAACATAAGAAGTAGAGACTCTTGGGCGGCACAGCTTCCTTCTGCGAAGAGAACTTATGTATGCGGCGCTTCATTCGAAAAGGATGGGCCAATGAGCCGCTGATACTGTTCAGGGGACCCCACGGGTTGGCCAATCAGCTCCGATAACAGGAACGTGGGCGGGACAATGAAGTGCTGCTACTGGCCAGGGGACCCCACGGGTTGTCTTACCAGTTAATTGGCATAAAAAACATTTAGGTAAACGTATTTTGTGTGGTTGTAGTTGTTGTACAGTTGCATTGGTCTATCAATAGAATATAAAATGATGGTCTTTATAACACACGATGGGGACCTTCCATGTGTAATACACACGTTATATAGGCTTACAATAATCCACCATATATAAATTGAATAAAAAAGTGAAGCATTGCTGTTTTTAACACATTTTATTTTGTTAGCTAATGAAGCAAATAAAATGCCAGGATGTCTGGTCCATGTCATGATGTGTCGTAGAAATACAAAAAAGTGCAAAATCCCCATGGTTCCCCTTTTAAGAAAATGTTTTAAATTAAGATGAACATAGTATCTCACGGCACAGAAGACAAGTTCCAACCTAGCAAGGCTCAAAGATGGTTCTTACATAGCACGAAATACAACTAAGTGCGCTTAAGTCAAACTGGTATAAAATACAGTACACACGTATATAAAGAGGGAGTCTGTTGTTAGTTGAGCTCATTGATAATGTTTGAAACTTCCTTTAATGTAACTCAAGTCGATAAAGTCAGACAGGGCATCAACCACATAGGTAGACTCCATCTTTAAACAAAGCTCTTAGTCAGTATATTTCTCAACAGTGAATAAATGCTAAAGCAAAGTTTAAAACATATTTTCTCACTTCTTGTTCAGACATACCTGGTAACGACAAAATTATGAGCAAAATAAAGTTGGGTGCAAACAGAATCTTGAATAATGAGAAGTTGCCTTAATGTAAATACAGAAAGCCTTAATAAGTGGGGCTACACTTGAGGGTGAATAAAGAACCATATATCACACTCCATTTATAAGTAATTGTTCTACATTTTGTCAATGTTTCTTGGTGTTTTATTCAACAGATACATCAAACTCCTTCTGGCGTACAATCGTCCAGAACCAAAAAAACTGTCCCTCATTAATTTACACATTTGGCCATGATAGAAATAAGGGCTGCTTAACTGCATAGGATGACCAGTGTTGAGCAGGTAATAACAACCTTACAACCCTCTTAGAATGAACAGAAGAGAGGAACGACGATGAGTCAATATATCAGCACCTTCTCCCCTCAATACCATTTATTGTTCAGTCCACCTCTGCCTCCATAAGTAATGCAGAACCATAACACATCTGAGGATAGAAGACCGAATAGCAAATGCCCACTATGGAGAACCAATTACAAGATGGTAATGTAAGGTTGTGTAAGGACACACCCTTTGACGTATTTACAAGTGATATTTCACCAGAAATAGGGCTAGAGGGGCATAAACATTAACTCCTTCAAAATACACTGGTTGTCTCAAATTGACAAAATATATTTCTTTCTGTTTCTGTTTCTTTTCTTTTATCTAAAAAAAATATTTGGAGACCAACATACCAGTGTATCATTTGGAGAAATTTTAAACCGGTATGGTACCAATACTAGTTAACCTAGTAGTAGTGAGGGCTTACTTCATCTGACCCTATCAGCGGTACAAAAAACAAAATATGTCATCATATGATAACATGACATGTTATCATATCATTCATCAGTTTAACTAACTACATCAGAGATAAGTTTAACAAAATTCTGAGTCGGTGGGTTTGTAGGGACAAAGTAGGAATCAACCGTCCCCACATACTCTCTAATTGGGGGATGTGTTTGCATACAAAATGTACATTCTACATCATGCAGTAGCACCATGGTTTCATGAGGTCAACAGCGTAGCCGCAGGGATCCCTTACTTCCTCCTGCCACAAAACTTCCCCTGGCAACCTGTGACAAAGTTCACAAGAATACCACCTGCAGTTAGCCTTAGATTAAATAGCGTCTTGAACACAATCAATGCACAATGCATACGAATTGTGTTAAATGTTTTCTCATAAAATCACTTTCAGTCCATCCAACAGGCCCATCTTATCTCTTAACATGATGTCCGTTCGATTACCACAAACTGCTAATAACCAATGATGAATGGTATCCTTGAAAACACTTGTCTTTCTCCACAAGCCAGAGGCTAGGAGTTAATCACGGTAACTTTAAATAGATGCTACGCACCCCGGGAGGCTCCTCCTCCTCCTGCAGCTCCAAGGAAGCCCTGCAGGGCCCCATACTTTGCTGCTTTGGCTGCACAACAAGGAGATAAAAATGGGGGACATTTTAAAATAGAAACCATACAGTGGTTCTCATCCAGTTCTAATTCTGCTGTGCTGCGTTGCTCGGTCTGTGTCTGGGGATTTGGTGTCTGACCAAAGCATCGCGGCACTGCCCTGCGAGACAAGGGCAATTACATGCCTGTACACTTAGCCGATTGATATTCAGGACTGTCTTCAAGCAACAGGCGTGTAGACAGGCTGGGAATCAATGATGTTAATAAGCAGGAGTCCAGATTGATGAAGGTTAGGAAAAGAACAAACTGGACCTTAACATGTAGCAGCTGGGTTGTTGAAGCAACCGACAAGCACAGATGTGTTGAACATTCACCTTTTTTAATTTGTATAATATCGGAACGCATAATTAGTCTTGTGAGCCACATTAGTGTGATTCAGGGAAATCACACAAGTGTGACGAAGGACCTATCGTGATGCATTTCCAGGGCAACCGCACAGATCACCAAATAATCGGATGTGATGTGGCGGCAGTTAGCGGTCTCAGGAACCAGCAACAGTTTGCTTAAAATAATCCCCTGTGGTTTAATCCCTGGTTATGTTCAGGTTTGCTTGGATGCAGATTATAGAAAAGCAACAACCAAACACGAGAGGAAGGGGAGGACGCTGGTGTCTGGTACCTTGTTGAGGAGTCAGTGGGGCAGGTACATATCCACCTATATCACACACAGATCCCACAGGAAACAGACAAGCATTTTGCATGTTCACTAGAGGTCAAATAAAATACTATGTAAATGGCGCAATGTGAGAACACTT
>JAOPJJ010000047.1:8803891-8829320 GCA_027122795.1 Enchelyopus cimbrius
CTTACCCCGTCCGCTTTTGCCCTTTTTCATAGTTGGTGTTTTGTGGTGTGGGGTGGGGGGGGGGGGGAATAGGAAAGGTGTGAGACAGCACCACCCCCCTCTCCCCCACTTATCTCTCTCCCTCTCTCTCTCTGTCTCTTTCTCTCTCTTTCTCTCACTCTCACCCTCACTCTCACTCACGCCGCTCCCCTCTCATCCATAAGGAATTGGACTGTCTGGCAAGCATTTGCATGGACACAAAAAAGGCTTATCTTTTAGCGTTAACACAGGGCCAGAAGAAGAATCGCAGAGCAATTATCCCCAAATTATTACTCGTTTTCCATGGCTCCCCATTTCCAACCTGGTTGACTCTGAAGCGCCAAGCAATAATGTTTTTTATGTCCCATTCCTAAGAAAATTAAACACAGCCACAACCGGTCACAGCTCAGTCCCCAGGGGGCAGCGTTAAGGTCTGAGGGTGCAGCGAGCCTGGAGGGAGGATGTTGCGTAACCCTACTCTGTGGTACGTAGACAAGCATCGACATTACTGAGTGACGACATCATGATACAACGGCAGGACACACACGCACAAAACAAAAAACAGAGTCTGCTTCAGTATCCAGGGCCAAGGCCTGGTTAGCGGTCAAAGAGTAGCTAGCAGGCAGGCATGGTATTGCCATGTCCTCCCAGCACGGGGTCAGTCTCGGACAGGACATTGCAACCACTGATGGGTCATCCGCCTGTCTGTCCCTGACCCCAGAGTGACCTCAGTATCGCATGTGTCCAAAAATGCTTCAAACATGTGCCTCGCTGGTACGTACCATCCATGCTGTGTGTGTATGTGTGTGTGTGCGTGTGTGTCAGTCATCTGGCTCAGCCTGCTGCCCCCTTACGAGAGCAGAGAGACCGCAGCCCAGGTACCGGCGCTGCTGGACCCCTGACAACATTCTGCTCATAGCCAGGATTCCACTTTTAGGAAACTCTCCAAAGCAAGGGATTCAACATACGGTAGAGGCATAAGCACACAAGAAAAATCAATGAGGTGATACTTTCTTCTAATCTTACCCAGGAGGCAGCATTAGGTAGAGTTTTCATCCTCACAAGGCCATAAAAACAAATGATTCCCTTACCTGGAACACCTCAGAAGCACCTTAATTCTAAGCCTACCGTTTCAGAGTTAAACGTCCCTTTATTCATCTATGCAATGAAACTGATTTTATTGGAGTAAAAGCAGCTGTCCACTGATTGATAATCAGCATAGTTCAGCATAAACTATCTGTAACTGTCACCGATCTCCCAGATATTGTGTTTGTAGGAGCCTTGTCGTGAGGCCCACCATTGATGGGGAATATGGTCTCCATCAATGGTGGGTGACATGGAAACCCAATTTCTTAGAACACACCTCTTTCAAATGTCTGTCATGGGCCATTCATCTATATTGTCAGGTGGCAAATGTTTGGGATTTAAAAAGAAAACACTTTTTGGGTTTGTTTCCCCTGGTTCCCCAAGTTGCGACCATGGTCATTACTTTTTCAGACCTGAAGCTGACAGACGTGGCTTGTTGCAAGCATACAAATAGGCCTTGCCACAGTCCAAAACACACAGAATTATTCATCCTTGTGACATCCACCATTCATATCCCATTCCCTCACGCTGACATCCTTTCACAGGATGAGGTCCAGAGAAATATTCTTTCTAATTGGGAGAAAGAGTCCGAAAGAGGTTTAAATGAAGTCATGAAGAACCTTTTTCTGGGGAATGAAGTTGGCATGCAAAACTCCAGACATGCTGCAACACAATAAAAGGCCAAAACAGGTATAAGTCACGTGAATGAATCGCCAGATTGCTGCATAATACCATACATCAAATGTTCTGTCACGTTCTCCCCACATGCAAGCTATTAAACCCTAGCTGAAGTTATTTAGTTAGCCTTTGGTGCGAAACAAGGACAG
Organism: Enchelyopus cimbrius; assembly: GCA_027122795.1. NCBI lineage: Eukaryota > Metazoa > Chordata > Actinopteri > Gadiformes > Gaidropsaridae > Enchelyopus > Enchelyopus cimbrius. Next base: position 8,805,823 of record JAOPJJ010000047.1, read on the forward strand.
AAAATGATTCAAAGGAACCCATAGGAACCCCAGTCAATAACATCATTGATAGGTTTTCTTTCTTTTTTTTATGGTTGGCCTGGTCTGTTTAGAACCAATGCTAACTGACAGCAGTTAAACTGCGCGTTTTCCCATCCAAAACAATACGCAAGACATGGCTGTTGTCTGCATCCCAGGTGAGCCCCACTGCATGAGCTAAAAACATTCGCTTGATTCAAGAGCAGAGCGAGAGAGAAGACTGGAACGTCTCCCACCTCTGGTGATTACGGATAATCATTAGTTATCATGCAAACATTTGGAGGACACTGAGCTAATGTTGTGTTTTGCACGGCATATACACCGTTCCTTCCATGTTTGGTTTAGGACTGATGGCCCTAATTATCCTAGGCCTGCTTCAGAGGTAGAGGATCATTCTGGAATGAAGATGTGTTTTCCTCGATTTATTGTTTCAGTCCAAATGAAGGCTTTGGTTCATGTCTGGGGCTCTTCCTTTGGGCTAGGTCACAAGGTGTTTTTGCCAAAAGGCTGATGTTGTACATGTTTGAGAGAACAAATAAAGTTCACAAAGACCTGACAGTACCACTAATTCGATTTAGGAATTGTTCTCTCGCCTAAGCATTGTGTGATCAACGATGGAATGACAAGACTCCTATTTCCAACCACATCAAAAAAAATGTTTGTTGGAAGTACATAACATTTGCATATTCATTTTACTAGGACTCCATGCGAGATTGAATGGAATCAACGAACCAGGATTTCATAATGAACATTTAAAAGGAAGTTTGTTATGTGTAAACATCAAACATTGCTGCTGTCGTCAGTATAGTGATATCAATTATTGTTATTGTAATTATTGCAATGGATGTTCGGCATGCCCATTGTATCCAAAAATATTCAGAATAATATTAGGTTGTATTTATGTTCTATATAGGCCTATTCTTAAACTCTGGTACACGGCAAACATGTGGTGTATGTGGCTTTGAGCAAAGTATTCAGGTTTGTTTTACTTTTTATAAAATATAAAAAAGACAGCTAATGGGGTAATGGTTTCTATAAAAACAACCCCTCTGGAACCAACAGCTGTTCTACTTTCTATGTTGAAATAAATCCATGGCCATTTATGTCTGGAATACTTTTTGGCTTATTTAAAAATATGAATCAGTCATTCCTAGGTTCTGTGCACATGCAATCGTGACAAGGGCTATCAACAAAGTTTTGATCTGTCCCTTTGCATTTCAAATTTTGCTCAGCACTACTATAGTTGTGATAAATTGTTTGCAACATCTCATCCTACATCATACATTTTTCAGATGAACCACCAGACTATGTCACCGGTTGACTTTGTTTATCTCTCGCTGATGACAGAGTGGTTACACAGAAATAACAGGTAAACTATCAATGCATCTTCAATGATTGCAATCTTGATAAAAGTGTTGATTTACTTTGACAGCTGTAATAGACGTATAATACCCTTAGGTTCAAGCTGGAAAGGAAGCTTGTAAACTGTCTGGTCATTGAACAAATTATATTTAAGCACATTATAAAACATATGTATTTTCTTTTAGATTGAGTATATAGAATGTGGAATATTGTGTTGCAATTTGTCTATTAGGATTGGCATCAAGCTGAATTACATTGAGTTTCCCCGTAGGGTCTCATTGTTGTTGAAGTAGCGGTGAGTTATGTGTGCTTTGGTCACTGATGAGACACAGATCATCTACAGAACGCATCCCTGACACAACTCGTCACTCTTATATGGCGTTCATGATAAATGTACAACTGTCCATCGGTGAGCTTATAACAAACATATTTTCGTCTAATTTGAGTAATCTAGACAGCCTAGCGCACAGTTTAGACAGTTGTGTTTTGTCCCTCTGTGTATTGTAATCTTGTTGCAGTATTGGGACATTGCTGTAGAACACACGGGCCACAGTGTGGTACAACGATCCTTTGTTCACTTGATAAGTGTTTACATGTTGCAGGGGACTGCTGTCCTGGCTTAGAGGAGAGACCCAGTTATCCTCCCATGATCACAGATGGAGATTTGGCCCTGGTTATTTCATGGACTTCTCTGAGAGTGTAGCTCTCTACAACGCTGTTTGGTAAATGGGTGACACTGCCCACGCAGATTTTATAGCCATCAATTAATTAGTTTAGTCAATACAACAAAAAACTGACTTCAGTTATGTTGGACTCTACACCCCGAAGAGAGACAGATCTTCTTCTGCCCCCAGGAGGAGAGAATTGACCAATGTCTTGAAGGAACATGGTTGCTCTGATTCAGTGTGCAGAGAGAGTGCCGTTTTTTTAATGGCCTTTAATGAATTCTGGTGTCACCACCAAACAAGGCATAGCAGACTGGCCCACCTCCAAGGTGAACAACAGACATCCAGACCACACTCCAGATGTGGGCTCTCTGTGGTGACATTACTCTGTATGCGCGGCGGGTTCCAACTTACATCCAGCCCTGGCCAAGACACCGGGGGGAGAACTGATGAGTTCTGGTGAGAGCCAGACCAGGCGGCCCAGTGACTCATATTTGGCACGTACGTTTTTCTACACTCCACTTTGTAGGAAGTACGTGTAGACTCCAGCTCTATGGCCCGTCATCCATGTATTTACTCTCGCGGCCCTCCGTGCTCAATAATACATTTTGCGGTTGGCCTCAGATCCTCAGCCAACACGCGTCCTCAGAGACGACTGTGAAACCAACCGACATTTGGAATGATGGACCGTGTTATAATGTCGATCAGTCTTTTGTTTATTGCCTGTCTGTGTTCTAGATGTATTAGCATGTCAAAAATATAACTAAACATTGTGTCGTAAACTAAATAGAGGTTTGTTTGGGGCTATTTGTAATAGCTTTTTCACGCCCTTTACAGAGTGGTTATGATGCCGCAAGTACAGGTTGTGAAAATATTCTGATTCACCATGTTTAAAACTGAGTTCACAATGGAAACATATTTAGCATAGCGTACAGCTGGGGCAGATACAAGACTACGGTATTCGGCTAGTAGGCTACAGAGACTATTTATGGGCGTAGTTCTGGCGCCCCCCTCCAACGCCATGTGTGCAGAGTACAGATTTCACCCAGCACCACCCCAGCCTCCACCTGCTTTGGTTGTGCTCCGTGTATGTAGCGTACGCACTGGGTTGAGATATCTGATGTACCCCTGGGGGGGATGGTCTACTGCTCCCTGTTCTCAAATGTTGGTACGCTGTATCTGACTCCTGCAGGCCATGCTTTGAATCCTACAGCAGGGAGCGCAAGAAAAGAGAGAAACCATACCACCAAACTAAATTAAACGATCTATGACAGGTGTGTTTCCTCACCGAATTACCATTGAAGTGTGTGTAAGAAATGATCTACAATTATCCACAGAATGTGTAAAAATCAAGGTGAAAAATGAAGGGGGACAGCCAATTGAAAGTCACCCCTCCGTAAGAGACATTAAAGAGAATTTGGGAAACCAGTAGCCACTGCAAACTGCATTTTCATGTTCCGCAGAGTACGGGAAACGTGGGTAATACTATCCCAAACCCACGATTTAATCAGACAGCTATGGGACAACTGGAGTACCCCGGTCCTCTCTGTCTACTTGAACAGTGCCTTTATCATTACTGCATTTGTCATCCATAAAATTCCCTGTAAATCTCAAGAGCTCGTACTCAACACTGCACTTTGTTTGCTTTGAAGCATTATGTGTGAAGTCAATCGGATAAACGGTTGAAGAACAGACATACATGCATACACTTCCAATATGTATTTGTTTAGAAAGTTAGATACCTTTTTCATGCATTGTCTCTCTCTGCCTTGCGTGTACGCCTGGTGAGCGGGGTGCATGGATATTATGCATATTCTCACCTGGCATGTTTTTGATACATCTGGTTTTCTACATGCAAACCCGGAATGACAGATTTCCTCTGAAAACTTGGAACCTTGTTTGCTTTATCCATCTCGAGCAAAGTGCTGTGCTGTCAACATATAGCACGTGCATGATTTATGATTCTGACAAATAGGGAATTTATTTTTTATTAGCCTTATCAGAACATTTCTCAGGCCTGTAGAGAAATGCAAGTATGGCCAAGGACCACCAAAGAGCCGAAGAGAGAGGGCACAGGCCTTCGACAATGTGTGGGCAAAAATATTGAGAGTGGACATGTTTGGAATGCTCCAACCATCAGGCAGGCTGCTAGAAATATATTAATGTGGTACGGAGTGTGTGTTTAAGTAAAGTGTGTGAACTGTACTTGGAATTAGACCCAAATAAACAATACCCCTTCCCCAAGCCATCGACAGAAAACTAGGTTCTGCAACATTTCAATAAAATTGTAAATGAAAATCATTTCCCTCAGTTGTAATGTACTAAACACGCAATTTCTCAAAGATCCATTATGCCAGTCACATATCAACCTGTTGATCCTGATAGGCCCACTAACACACTTCCTGGACATTGTTATCATTTCCTTATTTCCCAATACGTTTACTTAGTGAGGGACCCCTACGGTTTCGTAATGAATGAGCAACTCTTTTTCTTGAACACCGCTATAAGGAAAGTTTTTGAGAAACTTGATTGAATTCCTAGATAAGCTGGCAAGTTCTCACACTGGACAAACGCACACACACACACACACACATTGACGGCAAAAAGCAGTTTACGCCCCTAGAAAAAGACGCACTTGCCAACAATCTTCCGTTTGACAAACAATCAGGAGGGACTGCCCCCTCCACCTTGGGAACCAATTAGGGAGCTAATCAATCATCGAGTGGCCAAACGGACCGTGATCCCACGCCCCGAGGCCGAGCTGTCGGGGATACTTGGAACAAACAGCGTTTTCTTAACTTAAGGTTTAAGAAAATATCGTGACATTTCATCGCAGGAAAGAATGCAAACACAACGGACCTCAGCTCCGATTGCCCCCAAACACCCACATGGCGAGGAGCTTCCGTTACCAAGGGCAACTGAATGGCCCGTCATTGAAAAATCACAATAAAATAAATATTATCGCGGTGAGCTGTAAGGGTGAGTATTTTCACCATGAACCAGGCTCTTTATTAAAGGGTAAGTGCTCTTGGTAAGTGGCCACAACAACAACAACAACAACACCTTCCCAGCGGTTTTGGGATCATCAGTTAAACAACACAAAGTGAGAGACTGTCTGCAGGGAGGTGATGGAGACAGTTAATTTGAAACGTTTTTTAACTTTCTGGCCTTTTGTTATGCTGCTGTCATGCTGATACAAAGTGTTGTTGTTTTAGCAGCTCTTGTTGGTTAAGCCACTATTGTAGTTGGCAAATTCGAAGGATAACATATTTTGTCTGTCAACCTATCTACATTGTCCAACTTGGGAGGGCTGTTGATACTGTGCTGAGGCCAAAGCAAGTTACCTTGTCTATTTGATGACGTTTTCAAAGATAATTATGTTGACTGCACAAAATCGGAAATTCACAGATTCACAGATGGTCTTTTCTCTGAAATATATAGTCTAATAAAACCTATATTTGACCAAGTTAATGCTGAACAAAGCTCAACCTCCTCAACGTATGATTAGTTATAGAGTTTGAATTAATGTTGCATGAGAGAAAAACAAATGCCTCTTTCAAGGGCAAATGAAATAAGAAAAGCAGGGTCTTGGACTGTCATCAATGTACAATCAAGTTGTACTCCTGTTGTATGTGAACAGCTTTGGTTAGCTGTACAACCTACATGGTCGATGCCAGGTCTGTCAGCCCTTCTGTGTCTCAGCATAATACAAGAGGCTTTCTCGAATACTTCTGCCTCAAGAATGTTGGAGGTCTCCATGTGTTGACATGCAAAGCAAACCTTGACTAATGAGATGGATGCTCCACCGTTAAGACTTTGCTTGGGTTACATTCTCCAACGGTTACGTACCAGGCCCCGACGTCCTGATTTGAGGGCTGGACGAAGCGAGGTGAATTGTCAAGCCACCCTTGTTTACTTCATACGAGAACACATCATAATCCAGAATAATCAAACACATCATTTGTTAAAAAAATAGAGAACTGAACCAAACAAATAATAAGACAGGTGGTCTGACCTTCACCGTCCGGTTAACCAGACCACGGAGAGGGGAGGCCCCCAGGGGTCTTTAAGAGGGTCTCAGCCAGAGCGATACGAGCCACAGCACTAGCAGAGAGCCATGACACCGGCCGGCCTCCTGGAGGTACACTCCACAGATGATCAGGGTGATGGCACTGCTTTCTCTTGGCCTGAAAACACACACGACCCAACGCGACCAACAGAATTAATATTTTGTACCTATTTTTTACCGAACAAAGCCTGAACAGGTTGCTGATACGCAGTCATTTTGTAATAAATGTTGTGTTGTTTGGTTGTGCGCCAGAGGTTGGATGTTAAATGCATAGAGGGGAAATGGATGTCAGTTTGGTCAATGTGAATGTTTTCCATCTGCTTGGTGCATAAGGGATTAAACCTCTGCGTTATTGGGCTGATGTTTGTAGGGTTGTCTGCATGTAACAAATACAGTTCTGAATCAGTTTTATATGCGTGCCTTGCTTCATACTCACCGTTTGCCACTGATATACATATCTATCTATCATCTATCTAACTTTCACTCTATAGAATGATATATAGGTTTTTCCCAATAGTAAACAAAATTATCTGTAGTAATAGCAGAATATGTGTTTTTTTTGTTTTTTTGTCTGACTTTACAGGTGTCTGAAATAGGCAAAATAAATAAAGTTGATATCTGACGTAATCCATTAATCCGTTAATCCCATACACATACACTCTAAACATGCGTTAGAACTTTGGGGCTGTCAAAACAGCAAACACATGCAATAGTCCTATATAATTTCCTTAAACTATTGCCATCTCGTTGAATGTTTATTATATTTAATTGAATTGGAATGAAAGCCTCAGACAAAACAGCAGATCATGAGGAGAGCAAGATGGATGAAGATGTGAGAAGAAAGGTGGATGAAGTTAACCAAATACAAACACATTTCCATATTGTGTTTTGTTGCTAAGCCTGTATGGAGGCATGTATATTAACATCTTGCCCAAATGTAATTCCTTGTCTCCTAAACAGTTTTTCTTTCACCAATAAGAAACAGACCAACAGTCTATCATTGCTTATACGCAGGCCCTGTGTGGCCCTGCCCCGTTTCTGTTCCTTCCGCAGCACTGCAACATTCCCTGGGCAGCTGCAAAAAATTGCAGGCCAGTTTCGGATGTTTGCCGAGACTGAAATCACACAAGATAGATTTGGAGGCCACACTGTGCCATAGTCTGGAGTATCACTGACACAGTGCAGTCTGGGGTGTAGCGCAGCAGCCCCAAGTTAGACGCAAATTCCCACCTGGACATGCAAGAACAATTTCTATACAAATTCCCTGCATCCAAAAACCAGCATGTTTCATTTGCAGCTTGCAACCATCTGGAGTTCTGGATTTAAAACCTTTCTATGTTGTCTCAGTTGCAAACTGAGATAACAAACCAAATGTTTTTATCCTTCTTCTACACAGACAATAAAATGCTCTTAAGGCTCTATAAGCTAACTAGTTTCTTCAAATCATATCTCAACCGGCGCAGGTAGACACATACATTCTTTTATCATGTGCTTTAGTCCAAAGTGACTTACAGTGAGTGACAGGTAATGAATGAGCAGATAGGGGCTAGGCATCACTTTCAGGATAGATACCCCACCATTTAAATGATTGTTTAATACATAACTGTATTAAACAAGCTTTCTTTGTTAAACAAACAGACAGGATTTAAAACCTTTCTACAATTATTTGTGTGACTCATGAATGTAATGTTTTGTCTACATTGACTAAACACTTCTCTTCAGAAGGACGGACATGGCCAAGAACAATTTAATCAGATTAATATTCCAATGTTTCACTGTAACATAAGACCTGACAGCATACGAGGGAGACAAATAACCCTGCAATTAATACTAGTTGAAATATTGGAACATTAACTTCATACTTAAAATGTTTCAGGTCCAGAAACCTAAACACGTAACTCACGCACATCACGTCATTCAATGTCTGGCACACTTTAAGCCTACCTAACACAAGAATCAATCCAGTTATTCCTAAAATTGGCCTCAGATTTTTTTCATATTTAGGCAAAAAATCCCTGAATGGCTTTGTTGCACAACCTGATCTCCTGAACTCCATAAATGTTTAAAGGTGCCACAGAACAAACCACCATGTTTACATTAGCCACAAGTTGAGCCTGTGCTCCGTCTTCTCTGATCTCACGGTGATGCGTGATCTCTCCAAGCAGCTCTGCAGCCCGTACTGATTCATGATCAGCCATGCTTCTAGACATTGTATGGGAATAGGGCTACAGTTGGATTTAAACTTGCAGTGTAACATGCTTGAAAAGGTTAGGAACCAAGTGTTTGAGTGTTTTACTACTTTACTAGTGCTACCCTAGGGATTCATTCATAATGCTAAGAGCTGTGTGGTTAGAGAACCTCAATGGTGGCCCTGTATATGGCGAACAGACATCAACATGTGAGACGTGAACATGTTGAGAACCTCACAGTGGCCTCGATGCCTCCTGTACTGATGGGTTTCTAGATGATGCCAGTGCTCTCCACGTTGTATTCCTGTGCAACTGCGGACATAAATGTAAGTAAATGGCAGAAAAATATATTTTTTTGGGCCATGGTAAGTTTCAATTCATGATCGTAGACAAAAAAATCTATCAAAAATCGTCCCTGCAAATTAATGAACTTTGATAATCAACATGAACATGAAAATATCATTCAGTTATGTGAGATATGAAGGCCCTAATGCTAATTCTTAGTGTTCAGTGGCAAATATGTGTGCAGTAGCGTAAAGTTAGCACACAGACAATGGCTAAAATCTGTACAGTACAGCACAGGTACAAAGATGTAAGAAATAACACAACGCCTGGCCCCATGATGGATTAAAAAACAAGTTGTTAACAATAATTAAATTTGACCTGTGGCTGGGTTGTTCTAAAGTGAACTTTCTACTCCCATGTGGGTTTCCCTCGGATCCATTTCAACAATATTGCTGAAATCCAAACTTTCCCCCCTGAACAAGATGGGGGTTTCCAAGCTAGCATCTGCAACAAAAAAAAGACAGAAATCATTCCTTAGAATCCAAACTGGTGACCTAATTGATTAAATCTCCAACTCATGTGTATATCACATTGCAACCATTGTGGTTGCCCTGAGCAGCTGTTGTTGTTAGTGATGAGGACTATTTTAGTTGGCCAGTAAGTTGATGAAGCACCTGTAGAGTTCCTCAACCATCACTCGTTTCTTATAGGGACACATGGTTTTATTTGCTTTAATTGCAGCTGTCTCTCGTTGGCTCATCGACGAAATGTGTATGATGTGCTGTTAACTATATGTCCACATCTCTTACACACACAGACACACACACACACACACACAGCATCACTTCATAATTTACCCATTTTCATGAATGGTCTTTTACACAGGATACATTACATCAGGAAAGACTTGAAAAAAAGACAAAAAGTCAAAGAAAAGAGAGTAAATCCATCTGGAGCATGTGTTTATACACGTTAAATACGTTGACCCTTTGCCTGACAACAGGCCCCCTGCGACTTGTCTGCCAGCCCCGGTTGATACACTTGGTTGAAAGAATCGTAATCGAAAAGGCCAAAAAAGAAACGCAAATCAATGGCCAACATTGTTCTCCAGCCCCATCACCGCGGAGACGGCATCTGCCAGACTCCCTGAGGTTTTCCGTCCCTTGTGGCCGAGCGCTATACATCATCCAGACATCATGCAGGAACTGCAGCCTTTAGCGGACATTAGACTTCTCCACGAGCCCCTCAGAGTATGCCTGTATCATATCCAGCTGACAATTCAAATGGTTCAAATAGCAAAAAAATAGTAACTGATATGTCCCATTGATTCCTCCGAACAACGTTAGACCGGAATTACATGGAAAAACAGAATAAGGGTATTCCCATCTACTCCCTCTGCAGGAGAGTACAGTTGAATTTGAAGCTCGTTAATTTTCGATTGGCTTCTCTACATTCCTCTTTTATTAGGGTTTCTAAATCAGTACTAATAGTCCTGCAAAGAGGGTTCTATTGTTATATTGTAAGGTCCCATTTTGCCCAGTCCTTTTCCATCATTGTTGCTTTATCGTTCTTGAAGGTCTGAAAACATTCTGTATTTCCCTTAAGATTTTGTTTAAATCCTTTCTCAAGCCAACAGCACAGAATGACCACATTTTTGCTATAATAAAGCCAGGCTCCATTCCATGCATCTTGGATGGAAGACATTGAACACACTGTACACACATTTTCCTCTGCTCTTTATAGTTTATAGCACACTGTTGATCTTTATGGCTCCGTCTTGGACAGGAACTCATCGTATGAGAACGTGCGTCAAGCATGGTCATATCAGTTGCAAAGGCACACCTAAATACTAGCTGAAGATAACTTGACCAAAGGAAAAGTTAGAATTGCACATGATACCATTCCAAACACGCGCTGTTCCAAGTCATGCAGTCATGGAGACTGGACAAGTCAGGGAAACACTTTAGTCAGGACAAAAAATGAAAAGAAAAAAACTTTAATCATCCCTGTTAAGCCCCAAAGGCGCCGCAAATGTAATTCCCGCCTCGAAATATTTGTAGCATTTCCAATTTGCACGGTTGAGCGTTGCGAAATATGGGCCTTAAACACATTCTCCAGCCCTGTTGTTGATTAAGACCGCTGTTCCCACATTCTCCCGAGAGGCGCTATGGCTTATTTACACCATCCTGAACTGTGCACTGAACATGGTGCGTGCACCAACAAGCATAATATCTAAACATGACCAGCTGAGGCCACAGTCAATCATGTGGAAGTCCCCAGTTACAACATATACACCAGCTATCACATATTCCACCGAGCATCTGTTTATTGATCTAGCACTGCAATGAGATCAAGGGGGTGGTTCTTTCCTGAATTAGGATATCGTTCAATATCGTTTAGCTGTAGTCTCTGTTATTTTTCCCAGTGTCAGTTTGAAATTTCAGTTTGTTATTCTACATACATGGTTATCGTTAAAACTGGTTGTCACTAAATTGCTGTTATCGTGGTGAACTTGAGACCGTTGTTGAATGAAGTTATTAAAAGATATTGAATAGTTTATAGCTGACAGTTCAGCTATTAAAGCATAATAGAACATGCTCTGCTTCGATACTCTTCATCTCCCCTTTGCAAAATATATTCAGGCTATCAAGTTGTGCTTTTTGGTACATTTATTTTTTGTCCCCTCCAAGCATAACCTTTAAACACTTTATTACTCTGCACGTGCCAAAACAACGTTTATTTGTATATTAGAGTTGCAATAAATAAAAAGAAAATAAACTAAGACCTAATGAACAAATAATCTCCAACATGATTAAAAGTCAACAGTTCTCCCTTGAAAGGTACACTATACAACTGTACCAGGAAATGTCATGTTTTGAGGGATGTGTCGTGTACAATCTCTCCGCCACCTGGCCAGCGACCGCGGTGTAACGGGCCCTGTCGCAGAGCTCCACTGTGAGCCTGGTTAATTGCTGGATGTGGTTTTTGGCGTGACAATGTGAGTGTTTAATAGGGCAAAACCACTGCGTAACGTCTGTGAAATGTCCAGCGAACATGCTCAGGAAGGGCCTGGCATCATTGTTCTCTGTGCATGTGCGTGTGTTTGTGTGTCCACGCGTGAGTGAGAGAGGTAATGAAGTAAGCAGTCGGAAAGTTGACACAAGGGAAATGAAAACAACTTACATTGCCTGGGTCCCTCTCTTCCAGGACCAGTAGGTCTGAGGTCCCTTCCTCTCCAGACCTGCTGTGAGGGAGGTTCTCCAGCTCCAGACACTGAGACTGATTTAGCTCTTCCTAAAATGGTTTGAGGTCAATCCTAACCAAGCACATCATAACACCTCCACGTTCCTCCTACTAATAACTCCACATACAATGTGATAGCCATAAACCTGGGCCAACATATTTCGAGAGCTACAGACGTGGGAATGGGACGACTTCTCTGCAGGCCCTGGCGTGATCTCCCACGCTTGAGAAACCCTTCGCACTCATCCAGGCCTCTGCTCCGGTCCAAGACAATAAAAAACTCCAGCCATTAAAGGACCGTCAGTGTATTTGTGGAAGGTGTGGCCCTGAACATGCTGTGATACGGCACATTGAAAAGCCCAGACTTATTAATGGAGGATGGAGTCAGCCAGCTAGTACGGCCACCATCTCCACCAGGCCCCTCTGGAGCTGGTGTTCACACCGGCCCAAGTGCTGTAAATCTGCTCTATCTGCCTGCACAACAGGAAGTCATACCCTACTCCCCTCTTCAGACAAGATCTCATTAGAAGAGAGAGAAACCCCTTTGTTTGACCGGGTGCTTCCCAAAGCCGCCAACGTTCTATATTCGTACATCCTCTGATGGAAAACACATCTTTTATTTTTTTAAATTTTTGCAGAAAGATAAACATTCACTTTCCAGTGTCCCTGGTCTCATCTTCACTACGAACAATCACGGGTGAATACTACCACATCAGAAACTTGTGCGTCGGGGCGTAGCCCCGCGTTAGAATGAGGTAGGTGGGATATAAAGATGGAGCGATGTGGTCCAACGCTCAACCGAGGGGCAGCAGCACGCAATCTGAAGTCATTTCCAAACTGCTATCCAGGAGTGCAGATAGACGGGTGCACTGTGATTACTCTTGTCATCAGTCCTAAATCATTCTCTTGCCAGCTGGATTTTTTTTACATCTTTGATATTTGAAAACGGGACATGTGTATATCTCATATCCTTGAGCTTAATTGTTTGAAGAAGAAAAAATACTTTGCACCAACCGCAGATGCTTAAGATCACACTTTTTCAACTATGCAAAAATCAGCGTCATAACTTTATAAGATAGCCTAAGAATCCATACATGTAAGCAAAGTGTACCACTGATCTACATAATTAAAAATGTTAAAACATTAAGACAGAAGGCATCATATATACTGATTCAATCATAACAGTGGTAATGCAAATACTGTGATTTCAAACCGTGTCAATGTGTTCTCCGTGTCAAAGGGATTCTCATGGTCCAATGCAATTTCAGCTTAAAACAATTTCTGGATCATGTTCATTTGTATGTTTGTCTTTATATGAGTCATTCCTCTCAAACTATCTTCTCCCTGATCCAAAATTCCCCACCAAGTCTCCCTCGTACACTAGATTTTAATCTTCTACTCTCCCGCAATGTGCAGTTTGAATTAAATATAAAACTCTCTCCAAAGGATTTGATGGGAAACTGATGGATTTCATTTCATGACATCCAAACAGTGTTTTATTTTACTTAAATATGAAAATAGTTATTGTTTGACCTTTAAACATATAATATACATTGAGGGATCCATTATGACTCACTGAAGAACTGCGAATGATGTCAGTCATTTCATAAATTGCTTTGGTCAGCTTCAGAGACTGTCTACTCCTTTTGAGATTGCTTTCTCTGTAATTCAACCCGACAGACATATGAAAATAGGTTATTTTCTATGTATTTCTGAGGAAAATCCCTCTGCCTCTGTCTCATTTTATGAGACTCTCATAGTGTGTAATATATGGCTCCGATTGGAGACCAATTAGCTTGTAAAACATTTACTCTACTATGATCAGCGGCATGGTTAAAAGAAATGGGAGGGCATTTTGTCCTACAGAGCTATTGTTTTGCAGAAGACAATTTGAATAATATTTGGAAATATGGTGTTCCACCAAGGGACCAGCCTATACAGATGTTGACATGGTAATGACAATTGTGAGCAATTCATGATTTGAACAACAACACACCATGCTTCCCATCTGGGAAACAATGTGATTTCCGTTTTAATTTCTCACATGTTTCTCATGGCTCAATTGTTTGAAGAATAGTGTTAACACTCAAGTCATATACAGTATATGTGTCAAGACAATTATTATGTTATCAGTGTTTCCCCTATATATTTTTGTAGCAGTGATGCTGTTAGGTGGTCAATGCTAGGGGCGTTGTGGGGAAACATGCATCCTGGGGACACTCTTGAACCTCCGACAGAACAAGCCAGTGCTCTGCCTGCCTCACAGTAGACCCCCTGGTCTGCATCGTCATCGCAATTACTTTGGCAGCGCTGCGTTTGTCCCGCTGGGCCTTCCCCCTTACCTCGTGTTGTTATCTTTGGTCCGAAAGGACTGCTCTTCATTTGCCCTAATCAGTTCTCCCAGCCTCTGTGGCTTGCTCTGTGAGCGCTGAGCCCTGGGAGGGAACAGCAGCTTTGATCCACAGAGAGGATTCTCATTGGTCCCGTGAGCAGAATCTCATAACCATGTCAACGGGCTCCATGAGTCATGTTTGTAGCGCAATAAAACAGAAAAACACAATAACAAGTATCAAATGTAAGCAGTAAGCACTTTTGTGTTTTGGATCATGCTGCCTTGTGAGAACTTTGATTGAACTGTGGGACATTTGGGCCTGTTTACACAGTACAGGCGTGCATAACAAAAATTTGCTCAAGTTGTTGTACTTAGTCCCAGCCACAAGGGGTCTCTATAGCTCCTGTTGCAGGGTCAACACCTGTGATGCCTACAATCAATTCATATTTTTGCTATAGAGCAACCAGTTATTATCGGAGCCAAATTTTTAAAAACACCAGATCTCAATGATATCAATATAGCATTTTCTACCATCAAATGAGGAGTCAAAATGGAACGACTTTCTTGTCAAAAGATTGATATGCAAGACGAAACTGAAAAATAAGCAAGCCTGCCAGACTGTTTCCACAAACCTAGCCAGGAAATTAATGTTTCTGTATCACAGTGGTATGGCATGTAACGTTCGGGCCAATTTGTGTTCAGACATTGGACCAAACCTCTGGCCTGGAGGTAAAGGTTGATGGTTGGACGGGCCTTGACAATGCAACGTGTCTTGGATCCAATACCAAGTGTTCAAACCATGTGTGGGCAGAAAGGTTTTAGGTATCAAACATCCTCATTAATGTAATCCAATGGATGACCCTTGACCTGGCATAAGTAAAAGTAGCTACACGCTGCTCAAAAGACTTGGTTGATTGCACTAGTCCAAAGATTCCCTCACACACCACAGAATTACTTAATTCTATCTCCATGAAACCAGATACACTCTCTGTAACTGAATATTGATGTCTTCCAGATAACATTTGTTAGCCATTATAACCAGCATCACGACAGGCTAACCACATTGACAAACAATATTTAGGGAGCCTCTCGATGAGAACCAATGTGTACAAAGTGATCAAGAAGGGGTATCAAAGACTCAGTGGTTGCAACACCACGTCTTCGCTATAATAAAGAATTTTAGCGCCAAAGTAAATTGCATTTACAATGAAAATAGTAAATTGATTGTAAATTGCATTTACATAGGCATAGACATGAACTTATCAAATGTATTGTGATTCCCTTGCAGATAGCTGGACTAGCCTGAGATTGGCAAACCTGATGGGTGTTAGTCTGAAACCTCTCTGAGCTTCGATCTTTCCAAGAGGCGTTATCGTGGGGCACTGACTGAAAAAACGCTTCTGGATGCAATTGGAGAGACCTTCAACCAATCAGAGCGAACGAAGCGTGTGACACATCAGCGGAAGCTGTTTAGGTTGTTTATGAGAGCGCGTCAGTGGTGGTCCCATAGGGTGCTCCTCTGTGCAGGCATCGTATTTTACCCATCTTTAATAAGATGATCGTATTGGATCAGCCTGGGCCAAGCCAGGTTGGCTGGAAATCCGCCGGAACGGGAGGAAGGCCAGACACAGATGCAAGACCAAATACAGCATAAGCTTGCAGATTCCTTTGGTTCCCAGGCTATGGTTAGACTTGAAATAATTCAAGCTCTTTCCACTCTCAGATAGACTGCGGTACCAGAGTAGGCCTATCCTTGGACCAATTCTGATCTCCTTTAAATACAGAATAGAAAATAACATGCAGAGAGACGGCGTAGAGTTGTACAAGTTGGCACGTCAGATTGCTTCAGCAGAGAAGGCAATGCACTATGTCAGTAGTTTTAATAATGCTTTCTGATATTAATATATTACAACATACTGTGGCCAAAATACATAAACAAATTGATTTTAGTCAATTCACTTGAGGACTCGATAACATCTTCCATATTACATTTGCATATCATGAATATCACTATTGTGCCACATGAGGTAACATATCGATCCACCCATGTTAAAGGTGAAGTACGGTACTTGAAGTTCACATTTTCAAGTGAATGGCCGACCTACGTGTCCATTTGTTCTGTGTAGCCGAGTGTTGGACAGAGCAGAGTCCCTTACCTCATGGGGGTCACACTAAAAGAAAATGAATGAGCGCCACTTGCCAAGGTTTTCCTGAGACAAACACAAACATGGCGGGAATGTGAGGCAGCGCTGACATATCGCTGTTGACTCATGGCGGGGGACAAGTCAGGCCCCAGACATGATTTGTTTCAAATGTCACGCTTTCTTAGCAACGACTAGACTGTGGATTCCAAAATGAAACCCAAATCTTGGCAATATGAAATGCCTCTGGCTTCTTTTGGGTTCTAAATTATTATAATCATCAGGGTGATATGCAGGTGTGTGTGCGCGCGCGGTTGTTTGTGTGCACCTGTGTACATGTGTCTGAGCATGTTTGTGTGTGTACATATGTGTCTGGTTGGTTTGGTAAATGTCAGAGAGATAATGATTAGATGACGTAATTCAAGAGATTTGTTTTATGGACAGTCCAAGATTCTTCCTCCTGGAACACACCGTTTTGAGAAAGATTAATCACGGAAACCATTTATGTTGACATTTCTTTTTTCCTTTGACATCTCACCCTTTTTTTCAATGCTTTGTCAGAATCCATTAAGCGATGAGCTTTGTGCAGGGGCATAGCCACGTGGGGGCCATGGCCACCATTGGTCAGAGGATGGCCACCCCGCTGGCCCCCCCCAGTCAGAAAAAAAAAAAAGTAGAGCAAATTATCAAGTTTAGAAAAAATGTGCAATCAAGTCAAGACGATCGAGTGCCACCCCAAATAAAACACTGGCCCGAGCTGGCCCCCCCAGAAATAATGTCCTGGCTACGCCCCTGGCTTTGTGTCTTAATGTTAGATATCTTTAGCCATAAAAGGATCTTGACGGTGTAGCACAGACAATAACAGAACATGTCCTGGCTACGCCCCTGGCTTTGTGTCTTAATGTTAGATATCTTTAGCCATAAAAGGATCTTGACGGTGTAGCACAGACAATAACAGAACAAAGATAAGTTAGGACTTTATTAATCCTAGCGGTGGGGGAGGGGGGGTCCAGATAGGGTTCATCATCCATCTTCTGAAAACGAAACAATAATGCGACTTGATCCCACAAGACATACCAGCCAATTTCTTGTAATTCCATCCGTCTAATTCTTCAGCTTTGACTTTGTCCTTTCTGCATAGTTTTGTAAGTCATTGCTATGCACTACTAGTGCGGTGCTCTCTAAAGGGCAGTGGTAAGTTGCTCCACAAGTCAGGATGATGTTCTTCTATAAATGGTTCTGCCCTGAGGAATGTAAGGCCTCCCTGCAGCAGTGCAAAATCCATCATCCGACATAAATCATCACGATCATTTGATGTTTATTGTTTTTACCGTGCACAGTAATTTGGGTTATGAACAAATTACAATCATTACCTAAGTTTGAATGACATATAACTGCTTTCTCAACTGAACCTTAAGTCCCCTCATCCCATTCACCTATCCGCACACTGCAATTTATTAGCATGCACACCTCTCTGGGGCGTTGAAAAATGGCCTCTAATTTTTTGGGGGAAATCCTTTCAGTTGGTGACCTTCAGCGCTATCTGTTTTTTTTGGTGCGAAACAGATTGACGTTGTAAACGGCTCTGTTCTTTGTTAAAAATGAATACAATGACGAAAATAAATAAATATATGTATATATTACACACACATACTATTAAGCTCCCGCTAGTATTCAAATGTAATTTCAATGTTATGCATTTCCAAAGTATTGTCAGCACATTGCTATGAAGTTAAGCTAAGGCAGATTTGCAAATAGTTCCAGCCACGGTCTGAATCTGACAGAGAGGACATGCGAAGGCTATGCAAGAGAGCTTTAGTCTATGGGAAGATCATGCAAAAACTATTTCACTAAGCATAAACAGATGACCCTTGCAGAGAAAGGTGGCCTCTGTAATTTCCCATGACCTCTGGTATATATGAAAACTTATCTTTTATAATGCCATTAAACATTCCCATGAGCTCAAAACTGGAAAAAATAATAATTTGACATATACCGTAAGAACAAACTCAGAAATAAGCTACGCTGGAGCCCCGTCAAGTCAGAATAACGGTAGACTTGTAAGAGTTTGATTGGTAACCAGTAGGTTTCCCTAATAAAGACTGTGTGGGACGTGCAGAAGATCTAACTCAGGCCAGGGTGCAGCTGCCTGTAACAACGGACCCTTATTCTCTGAAGCAGCCTGAAGACATTCTGCACAAGGACATCTTGTCTGAGCTTCACACAGTGTTCTAAATCCACCTCACAGTAATACATTGCTTTAAAGTGATCAGATGTAACTTGTGTAAACTCAAAGGGCTTTGCCACCAAACATTTCCAACATTTCCAACACAGACAAGATAATGTTTCTTCCAGCCCCACACAAAAATGTGTCAGTGTAAACTATCAGACGAATATGACAGAGAAATGTTGGCACATATTAGCAGATAAGAGGAAACAGACTCTGAATACGGCACCAACAACAACATGAGCAAACACATGCGCCAGGATCATGAATGATTTACTCAGATCTCCCGGTGAACGCATGAGCACTGGGGCACATTATAAAGAATGCACCTCAGAACTCAAATGTACTCTAGCACCTCATTAACACGACCGAGGAGAGCCATGCCGTTCGTCGCTGGAGTACGAATCCCACGTTGGCGTTCATAACTCTGATGAATCGTGGTTTCGGACCATAAGAGAAGTAGACTAGCAAGTGATCAGGGGGGATTGAACATATCCGTAATGGCTACATCTTGGACTGGTGTTGGTTACTTCACTTCTAGTCACTGCGCTATGCTTCGTAAATCGCAGACACATCGTGAATAGGGGAGCCGGTAACTCACCAGGAGTGATGGTGGCAGTTTGCCGACTCTAATGGCTTTATAACAAGGGGTTATAACACTTACGTATTCCCCTTTTCCAACTCCCTGAACTAAACACTCAAAGTGTTTGTGAATGGTCATGAGAGAGGAGGACCATGGTTAACTTGCAAGGCCGCTGTGAGAGAAGGTCAGCAAGAATATCGAGTGAACGGTGATTGGAGAAGATTATGAGGAGGTATCTCTCCAGTAAAATAAGACTTCCCAACACTAGGAATACAACAGCTTAAACATATATATAAGTCAGAATTTGTGTCAGCTTATTCAAACAGTGCTGGTGTTATTTCAGAATAAAGCTCTTTGTTTGTCATCGGGTTAAAGCTTCCAGTAAATATTCCCACTTAAAACGGACTGGGATTGTACAAACATTTATTTGCCTTGAATTACTGCTTAAAAATGTGATGCAAGATGTGCAACAAATGATGGTTTTCCGAGACACTGTTGCTTCAGCCGCCTGAAGACCATTGGGATATTCGCTCTATGATAAACGGTGAGTGTACATTTCAATTACACAGGTCATTAGTAGCAGTTGACCATCAATTCAGCACTCCCTGATGGTGTGACAGGAATACATCCACTACTGCCTGTTGGAGCGCACGGTGCAGAAGGAAGAACAAATGAACCTTCCCCAGTGAGGTCATGTTGTGTTTACACTCCACACTGCGAAGAACTGGCTTTTTCCTCCAGTGTCAGGCAGACGATTTGAGTACCACAAGTACAAGGTCAATGTGTCGTCATATGCACTCCTCTTGTGTTTGCCCACCTCTTCGTCCATGCATGCATCCAGCCCTCATATGTATTTATCACAATTCCTATATAATCAACTCTTGGCAATAGTTTAAATGCACCACTGTAATGCTATTTTCCCTCAACATGAATGTATTGCAAAAGTACAAAACAATACAGCCATGATACACTGAACCCACACGGGCACACAGACATATATAACCACTTACACTTGTCTTCTTCCCCTTTCTCCTCTGAAAGATATGTCGATGACATGAAAGATGAACACGGAAATGCCAAACGTTGCACATTTCTTAAGATTCACATCTGGGTAGCATCGTATTGAAAGGGAACGAATTAAGGCTCTTTCATTGCTTGGTCATATTCGCATAAAATACACCATTGTTTGGCTGCCTCTTAACTGAGTTGAACAGCATTGAGGACAGTCACAGCTGGCAGAAGCCACCAGTCTCAGGCCACACTCTCTCAGAAGAAATTAATGTGTTGGGAAACTAGCCTGTGTCATTGTTCTATTTTAAAGACTCGGTCTCAATGTTATTAACCTTCCCGAGGGCACAGTAACAAATCATACCCACTGCTAATGTCGGGACAGCTATTCTCGTAGGGATAGAATGTGAAAGTAAATATTGATGGTCGGCCTGTTCCTACAACATACTCAAAGTCAAGTTTATTTCTGCAGCACGGATCGTGTGGGCCTGTGAAATATCCTGGGGAATTGGCGATTGAGGAGCTTGTGATGGTGAAGACACCATCACATGTAGGGATAATGAGTGATGATAGAAATAAAATCTGGGGCTTTGAGTATTTAAACAGATAAAATCAATCACAGACATACTGTATGTGTCTTAATGACTTGGAGAAAGGTCACACAGTCAAACAATAAATGCACTGTATGTATTTACTGTTTATCTGAGATTAGCACCTAGTGATCATCACTTGTAATACAAACTGACACTTGCAACCACTACCATTGGGTAATAGAAGATGGCATGTTTTCCCTCAAGCTTTGTTTGACAGCGTTTGATACTAAATTCAAAGTATGCCTTTTTTTATCAATTAGCTTGTACAAAAAGACATAGGGAAAATTATAGCAGCAACAATAACAACCCAAACAACAACAACCAGAACAACGGCAACTACCACACCAGAAGAATAACTAGAACAACAAACTTTACTTACAAATGTAGAATTTACACATAAGGACAAAAGGATTGGCGGACTTTGTTGAAACAGAAATTAATATGTATCATAATTGATACAACAAAAACAGCAAAGTACTAGCATATGGTGGCACACTTTGGTTTCCTTGGACATGGGCGTAGTCCTATGTCTGCAGTCATGCATTTTGAATAGAGTTTGATAATTAGACAGGATCACCCTGTCAGTTGAGATATATGTGTATCTGCATAATAAATACCAAAGACCATGAGTGTATTGTCAAACAAGCCAGAGCAATGTTAAAATACACTTTGAGAGATTGTCCACTTTAAAGTAAAACCATGTGCTGTTATGTCCTGCGATGAACTGATTCTCTCACTACGTCTCGGAGTCCATAATTCATTTGTAATGTTCTATTGGAAATACATTTCTTCTCTGGGGGTATTCAAGTTGGGAAATGCATTTAAATGGCAACACACCATTGATTTTTTAGATTCTAATGACAACATTCTATGCATATTCTCTAACTTTACATTTCCCAAACCAGATCAAACTTTTGAAAAAGGTTTAGCCGCATACAGGCATATTGTAAATAGCTTTATTTACCATATAGGCCTATACTTTACTTCAAAAGTAACTCTTCTATTATAGGTAAACATAACATTGAACATTATTGTGACAAAAAGTAATTACAAAAACAGTAATTACTAAAACATGCAAATATACTAAACATTATGCCTGAACGCCTGTTTGCTTGTTAAGCTCAGATCATTTGATCAGCATAATGTTAACTTGTATGAATGGGTATGTTTCAAAATTGTGCACCTGTTCTCAATGTGATTTATTTTCCACAGCAGACTCATTTAAATACACTTTTTGTCGACAAATTGTCAACAAAAAGTGTATTTAAATGAGTCTGCTGTGGAACTAAACGATGTAATGAATTACTATCCACAAGGCTTATGAAACCTGATTATGTTAATACATCGCCATAATAATAATATTTTACAAGAAGCAGTTGGAAGGTATAAACAATGATATCTTTTAAATGGGAAAAGTGGATACATATTAAGTCATGTTGATCCTGGTCAATTAAAAATAAATCGCATTAAACGATTTGACAGTTAATTGTATTGGATGTCTTAGGAATTATTTATTTCAATGTGGGAATGCTTAGTCTAGACTAGTCCACCAAAATAAAAAATGAAAAAAAAAACAAGTAGGCGAAGAGTTATTGGTATGGTATCCAATACTTGCAGCACCCTTTTCCCCCATAATTGTGTGTGTGTATGTGTGTGTGCGTGAGACAGACATGCATCACATGACATGCATCACATGACAAGCATCACATAATGTATGTCACATCATATTTGGGATGTTTTTATTGAACCTTATTCTGAAAGTCCCATTGAGGTTAGGCCTCGCTTTTGCAAAAGAGACCTGTGTGTGCGGTTGTAAGATAAATGTTTCTTTAGTTGCTGTTATGAACAATGATGTTTCTCAAGAGAAATCAAGAAATCAAAGTGTGCCAAACCATAATGACGCTAAATCAAGGATTAAGATCGCATCATATAATTGCACGCACCTCTTGCTAATATGAAAGGCATTTAATCATGCACCATTGCACCATCTAAATCTAATACTCATCCATATCATCAGGATGATGTTGCATGCAGCATGCATGCAATGCCCAGTCACCTGAATACAATCATGGGATATGTATTCAATAAAACCAACACAAGAACACCCACCCACTAACGGGTCAAAATGTATCTGCATATTCCCCCGACTGTGTCCACCGCGCACCTCGGTCCAACCATTGGCATCGTAACCCACCATTTTCAACTTGTTAATAAAGAATCTAAAGACAAACAAACAAATAGGCTAAGTTTGTTTTTTTCTAAGACGGATACTATACTTAACTGATTCTCGGACTCGCAATACACCGCAGATGTATTGCGAGATTACACAAGATTACACACTTATAGACAGACACAACAATTTGCTTGGACAAACATAAATTAGAACTGATGTTTGAACAAAAGAAACACCACAGATTGGGTTGTGGGGAACAAAAAGAAATGAAAAAAGATCTATAAAAAAGATCGCTAAACTGCTCTAAACTAAGACAGGCTTTCGTCGCAACGTTTCGGCCGTGATAGCCTGTATATTAAAAAAAGAAATGAAATAACTCGTATGATCTATCTACTTGAAAATCCTATCTAATATTGGGGAAAGCGGCTTGTTCCTGTTGAACGTCGGCTCCGCTGACAGAATAAAAGAGTGCGAAGGTGGGGGCTGCTGCTCGCTCTCTATATGGACAAGTTATTTGGCCGTTTCCGCTTTACTTCCTGATCTCCTCCCGTCGATGCAATCCACTTCCGTTCTGGCGGGCTGGGTTTGTTTTGCTTGGTAGCTCCGTTGT
>JAOPJJ010000047.1:8831927-8848626 GCA_027122795.1 Enchelyopus cimbrius
ATTCAAACTTTAAAATGTAGATAAAAGTCCAAATTATCTTTGGACTTTAGCTTTCACGGGGCAAACCGCACAGCCCATTCTCACGATTTCCCATCGGGGAATTGTCTAGTTCATGTTATTGTTTTAATTAAATGACTGGTTCCTGAAAATCTGGGATCTTGAGAAGGTGATATTTCACCACCAGGCGTCGCATCTAAACCAGTCAACACAGCATGGGGCTCTGCCGCCGCCCTGTGGACAGAGAAGGGAACGGCGTGCTTCACTTACAGCTGGAAGATGGCTACCCGAGTCCTTCAGAGAATAAGCAATGGCTTGTATCTGGCCAATAATATGGCCAACTCCGCAGGGCAGGCCGTCATTTTGAGCAGGTTGGACATTTATCACTTTGCATGTTCAACACTCTTTGTGCTTAACGTTTGTAATGTCTCAGTCAGCTGATTTCCAGTGCTATCGTGTCCTGCTAGCCCTCCTGTACAGGGGAACGGACCGAGGCTAGCCTACTAGCCACTGGGCTTCTGAAGCTAGCCTACTAGCCACACTGGGCTTCTGAAGCTAGCCTACTAGCCACACAGGGCTTCTGAAGCTAGCCCTAATAGCCACTGGGCTTCTGGCAAGATCAAATCAAGCTTAAACTATGGTGTGTCCCTCCAGTGATGTGTAGCATATATAACATCGCGTACACTTGCTATAAGATGCATGTCCGATGATTTGAGATGGATGTTGGTCTCTAATGTTGAAGCTTCGTGGGCTCAAGGTCATGTTGTTGATTTCAGATATTAAAGAAACAGATTAGATGGCATTGCCCTGTCTAGTGATTGTCCAGAAACAAACGTGCAAGTCTGACAAAGTAATGGCGTTTATAGGGTAATAGAATCTAGTAATGTGTCATAAAGTATTCTTGTTGACTATATCCCTAATGTATAATGACATTATGACAGTGTTAGAATAATGTTTGCTGCACTTGACATGGTGCAAGGCCTTGACTGACTACTGCAGTATAATGAGAGTGATTGAAACACAATAATGCTTTGGGATAGAATCTAAAGGTACTATTATTATTATTATTATTATTATTATTATTTGGTTGGGTTTTATTCGCAGGGGCCTGGCCGTATCAAGCACCAGATACAAAGAGGACAGCTGGTTCAAGTCTCTCTTTGTAAGGAAAGTGGATCCCAGGAAAGATGCCCATGCCAATCTGCTGACCAAGAATGAGGAAAGCAACTTGTACAAAATCCAGTGTAAGGCTATCTAATGAGTGTTATTTTATATCAATATTAATATCACCAACAAACATTTTATTTTATTTTTACTGTATTTGCAGTTCACAATGTCAAGCCTGAGTGCCTTGATGCATACAACAAAATATGGTACGTTTTATTTGTACTTTTCTACTATTTATTTAAAATTGGAATAGTTTTTATGTAGGCGGCAGCAGAGGAATTTGAAGCATATTATTACGAGACGTGTGGAAATAATATCAATTGTAACAGTCTATTCTTTGCCAGTGTTGTCAACAGAGCTATTTGTGTTATGCGATTGGCCTCCCATCAAAGCACAGGGTTAGGGTTAACCCTGACTTAATCAGAGCTTCTGATCCACAAACACGCTGCTCTTCGTGGTGGTTGTCGTTTTCCTCCCATCACACTGTAAACGGATGACTTTATCCATATAGTGCTGTTGTTCCTCGCCCTCAGTGAGGAGATCCTGCCGGCTATCCATGCTGATAAGTACTACCCCTGTGAGCTTGTGGGGACCTGGAACACCTGGTATGGAGAGCAGGATCAGGCTGGTAGGACACAAACCCATGGTTAATGCTATCTGCTTGCATGTTACACTTGTTTTTTGCAGCATAGTTGAGGATGTCTTGAGTAGTTCCCTCGGGGGCTTCTTCGTTGTATTGTGAGAAGGCTATTCTTGGACATATCTGACTGCATACTGACCTCTACTGGTATGTCTGCCACGGAGAGGCCTAACATCCGCTATATGGAGCTGTCTATTATAAATAACATTGCCCCATCTACATCTACACATTTACTCGTAACATCCATGTCTCGTGTACATTGTAAACAAACCCTGATTCATCTTTAACCGGGTCAAAATACGGCAGCTTTTTGCTGCTTAATGACAATATGGATGGTAAAGATCTGATCCAGTCGGTATCTTATTGATGAAATTGTAGCACAGCCGGAACTTTAATCTTTATTGAATGAAAGCATGTTCACCACATGTACAAATATATTCTTTGCTTACTGAAATTCTTCTACCTGAACCCTTCAAATGCCTAATTTCGTTGCACTGGGTTATTCTCGGTTCCAGTCCATTTGTGGCGCTACAGAGGAGGCTACCCAGCGCTCACAGAGGTGATGACCAAGCTGAGGGAAAACAAGGTATGATACGTGTTCCTTACCATCGCTCTCACTGAGTCCACCAGCAATGGCTGAGCAGCAACGTGTTACAGCGTGTGAGCTAGCGATGGACCTGTGTATGATTGTTTCGTTGCTTGTTTTGTTCCAGGAGTTTGTGGAGTACAGGAAGGAGCGCGGGAAGATGCTGCTCTCTCGCAGGAACCAGCTTCTCCTGGAGTTCAGCTTCTGGAACGAGCCGGTCCCCCGGGACGGGCCCAACATCTATGAGCTCAGGTCCTACCAGCTCAGGGTGAGCAGTGCGTCCGGACGTTTGTATGCACATTTCCATTGTTAGTAGGTTTGTTTTTTTTGTTTACCCCCCCAAAACATTTTTTAAACAAGGTCATACCCTTTGCATGCTTGGAGTTGTTGACCGTTGACTGAGGATTCTTCATGCGTTAGACTGTTGACTTCTTATCACAGCCTGTGATTAGTATGAGGAGATATTTGTTGTGTATATTTGTTTTCGAACCTAAAAGGTGAAATTATGCAATGAAAGCCTTCCTGTTAGATACACAGCAATCCAACATTCATCAGGATTGGTGACCCTCTGCTTACAGATTCTGTTGTAATGTAGAGCAACTTTTCTTTATTTCTCCCCAGCCTGGAACCATGATTGAGTGGGGTAATTACTGGTAAGACGGCCTGACTTTATTTGAACTGCACTTTACTTACAGAACACTTGGATCACATGAAACCAGTTCTCCACTCATTATTAAGAGCCTCTCCCCAGACGGAGCCTATTTTGATAGCGTTCTATTTGGCTCCCAGCTCAGTGCGTGCTCTGGGGTAGGCTGCGGTTCTCCCAGCATGCAAGGTTCTGCTCCCTTCCTCTATGCCCCCCATAGAGGAAGGGAGGGAGGGATCTCTGTTCTGTAATAGTCCTCTAACACTTCATAAATCTTTAGCTAAATTACTAAAATAAAAATGTTTATAAATTAACACAATTGATACGTATATTTGGTTTCTCTTCGAGACGTAAATGAGCTGTAAAGTGACCTATGGTGTTGAAATGACAGCTTGTGTTGTGTGTCATTAGGTAGGGCCTGTTATTTGTTTGCAATGTATATACAATTTCAGTTCTACAGTGTTCTGCTTAACCTTGCTTTTAATATCTTTCTTTTTATTTTTGTTTTAGATTTTGAGATGCCTTTATTTGAAACCATTATATAATAATGGTTTCAAATACAACACTCAAATGAAAGAAGAGGTTTGAGCATTATGAATTTTGACAAAATTAATCACTCAAGCAATGTATGAAAACAAAAAAGTGAATACACTTTCGGAGAAACCGTTTAATAATTTGTCAAATTGTTATAATTGACATGATATGATGATATCATTTTGATAATTAAACTTTTTTTACTTTGAGAAATATGTATTCAATCCTTATATCAAACAATCAGGTTCAATGCACACACTCTTTCTCCCAGGCGAGTCAGAAGAAAAATAATAATTCTATTAATAATTCAATGCCGAGCGACAGTGAATTCAATAATGTCATCAATAAAATCACCTCTTATAATACTTAGTGTAAGATAATCATTTGTGAATCTCACTCTCAACACTCCCATAGCAGGGATAGATTTGAAAAACACTGAGTTTCCTAAAGTGTGAAACCCCATTGCATACTAAAGTAACTGAGTAAATGTCACATGATGCCACTTTAATTCCCCATGCAAGAACAATGAGAGCCATGTGTAGCCTTGATTCAGCTCTTTGAGCGGTGATGCGCATGGGGTCTGAACTGTGATCCCACCTGTTCTGTTCCGCAGGGCCAGAGCCATCGGCTATCGCCAGCACAACAGCGAGGCCGTTGGAGGCTTCTTCTCCCAGATCGGTAACCTCTACATGGTGCATCATCTCTGGGGTAAGAGGCGTTCAGGACTTACTCCAAAAATAGGTCAACATTTATTCCCATATACACAACTCGAGGAGCCCCAATAGGTCCTTAACCACATTTAAAAATTAAGTATATAAATAATTTCCTGAGTATGAGCTTTTGTTTTTTATTCACCAATGCAAGCTTAACAGAATTCTAAAGCGGATAAGGGTATTTTACATCCAAATGTAATAAACGTTGGCTCAACTACGGACCATATTTTGGTTGGTTTTGAAAGTCTGTGAAACTTTTGTCATTCCCCTTCACCGTCGTCCATCATCCATCATCCTACATCGTGTTTGTTCAGGCCCCTGCCCCACATGATGCACTCAAATCCTGAAATCTCACTAAATATCTGTTTCATTTGCAAGTACGTCACACTCAAGTAGGATAGCTCTTCAAGTCTGAAGTCCACGTGTTCAGACCAGTGGTGTGACTGGTGGTTTGTCATTGCAGCTTACAAAGACTTACAATCTCGGGAAAACACGAGGAACGCGGCCTGGCAGCACGAAGGCTGGGATGAGGTGGTGTACTACACAGGTTAGGAACTATCTTTCCTACATGCTTAAAGAATAGCCTCTTTGCGCTGTACTAAGTGGCAAGATTTGGGGTAGCTGAAGTCCATCTCCCTTCATTAGCTTGATGTTTTTTCCTTTCAGTTCCTCTGATTCAGCACATGGACTCTAGGATAATGATCCCCACCAAGGCGTCCCCGCTGAAGTAAACCGAGAAGCCGTCTGAAATTAAAACGGAACCTCCCGGAATGCTTTATCCGTTATAAACATCACTGCCATCACAGGTTTCCAACTCCTCTCGTTGTTGCCAAGCAACACGTCCTCCCTTCAAAGTGAGTCGTTTTTCGGTTCTTACCAGGCCAACAGTTGTTACTTATTGAAGGCGTAGTGTCCAAGACACAACGCAGATACACACCTGGCTCCTAGCTTACATTTGAGAAGAAAAACATTCAATGTCAGGGAAAAGGCAACTGTAGTGTAAAAGTGTAACAAGTGTTATATGGTCAGATTGTATTGAGAGCCAAAAACAGACCCAAGTATCATGAATCTGTACTATTCGAACTACACAATGACACACAACAAATGAAACCCCTTTATAGCGTGATAGATGGGAAGTTACCGTTTAAGTTCTGCATTTTATAATGCAGTGGCTATTTATTATGTTATGTAAATATTAACATTGCATAATGTATGTACATTGCAAAGTGGCACATATACTAACATATGCCAATCATCAATGTATATTAAACATGAAATAATCAACTGTATAGTCTTTTGAGTATACAGATTTAGGTCAAAATCTTTTTAAATGAAGCATGTTGCTGAAGGCACTTCCTCTCGTGTCCATTGAGTTGTTACATAAAACCAAAGCTCTTTCCCCTGCATCTTTCTCGCTGTCATATTGCAGAAAATATACATGGCTTTTCAAATCATTTCAAAAGAAAAAGTGCTTGGAGTTCATTTAGTGAAAAAGGCTTGATTTATTTTTCACTTTGTCAAGTATGCATGTAACGTTTGAAAAACAAACAAACAGGTTTTAATGGTTTAAACATGCTAACAGCATGTAACTAAAAACGGTTTTAAGTTGTCAATAAACATATGGATAAAAAGCGTAAGCAAAGTATTCTTATCTACAAATGGTTTCAGGAAATCCTTAACTGGTGCACTTGACAGATAATTATGCGCAATGGTATTACTGCATACTCCCCTTCTAGACTTCATACTACAAGTTTCAGACAGATGTTCAACATTTGTTTTCATGACCTCTCTTGACGTATTGACGCAAAAGTGCTCAAAATATAGAACTCCTTCAATATATAGTTTGAAGTTAGTTGTGTTCATTATATTCTCTAGTGTAAAAATGAATAGGGGGGGGGAAACATACCCCAAAAAGGTAAAAATTAACTCACTATTGTAGTGTACACATTTTCATCATTATAAAAATCTTGACAGGACGACATTGGGAAAACGTGCACCGGATGAAACGAATAAAGGCACGCCATGAGGTGCATAAGACATCAGATCCTTCCTAGATCTTCTCCAGTTCTTTCAGTAGTTCTCCGAAGCTTGTGACATACCACAAACTGCGCTCTTTGACCTGCGGCCTGATGACATTCCCCCCAAACCCGATGAAGGCACTCTGGAGAGAAGAGAAGAAAAAGAGAAAAACATGTTGCTCAATAGATAAAGGAGAAGACCGTGCGGGGGGCGAGTGCATCAAAGCGCAGCAGCGACCGCACACTCACCGCAGGGGGGCAGGCCTCCAGGTCGGTGGCCCCGTCCCCGATCATCACCACCGTCTTGAAGCCGTACTGTTCCTTAAGCATGCTGATCACCCGACCTTTCCCGCCACTCTCCGCTGTGGGCTGGCTGTCGTCGAACCCCGCATATTCACCTGAGAAAATAAACCACTTGTATTCACCTGAGAAAACAAACCACGCTCGCGGTTCTTTCAGGGACCGGTTCTCCCGGTCTTTCGCACAAACAAACGTGTAAGGACAATAGGGTTCGTCTTTTTGTTCCTCTGAAGGATGTGTGATGGAGACGCTTGCTGGGCAGGATTAAGTAGTTATCTACCGTAACTGAGAACGTATTATTTAACTTGTATGAAATTAAGAAATGTGTTTTTGTTACCTCGACTGAGCTAATCATATCTATATATGGTCTGCTTGAAGGCATCACTCTGATTCACAGAGGACATATATTTACTTTGTGATCCTAATCCTTGTCTTACTTTTAAGCTATGCTTACGTCGTTGAAAAGGGGTGCTGCTCCATGCCCTTAAATACTACACACCCACCACTAATTAGACCTACTTTTCTTGTTTCCTTAAACCTCTTGTCTGCTACAGTGAGGCAGATAAAGTAAAGAAGCTCTGCACATCTTCAGTGTCCATCCTGTAAATAGTCTTGTGAATTGTTTATTTGTACTGGCGAATCTGCCATTCCCTAGACTACGACTACAACAAGCCAACGGTGGCTTAAAGGACCATGATTGCAAACGTATTTCTATATGTCAAACATCATCCGGGACCGAGTGATGGATGATGCTTGATACGACAGAGTTTACCATTGAAGTAGAACTTGAGCCTGTTGGCATAGACGTGGTCCAGAGGAATGTCGAGTTGAGCCGCTACGTGCTCCACGATGCAGCGGAACCCCCCCGAGATGAGGAACACCTTGACGTTGCGCTTGTGAAGCCGGTCCACAAGTTCCCTAGAAAGAATGAGAACACTAAATGAACGTGAGACGGGGTGTGGTAAAAAAAAATTCAAATCTAAGGCCATGATTTGCAAAACTACCCACCTCTCACATAATGGGGTATAATTATCGCTGTGATCCATAATCGTACCGAGATTCCAAAGTTGTGAGGATAGGAAACGTACATCAAAGTAATTTGAATCTACACACACTTACCTAATACCTAACCCTATACCTACACACACTTACCTAATACCTAACCCTATACCTACACACACTTAACTAATACCTAACCCTATACCTACACACACTTACCTAATACCTAACCCTATACCTACACACACTTACCTAATACCTAACCCTATACCTACACACGCTTAACTAATACCTAACCCTATACCTACACACACTTACCTAATACCTAACCCTATACTTGCACTCTTACCTAATACCTAACCCTATACCTACACACACTTACCTAATACCTAACCTTATACTTGCACACACTTACCTAATACCTAACCCTATACCTACACACACTTACCTAATACCTAACCCTATACCTACACACTTACCTAATACCTAACCCTATACCTACACACACTTACCTAATACCTGCAGTCAGCTGAGGAGGGTGATCTGTTATCAGTTTGTTCACTTGTTCTCTAGAGCAGCGGATGATGGACAGTCGTTCATTGAGGGCCGTCTTGAAGGTGACCGACCCGCCCATGGCCTTACGCGTCCTACAAGGTGACGAAAACACATGACAGTATTGACGAGGTACACAACCGACTGAACAGAACCATGGCTGATGATGACACCAGCCATCAACGAAGGCCACACATACATTTCTGTGACTGCATCTCCAACACCACAGAACTTGGCAAGTTCATCAATGCCCTCTTCTTTAATCACGGTGCTGTCCACATCAAAGCAGACAGCTTCTGCTCTCCTGAACATCTCCTGCGTCTGGGATAGAGAACTCATCGTGCTGGGAAGAAAAAGAGTAAGTATCCATCATTGTTCGGCACCATCATTCGTTTAACGGTTTTCATGCATTGCCTTTATTTGAAGTTTAAACGTTTGACTCGGAGTAATCGGATGAGTCTCGGTCACGGGTTGATAAGGCAGCAGCAGCAGGTCTCTCATTTCTCAGCAGTGGCACTAAACTTTTTTTGTGTAAGCAGGTAGGCTATGTGGCAAAAAAAACAACTCTTCGGAACGGCAATGACACAAATCGGCATTGTCAATAATGAATCGAGTATTGCATGAATTGAATGCATCCTATAGACCAGTGGTTCTCAACCTGTCTAGCCTGAAGACCCACCTTCTGCCTTAGACATGAAGTCGTGACCCAAATTTGTGAACATATTTTAACATCAACATTTATTTGCATAGAAAAGTGCTGATACATTTTAACATCCAAATTTTAACATCCAAATTATTTTTTTCAGAAAAGTGCAGCACCTGCGACCCACTCAAAACGGCCCTGCGACCCACTTTTGGGTCGTGACCCACCAGTTGATAATCTATAGTATAGACGGCTCTCTCTGACAGACAGGGGCCTCACTGGCGGCTGGACATTGTGTGGCGGTGTTGCGTCACCCGGTAGGAGCAGAGGAAAAGGGATGGGACCAACTCATCACAAAACACTGACAGCACGCAAATATGCACTTCCTACAATGTATAGCGAACAATGCAGCCATCCGTGGAACTGGCCTTTTACATTTGGAGCATTAAGTCTTGGTGCAATCTGCATTCGCTTTGAGAATCGCACCTGAATAGAAATGGCCAGACTTTCTTTGACTCACAACTCGCCCATTATCAAATGCATACACGCAAATCGGACTGCAAGTACAGTCGTAACACAAGGTAACATACCGAATAAAGCAACTTACCGGTTGCTTCGACGATGATATAACGGACAGATCCCTCTCCTGCAGACCCTTCTCGCCAGTGTAATGGTCAATGGGTTGGCAGTCGAGGAAGAGCAAGCCCGGCGGCTGAGCTGCCGAGCCAATCAAAAGAGAGCCGGTGAATGAACCCGCCCACAACACCTGGGTTGAACCAATCACGGACATGTATAAGAACTCCGTATAATGAATGGCATTGAGTAACGCATACAAATCGTTATAATTGTTTCGTTTTTACATAAGCCGCCTTTAAGACACTGATGTGAACATGTACATCGAACATGTACATTCTTTCTATTCTAACTACATTTTCAAAAAAATCCGCGTTTGGTGCCCGCCCACAATCAGAGGCCCGCCCACTTTGTCCCGGAAGCTCGACCCAAGCGGCGGCAGCGGTCTCGCGCTTATAACACGTGTTTAGAACAGCACGGAAATCATGCAAGACACAAGAAGCATCTCAAACATGCTTAACCCACAACATCTCAGCGTCGTGCAACACATGTGGGTGAGTAATCTCTGTAAATTACGTCATTACAAAGTAAGCGTAACCCATGCATTAAAACTGCATGTAACCCATACTAGAGTAAGGCCTCTCTCCATGTGCGGTAATGCGACGTGATGTTCAATGTCTCATTCCAGATGAAATGCGAAATTATGTATTACTGACGAAGTATTGCCATTCACATTTAGAGAATGGTCTCTATATAATGCAAGCAATGTTAGCTGAATCCATGTTGCAGGACCACGTGTGCTGGATGTAAGGCCTCACTCGGCCAGCATGTGGACTTAGTTTGAGGCCTCAATCTAGTTTTAATTGAAGGACCCTGCTGGAAATAAGTTTTGTACTTTGCATGTCCTCCTTTGGATAACTCTTTTTATAGTATTGATCCAGAAATAAAAACAATTAATCAACTAATGTTAATGGTTTCTTTTCGTGCCATGAAGTGGGATGGTGACTAATGGCTGGCTGAAGAAATGAGTGACGGATGAAGGTAAGTCGTAGTAGAATGTGATTATAAGATGCATTTTAGAATGTGATTATAAGTTTAGAATGCGTGGACGAATTCTGTGTTAGCCTGTCAGTGGTCAATGCAGCCAGACACCATGCTAGATAACCATTCACACCTGACTGTTAACGAGGATAGGAGAACTGTTACGCACCTTTATCCTACGGTCAACGTGAAGACAAGTGAACTCTTAATGCAACTATTTCTCTTTGTACCATGTCATACCTGCAGTCTTTGACATGGTTGACTACTGCGGAGGATTATTTGGACAACTGGAATCAATCTTCCATTTTAGAGTTGAAAATGCAATGATTGAGGATTTTGAGAATATTGAAATACACCCACTCATGAATTTAATTGAATCTTCATTATCTGCCCTTTTCCAGGTTCTAGTTAAGAACCTTGCACAAACACGTCAATGCTGCAACCCACAGTTTAGCACTGATGAATGTCATTTGGAGTGGACTTCAGAGGTAAAGCCCGTTTTTGATGGAGCTACATTTATATTTAAAGCCAGTGTGTATATTTTTTTTGTGCTTGCGGTTCAACAAAAAAAGCAGTTGTATTTTAGAATGTGATAAGTTTAGAATGCGTGGACGAATTCTGTGTTGGCCTGTCAGTGGTCAATGCAGCCAGACACCATGCTAGATAACCATTCACACCTGACTGTTAACGAGGATAGGAGAACTGTTCCGTACCTTTATCCTACGGTCAACGTGCAGACAAAGGTTTTCACCTAGTTTGGACTCCATGTTGCAGGACCACATGTCCTGGATTTAAGGCCTCACTCGGCCAGCATGTGGACTTAGTTTGAGGCCTCAATCTAGTTTTAATTGAAGGACCCTGCTGGAAATAAGTTTTGTACTTTGCATGTCCTCCTTTGGATAACTCTTTTTATAGTATTGATCCAGAAATAAAAACAATTAATCAACTAATGTTAATGGTTTCTTTTCGTGCCATGAAGTGGGATGGTGACTAATGGCTGGCTGAAGAAATGAGTGACGGATGAAGGTAAGTCGTAGTAGAATGTGATTATAAGATGCATTTTAGAATGTGATTATAAGTTTAGAATGCGTGGACGAATTCTGTGTTAGCCTGTCAGTGGTCAATGCAGCCAGACACCATGCTAGATTACCATTCACACCTGACTGTTAACGAGGATAGGAGAACTTTTACGTACCTTTATCCTACGGTCAACGTGAAGACAAAGGTTTTCACTTTGTTTGGGTACAAATATTCCACCTGCTGCCTCTGTAAAGCGGTGACTGAACATGCTTTTTGTGTGCCAAGCTCTACACATCATAGATAAAGCAAATTGTTGTCTTTAAACAAACTTCTTACTAACACAAACTGTTTCATGTTGTAACCTATTCTCATTTGAAACCACAAAGGAAAACGAAGCAAATCACAGGGCAAGTCCTTTCATTGGCTTCACTGCTTGACTACAGTGTTTACTATTTCCACCTTCAGGTCCGTGGATACCGTCTGGCACGCTCGTCACGAGTAAGCAAGCCCATGTGTCACCACCGAAGAATTGAGGTCGTGGGTGCGTGACGCCCAGGACACTAGGAGTGCCGGAGACTCCTATGACTGGCTTGTTTTCATTCTTATCCGCACTTTGCAAAGTTGTAACTTTGAAACGATTAAATTAATTTCTAAAGACTGATTATCCAGACTTTTATTGTCATAGAATAACTATCGGAAATCCAGCAACGTTTTTCCCACATCAAGACACTCCTATGTTTATTAAATGTAGATTTCCATATTGCGTATATACTATAGTGTCAGGTCAAATATCTACATCTCGTCAACATTATATCAAGTATGCTGGTGGATTCATTTAAAATAATACATTTTATAATAAAAATCTGACGTGTTGGTTTTGGGCGCTATCCTTAAACTTTGTTTGAGAGGAGACGGATGAACACATCTTTGCTAAGCCCTTAGGATTCTCCACACACATACTGTGGGTCATCATTAGCAATGAACGCATTTGTCATGCATATGACTCCCAAAGTGCTCAGTCGTCTTTGGGGGGATTGCCATCTCCTCCGCTACCAGAGTGGTATATCATACACACTCCCAAAATGTTTGGTGGTTAGCCTTCAAACTGCATCACAAATGTATTGCACTATGCTCCACATTCAAATATGCTAAGCACCATTACTTTTCTGAGCTATCCACTTGCCAAATCAACGTAGTAAAATCCCTGTGTTGGAGAGGGGACGTGTCCCTGCGCAACCGTCCCTAAAGCGGGTCCTGAGCGTCAGCTGTACTTCACTACCAGGTGTGGAGAGGTGAGTCCTCCGCTTCGGCAGCCAGGGAGAGCAGGATGACCTTAGGACTGTTCTCAAAGAGGGCGGCTCTGTTCTGAGCCTGGCCCTTCTTAACCCAATGACCGTACATCTTGAAAGCACAAGCGTCAATGAGCTTGCGGATGGGCTTGACTGCGTACGGGTCGCTCTTGATCACCTCCTTGGTAACTGGCTTCGCACGACGGTAATTGCAGTAGATCCGCATGGTGGCGAGAACGGTCATGCAAATGACCTGGGGAATCACGGGAATATGAGGCAATAGGATTACAGATGTGTATGTGTGTATGAGGTGGTTTTGGTTCTTGCATACTAGGTAGCTTATCGTATATATGCTTAATGAAGCCGTTTTGCTAACAAAAGTGTAAAGAGCTTTTGGTGATTACAAATTCATATTCTTGTTTATAGACAATGGCTCCTGCAAACAGCCTTATAATTGAATTTCATTTACTCATGGTTTGTTGTGCTGTGTTGTCCATCTCACCTTGAAACGCCTGTAGGGGCTAAACTGTCGCACTTCCGCCACCACATACTGGGAGAAGAAGGGGTGGTTGAGGGCCTCTGTAGCTGTGTATCTCTGCTTTGGGTCAACCACCAGCATTCGGGAGATCTGAAAACCATTCTTTAGTAAATGTCCAGCACATTTACTAAATGCGCTGGACATTGCTGATCCAAGTTAAAAAGTGAACAAGGAACAGAACCACCACTAAGGCTTAGCGCGCACTGACATACAGAGCCATTCCTTCGGCGTGAACCCCATACCAAGTCCTTGACTGTGTCGGAGCGGTCCTCCCATTCGGGGGACGAGAAGTCGTACTTCCCAGCCAGGATCATGCGCAGCATCAGAATCTGCTTCCGGTGCCAGAAGGGAGGGGAGCCTGCCAGCAGCGTGTACATAATGACCCCTGAACTCCATCTGCAAGGACAACGCAGGAGCCAACACTGTAGGCCTTCTATAGAGCGTGGTGTGCATAGTGTTTGGCGTTCCACATGGGGACTGGCACCCCTCGCAGGGTGACAAGCATCAAATGTACAGCCTGATGAAAGAGAACGCCTGTACTTGCAAGAGTGGAAGCCCCGGACAAGCCATTAAAACACGTCATGCACTGGATGAGGAACAGAGGAGGTTCCTGGAAACTCACAGGTCCACCGCTGTGTCGTATCCTCCATGGGAGGCGTTCATGGAGCACTCGATGATCTCAGGGGCCAGGTAACCCGGGGTCCCGCACACCTCTGGAGACAAAGGCAGATCCACAGCGAACAGGTGAACATGGACGTACTGGACAGTCTGGAGATGGAGCAACGGTTTGTGCTTGTTTATACAGTAGAAACGCATGAAGACATTTTTATAAAGTTTCCAGTCCACTTCTGGTAGAGGCTTTATAGATGCTCATATGGTCCTCTGAACATGTTAGTTACTGAGAGCGGGTAGACACATGGTATGTGTGCAGATACATTTGACCTTTGTTGGTCCAGCGAAGCACATGTGAGACGGTCTGGAAACCCAACACTACAGAGCTTTACCTTTAAGAGGCTGACCTCAGAGAACTTAAACTTATTTTGCAACCAAATATTGTCAAACATTTATTTTTGTCTACCTTGTTTTTATTTGTGTTGAGGGACACCCTTTAGGTATAGAAATGTATATGTCAGTTGGCCCATCTAAAAACATCTTAAAGTAAGTGCACTGTTGCCGTGTTGTGGAGGCGGCTGTCTCAAACCGTTGAGCTTCTGTTCTGGCTGGATCTGTACAGAGAAACCGAAGTCGGTGAGTTTGATGTTCATCTGATCGTCCAGCAGAATGTTCTCAGGCTTCAGATCCCTGTGGACAATATTTTGGGAGTGCAGAAACTGGACCACCTCAAGCAGGGCGCGCATGATATTCCTACAGAGGACACGTAATCAATAATAATGAGAAATACCAGAATAACCCTGACCCAAAATATATCAAACATCTAACTCCAAGGTTAGTTTAAATTGTGATGTCTCTAAGAGGTCATAACACCATCATCGTGAGGAGGCAGAATTCATTCATTCATCATTCATTCATGAATTGATTGTCAGGGTTCCGACCTGGTTTCCTTCTCACTGAGGGTCACTTTCTCAGTGAGGTAGTCAAAGAGTTCACCCCTCTTCATCCTTCAAAAAAGGAAAAACATTTAAGTCTCCATAAAATAATTGAACTTGGAATCTGCTCTGCTTTTTCAGTTCTTGCACTTACAGGTCAAACACCAGGAAAAAGAAGGCATGGGACTCATAGCAATCTTTGAGCTGTACTGGAGAGAGCAATACGAAGCAACATTAAAGATCATTGAGGTGATCCCAAATGATCCTATTCACCTCTGCATTAGGGTTTTGGTGACAGAACCAAGAGATGCACTAACAGCGTGGAAATGACTGACGCGCTGATAAACCCAAGTGCTTACTGATGTTGTTCTGTCCGCAGACCTTCTTCAGGATGTCAATCTCCTTCTCCGTTGCGGACCGGATCTCGTCTATTTCCGTTCCGGTCAGCATGTCCGAAGGGGTGATGTCTATCACCTTCACGGCGTACTCCTGAGTGGTGAGTTTGTCGACACAACGACGCACCACACTGCTCACACCCCTGTAGGATGGGGAGAGGTGACCCCCCCGTGTGAGTTATGTCTTAGCAGTGCGGTCTAATGAAGGGTCACATGAGCGTCAAAGCTAAGATCCATAGAGCACATGTTCCACTCCACAAATGTTCATAGAGACGCACCTTAACCAAAACCACTCAGCCACTTCAGAGCTACGGTTCCAATGAGAGGGCGTCCCAGTCCCAACGTGCACATTGGGAGGACCAGTTCCTTTCAATACATTTCTGATGACACTTGTTCTACTGAAGAAGTATAGTCTGTATAGCAAACCAGTTGCATAGATGAAGATACGACAGCTCTTCTGACGCTGGGTTAAGCTTTTCCAGAGGTTGATGAAGCTAGTGGGATTCCGGACCAACTTGCATAATCAATCAATGTAGGCAGCCATTCATACTAAACCTTTGTCCAAAACTTGGCAAGTTGAATGAATGGCCAAGCTTTAAAGAGGGAGGCCCATACATTATGTAACAGCACGCCCCCCCCCCCCCCACCCCCCTGACAAGTGGATATTGGTGGACAACCAGCCACCAATATCAATAGAAAACCTTTTCACTGTTCCAGTATCCCAATAGACCTAAACACGCATACATCATAGGTATTATCAATGTTTTTAGTTTGTAATTCGATTAATGTAGGCCTACTTAAGATTCTAAAATCATAATTTTGATAAATACTTAAGGGACGATTTTCTTTAGTTTTGTCTAGATAAAATGGTGGTGGGGTGTGGTGCTGATAGAACACAGTCTACATGTTCTTGCTTTTCTTAGTATAATCAACCTAACATGTGACTCAACTTAAGGGGATGGGGGGGGATTTGGCATGGAAAATGACCCTGCAACATGTGCTGTAATTGTTTACAGAATTACATTAGAAACAGCTGCTAGTCTAGGAGACACTGCGTTATACAAGCTATGTCCATTGAGTGTCCAGTGCGGGCTTTCATTCCGGGAGCATTACCTTCCCAGAATCTCCTTGGCGTCATATTTGTCGTAGAACTCCTGAGCGCCCACCCAGTCTGGGATCTCCTCCTCTTTGGTCATCTCGGTGTGACCCAGCTCACCGCCGCTACGATGTGTTTGACGTCACGCAGGGGCGAACTGACCAGTAGGATGTTCTGTCAAAGTCCAGAACGGCCGTCCCTCCCTGTATATAGCCTATATGGGCATATGTGGTTCATCAGGGCAAAAAATAACAAAATAAAAGATAGGTCAAAGCCAGGGGCGTAGCCATGTGGGGGCCAGGGAGGGCCACGGCCACCCTTGGTCAGAGGCCACCCCGCGGGGGGGGGGGGGGGGGGGGGGGGGGGGGGGGGGGGGGGGGGGGGGGGGGGGGGGGGGGGGGGGGG
>JAOPJJ010000047.1:9293866-9305894 GCA_027122795.1 Enchelyopus cimbrius
GTCATAGGCAGGGGGATCAAGAGACTCGCGATCCCCTGGCCGCTATGGGACATTGGGGTGACATAATCACCCCCCCCCCCCCCCAGCCCCCCCACTCCATTTGTTGTAGAACGTTTGGGGTTTCAGGGACGAAAAAAAAGACATTAACACAAGGACGCGTCCCAGTCTCCTCTCCTGCCGTTGGTGTTTAAAACCCATTAAAAGCCACTGAGTAGGAAGGTACACGGACAAAAGCCAAGAAGACAATAAATAACCCGCCTTTATAGAGTAACACCCTTCTGCTCCGTGGACAGCCGCCGGCCGGCGTTGAGAGCTGCCGTCCACCCCAGCCTCCTACCTCCGGACCGTGTCACTGCCGTTGACCACACTGAATCCATTCTTCAGCCTGAAGAGAGTCTGTCCGGTACCTGTTAGAAAGGAACACTCATGATGATGTCATGAACACAGAGAGTTCCGGAATCCTCAGTGGACCAGTGTGCAGGGCGCACAACCTATGGCCTTCCAGACAGCAGTGTTTTGCTGTGGGCATTGTTGCGGTTCGGTCGATGGACGTAAAGGACAATAGAGGTCTGGGTGTCCAGTCGATTGTAACCATGTCTGCTGGCTTCCCTGAAACATCCTTTACCCAACAGACTGCCTCGTAGCGATTCTGCCAAAAACAGCATTTAGCGCCTGCCATCCACAAAGGTATGCAATTGCGACACAACACAACACAGGTTTATTAATAATGAACATGTATGAGGATGCATTGCTATGTTGTGAACAAACTCCATACCGACCGATGCACATCGATCGCAAAAAGGCAAAAGTGCTTTTAGGGACATCCACTATCTGTGCTTTTAGGGACAACCCCAGCAGGGTTCTGCACAAAAACATCACTTTGACTAATTGCAATAGTAGAGCGAGAGCGGTCTTCTCCTCCACGAGGGTACGGTGATGTGTGATCTCCCAACGAGCAGGAGTATGAAAAGAGATTTGAAACTGAGTGCTTGAGCACAGCGGACAGCTGGGAAGAGACAGGGACGGCCTTTGAGTTGTAGTAATCTGTCAAGTCAATGCTGGCATAACCATTCCTCCTCTCCCTTCAGCCTTTCTCTCTCTATCTCTCTCTCTCTCTCTCTCTTTCTTTCTTTATATTTCGTTATCAACACCAACCGACAGTATGTGCACCTGCAGTTCCTGCAATCGAGGCTATTTCTTCATTTGTGAAAGTCCCCCGGGGTTTCGCCATAACCGCATACTTGCAGTGCCGTGCTTTGGAGAGGCTAAATGCACGGAACCACCCACCACACACACACACGCACGCACACACACACAATCTACCTGGCCTACTCCACATTTGAGTTTCCAGGTCTGTCATGCTCATGTAGAATACAATGATGCACCGGTGTCGTTTCAAGTGCAGAGAGCCCGAGCAGCGAGACACAGCTCAGCGGCGAGTTTACAGA
The DNA here is from genome assembly GCA_027122795.1 of Enchelyopus cimbrius. NCBI lineage: Eukaryota > Metazoa > Chordata > Actinopteri > Gadiformes > Gaidropsaridae > Enchelyopus > Enchelyopus cimbrius. Next base: position 9,295,315 of record JAOPJJ010000047.1, read on the forward strand.
GCGGCTTCCTGACAGACTTTATGGAACAACATGGCGGGTGCTTTGTGCTCGCAGCGCCGATGCGCTTGGTGTCTTCGTTCACGACACAACATTTTCAACTCCAACTTCAAAAACTTACCAGTTTTTTAACCCATCAAACATCTCTGTGATTGATTGAAATGAAAAAGTTGGGTTGAACTTGGATCCTATTTTAGCAATCATTTTAGTGACTTATTGCAATTTATAGAAATTGGTCCAGTAGTGAGCAAGAACTGTATGCAACTGTACTCTGATAATAACAGGCTGCTATGGACACAAATGAGATGAGATTAGGCCTCACTCTATACCCGCCGCCCTCCGAGGCCCAACGCACCCGTAGTATTAAGACATTTAGTCTATTTAGCAGTTGACTTATTGACCTATGACACAAAAAATGGGAATTGACCCCTCGGATCTTTTTTTTTACAAAAAGTTCTGTGGGTTCCCCGTGCTGCCCACGGTTCACTTCTGTTGGTTCACCCAAGTGGGGCACAGTATTTGCCTTTCGACTCCGGCTCTACAAGCACTATCGGAAAATGTTCTCACTGAGACGAGCAAATGGACCATGAAGGTAGATCAATACGTGCTCCGGTCCCCCTCTGTTTTTCTAGGTTGACAGTTACCCACAACAAACAATGACTTTTACTTTTGACGTTTTACCTTTCGCCGAGCGGCGGAAAGTCTCCCTCGGCCAATCACGCGCAAACAAGGAAGGATGTATAGATGCGCATTAGCCATGCGACGTGCCTAGCTAGTGTTTTTTCCCGTCCTTTCTCTCTCCGGGCCTAATAGGGGCTCTCTCTCACTCTCGGTCGGCCATCCATATGACTCCGAAGGCCTTGGAAGACGAGGAGCCGCTGGCATCCATTTGAGGAGGTGATCGGACGACGGGGGAGAGAAGAGAGGAACGAAGGATTGGAGAGGAGGTCCCCATAGTGCACTCACAATCGGTAATGGCTTGTGACAGCAGCTCCAGCCCTCCACAGTAGTATAGGGGGCTCTGGCGGGGCCTTGACAGTTTCTCCAGCAGCTGAGGCACTGCGGAGGCCCTCTGTCCGCCCCTGGCCAACTCCTCTCTGGCAATTAACTCCTGCCGCTCTCGTTCCTCCTCGCAATCTACCAGAGCCAGGTAATCTGAAGGGAGGAAGATGAAAGAAAGTAAACTAATAGTATACCAGAGATGGATGCGCGGTCCACCCCTACTTGGTAGATACAGCGAATTTCACCAGGTTCCTCTTTTCTTTTCCCTTCTACCCTTACAGCTTCAAAGTAAGAGTCCCATAACTGTCTGACCATTGCACCATCAATGCAATGCAAAAATGTGTCTGACAAATGCCAAAGGAATACTAATATAGTACATTATATATGATGATATACCATTCATAAATGGACTCAAATCCAAACTGAACTTTCTAAATGCACTGCCAAAAAAAACCTTAGAAGTGCTTTCTTTCACAATTGATATTGAACACAATCCCCCTTGTCACCCGAAATGTCCCCATCATTGTGTTGATTTCAGGGATGTGATGATTGCGATGCAATAAAAGGTTTGAAAGGGAAGAAAAAGTGAAAAGAGGTCTCCTGTACGGTTTGGTCATCTGACAGGCAAAACTACATTTTTGTCAATGTCAAACCATTAAAGAATAATAATGAAGCGCGTTGCAGAGAGAAATACTTTTTGGTCATCTTATTATAAAACATTTTTTTACCTTCAGACTTAATAAAACCTATGGAGCGAGGAAATAACCAACATGTTGCTTGACGTACACAGTCGTTGTTTTTACATTAACCGTCTTATCTGACGTACTGCTGTGCATATTATAGGTCAACTTTAACCTTACCTTTCGCCATTTTGTCCCTCCCAGGTTCAATTTCGACAATTCTTTCGAAGCAGTATCTTGCCTGCGAAAAAAATATTTTCTGTTACCTCACCCTTGTAGTACGACCGGTTATTATGCTCCTCCACTGTCTTCCGGGGCCATTGAAACCAATAGGCTGCTGCCTCAGCAATATGTACTCTCTCAGCACAAAGAAGTGGCTAGATCATATGTAATACCATGCTAGGATCAACCCGTGGAATCAGCAATATTTACATTTAAATTACCGTTTGCCAGGTAGAAGTTTGCCAAAAAAAAGCGAAATTGCTTGGCCAAGATTTACCACATAAGGTTTAAAAAAGTTGGCTATCAGAGGCAGCTCTCATGTAAATTGATTCTGATGCATATTGGTATATATGCAGAGATTTCTCTATGTCCAAAGATAAACTGGGGGGTGCAAAGTTATTAGTTTTACACTCCTCTTTATAATTGTGCAGGCCAACATTTGCTTTGCCCATGTGTACGTAAGCTTTGATGCATCTCTCATTGCACTGGTAAGACAGGGGAGGAAGCAGGAGAAATTGTTACAGGTTTAAAATATTCTACAAAAGTCTACATTTATATCTGGCCGTTTATGTGGTTGCGCATTCCATCCCACACATTATGAAGTTCAAGGGAAACATTTGAGATTTTGCACCGCTTGTGAACTGGAATGAGTAATTAAGTTGTATGACATGAAAGAAACAACAAATGCTTTATAGACACCATAGATCAGAGCACACGGGTAACTCGCATGTTCAACTGAAATCTTTAGTATCCAGAGGCAAAGACACACAAGATAAACTAATACCAAATTAGGATGCACATGAAAATCACTATTTCCTCAACCTAAACAGAAAATAATTGACATTTTGTATTGATGCACTGATTCCAACATGAAAAGCTCCTATTTGAGAGCAATGCAGTAATAAGAACATTCCTGCAAAATCCAACACCCATAAGATCACTCCGACACCATACCTCTGGACCTCTGAGCACCCGGGCTTACAGAAACTCAGGCTTGAGATGACACCATGAAAAATGAGGTATCAGCTAAGCGAACTGCTGTTTCCAAAGTAGAGCTCACATTCAGGGCCCATTCGCAGTCGCTGATGGCCTCGTTGAACTTCCCCAGCTTAATATAGGCCTGTAGGACGGCAGTGTTCAGTGTTAGTAGACAGATGATTTGAAGTAACAGTATACAGTGTTACTGTTGGTATGCTGTAGTCAGTAACAGCATACAGCGTTACTGTTGGTATGCTGTAGTAAGTAACAGCATACAGTGTTACTGTTGGTATGCTGTAGTCAGTAACAGCATACAGTGTTACTGTTGGTATGCTGTAGTCAGTAACAGTATACAGTGTTACTGTTGGTATGCTGTAGTAAGTAACAGCATACGGTGAATAAATTACGTCATCAGTAAAGTCAGTGATTCTTAGGCAGGGATTACCCACTTCCTGTGGCTGTACTCTACTGGAGACTTTAGTTTGTTGGTCAGAAGCCTCTAGACCCTCCACCCCATGCCCACCAGACACAGCACAGGTTCTGGGTTCACGCCTCCCAATGCCAGAACAACAACAACCCACTGGGCACCAGGTCTCTAGGGGACCGGGTCATTCACTGAAGTCTTCTTCTCAGCGTTCCCTGAGATCCGACGATAACAGAGGCCCGTATTTACTTGTGCTCGGTTGGTGTTCAGGGGCTGCCCGTCTCGTAGCTCCGCCGATCCGTCGCTGTAAAACGCTACGGCCGCCTGGTAGTCTTGTCGTGAGTAGGCTCCGTTTCCCTTCTCTTTGAGTTCTGCGGCCAGACCGAGGTGGACCTTAGGTGGATGCGGCGATACTAGTCTGCCTGACAACAGAACCTAAGAGCAACGGGGATTTATTTCAATAAAAGAGCTGTTGACAAACCGTTTGCCCTTTCCTGCTCTCCGTCTCTGCGTCCTGTCTGCCGCATCCCTGTCCAGAATCCTCAGGAAATTCTCTTGATGCAAACATATTCATAAGACTGATTAGTGCAGATAAAGTAGGCTTCATAGATATTCAAAAAGAGCATCCCCCCCAAGTGTTCTTATAAAAAAAAAAAGCAGTCGGAGATGTTTTTTGTGTTGCACAACGGAAAAAAACACAGTACACAGCTACGCGCACGAGAGTTGAAGTGATTGACAGGAGTGACAGGATTTTGTTCATTTAAAAGGCATTCCTGGAGTCAGATGGAACTTTTCCGGTGCCTGACTCTGGTCCCCACAGGATTGATAATGATGATCATCACTATCACGATGGTGGGGGGGGGAACGTTTGAAAAGCAAATACTCAGTGGCCTCATAGACATATGAGGCCACACCTCATATGTCGCTCCCGGTTAATGAGAAACCAGTCATAACAAGGTGTTGGAAAGCCTCCCTAATTACTTTTTGATACAACACGGTGGATTTTATGCTGGGATTCGTAGGATACTGTGACATACTCTGATACATGTGTTTGAAAAAGTAGGGCCCTCTGAAATAAGCCCTAATTATAAAGCCTAATACATCTTTAATTGATTAATTATGCATGTGACGGAAATGGATATTGAAGTTGGTCGTAGCGGTGGGTGCTTTTTCTCATCAAACAGCTCAAATTTCACCTTGTAAAATAACTGCTACAGGTGCTGCAATAAATCAATGAGGTCTTCTTTTATCTATAATTCTGAGCCATAAAATGCAGCTTTAGCATTTAGCTTTAGCACACACAGGAAATAACAGGCGAGTTCAGGCTGGTTTATACTACTACTACTACTCCGTGAGGTGCTGTACGCGGACATGGGGAGCCCTGTCCGTCGCACGGAGACCCTCTCGGAGACCCTCTCCGTACTCTCCGGGCGCATCCCATATTTTGATGAGTATCCGTCACTCCGTCGAGGGAAAACGGAGACGGCAAGGGCTGTGATTTATCCTCATCATCATTTCCGGGACTACTTTTCCAGTTTGACTTCTACTGGCAAATTGCACTACTTTATAAACAGTTAGTTATTCATCTTCTGTATGGACGCATCAGGCGACTGTGAACGTCAACCTGTTTACTTTACCTGTTTACTTTGCCGACGGAGAACTTCGAAGGCTTGAGGGGTCGGATTACGTATTACGGAGTAGTACGTAAGTAGTATATCCGGCCTTTATATTTTACTTAAAATGAGTTATTTCCTGTTATTTCTTAGATGTATGTGTTTGGCACCCACAGGAGATGAATCATGTTCTGCTTCTGACTGTCATTCATTGAATGCCGGACTATACTTGGAAGAACCATCGGATTGCATTGGGACAATTACTGGCTGTTTTGCACACACAAAATGGACTATGTTGACAGCGTCTTGCTACTGGCATGTCATTCAGAGCAAGGACAAAGATAGCCCCGTACATGCATTCTAGTTGTAATTAGGACGACTTGAGTTCACCATCAACTCACCTGCATCCACGTCTGGTACGCACTGAGGGGGATCCTGTGAAACAGCAGGGGGCAAAAGAGTCAAATCACCAAGACGTGGCAGCATCATAACGGTGTTTGCACAAGGCCGTGTTTGTCTAACCATGACAGCAGGGGGCCCTGCGGTGGAGGCAGAGGGGTTGATGTTGACGCTGGTCCTGTTGAAGATGGTCCTGCATGTGCTGTCGCCGTCCTCCTCGTCCTGCAGAGCAGCGAGGTGCGGTCTGCCCTCTCTGCTGCGCCCTCAGCATCAGCACCTTGGAGCTCATTCACTGGGTCGCCTGAGTGCAAACCAAAAGATAATACCATTACCCAAAAATATCATTATTTGATCAAATGCGTTGCTACATGAACAGTTTCTGTTTTATATCTATAGCAGGATGGGAGTGTGCATTTGTTTCTTTAATTTTCTTCGCGTTTATGATTAATAAATATGGATGCCCATTCCCGCCAGTAACAACACAAAAGTCCCCATTGTAAGTCATAATTATGAAATAAAAAAATCTGAATTATGACACTTCACGACATAATTTCGTCTTGTTATCTCATAATGATGACTGACAGTGGGGTTGTTTAGTTTAGTGTTGTTACGGGAGTGGCCTTCCGTAGGTAAAACGAAAGTAGGCTACGTGCAACTCGGGCGCATTTGCATGGGAAAGACCCGAAATATTTCGAAACCACAGGTTGTTATGAGGCTTTGTTTGCTTATTGTTTCCACGTGTTTCAGGAAGGCGTCCAGGTCCTGCTTGTGGTCCATCGTGACGTCATGAGGGTCTCTCCTCCGTGTTGTTACCACGGCAGCCGTAGTCATGGTGACGGTACACACGCGCAGCGGGTTCCATCGGATGCAGCTGTGTCCGTCGGAAAAGTTACTTTACAGCCACAAAACGTCAAACGTATGACACTTTTACCATATTATATACTCTGTCATCCTAATTCATCAACGTATATTAACGAATGAAAAAACACCTGAACCTTAGTGTAGATGGGCCGTCATAGAAAACCAAGCACTTTGTTGAGCAACAGATCAACACTGCCTCCATGTGGTTGTTGAGGACTGTTTCAGAGAGGGAGAGGGAGAGAGAGAGAGAGAGAGGGAGGGAGAGGGGGAGAGAGAGAGAGAGAGGGAGAGGGGGAGAGGGAGAGGGGGAGAGGGAGAGAGAGAGAGCGATACAGACATAGAGAGAAACTCAAATTATGTAATGTGGGCATAATAAGGGGAGGAACATGGAGGAACCAAATAACATGCCTACTCACTCACACACACACACACACACACACACATATTATAGCACAGGGATGGCCACAGTATGATAGCCTATTTGTGGTAGCGCAAAGGATTACAACAACTCTGCCAGCACCAACTGATCTCCCATTCAAGAGAGACCTGTATGGATTCCTTTTCAGGAATAACGGATATGTTATAAGGATCCAGGAATGTGTCCCCGTTTAGTGTATAAGGACGTTTCTTATTTCAGTGATGTCACCTGCTCTTACCACATCTTACCTCATACCCACCACAAAATGCCCATGATGTGTCATTGGAGATTAAGAAACATGCTAAGATGAAATACTGGTTTCTACAGCCAGACTATTCTTGGAAAAGATGGACAATTCTGGAATGTCTTTATGAGTCCAAATTATAGTCATCCAGGTGGCAAAATGTGGAAGATACTACAATCAAACATTAGCATGTTATACTTAAATGATGCAAAAGAAAGACAAACCAACACATTCACCTCAGGTGTATAGTGTTTTACAATCATTACAAGGAAAACTGTGATACAACCCCACTGTTTGGGGATATTCCTTTCATCCCAATTTTAATGTGCCATCTGGATTGTCGTTTTCTTTCAATTCACTCCATGTCACTGCATGTTTTCAATTATGAAATGATCATATCCTCAACCAAGTAAGGACAGACAAAACGTAGAATGGTAGACGCAATCTTCAAGATAACGTGGGCACAGACTCTGCCGATGAGTCCAACGTCCAGACCTTCCTATAGGATTCAGGCTCAAACCCTTCCCCTCACATTTAAACACAACTCTGACACAAAGGCACAGCCTTTCCTGGTCAGTCCTGTGGGACACCCCTGTGTCAGACTGGGCCTCCTATAAATAACTGATCCGCTTTAAACCTTGCGTTGCTGTTTAGTGATTGCTGCTCTCGTCTTTCCCAACATGTGAGGATGCTGAGGTATTTGAACGTGTATATTTGTGTATGTTGTGGATCTTAAATGAAGGGTGTTTACTCTTGTACAAAAAATGGCACCATGATATATCTTTTCATATATTTCTATGAACAATAGAGGGGGAATACACGGAGAAGGAGAACAAGAAGAAACAACAGTGTTTGTTGTTACAATAGAACTGCATTTAGAAAAATCACTTCATGTTTTATTTCACTACTCCTATGTTTTCGGTAAAGCGCTGTCATGAAGCAGTGTGAATGCACTCGGTCATCCGGTGTTCACCAAGCCAACATTTGGTTTGCCCTATTGTCTAAAGTAATAAACACAAAATGGCACCAGAGCTGTACAGGACCTCCCCCTCATCCATCCGCCCCTAACGTTGGCTCACTCCCACATTGGGCGTAGCCCCCCTCCGAGTAAAAGCGAGTAACAGCAAGGGCAGGCTCCAGTAGCATGTTGAAGCATCCTCAGTTGATTTGAACCCCGAGCAGCAGTGACAATATGGAAGAGGGACAGAGACGTACTGCGGTGCCCACCTACCTGGCATGGTCCATCTTTAACACTTTGTGTTGCTGTTTACCTCTGGGGATTGCTGCTCTGGTCTGCTCCTGCAAGGTAAGACTATTTTGGATTTAAATTCCCAATTCTGTGTCAAAGCTCTCTTATCAAATGTGATCATTCATTATACATCTGCCCCAGTGTGCTGAGCAATCCTTACCAATACCTTTCTTTTGAACCAACAGGCCCAAAATGCTAATACTCTTGGCCAAGCAGGGGAAGCCCAAGAGGCATCCAAGACCGCAAAGACCCTCAACATAATTGCACTGGTCTGTGGAATAATTCTGATCATCATCGTCACCGTTCTCAATGTTACGATGCGTAAAGGATGAGTTCGCGGAGGAGGATGGAACACATAACCACCAAATGGACTGATCCCTTGATGGGAACTCTCTGTTGGTGTGCCGGAATGGAAGGGAAAATATGTCCTAAAAAGTTGTAACCGTCTTGTGAGACTATATACTTTTTTTTTTAAATGTTTGATGTCTTATCAATAAATACCATGTCAAGTACCATGATGGATCATTAATTGAAGTTTATAACATTCAGGAACACAGTCTTAAGAAATGTGTGAGAAATTGCCCACAGTTGAGTAACGGGTTTGGTTCCCGTTCAGCTGAAATATTTCACGCAGACAGAGTGGCATTTATAGGAACGTTTAACGTGATGCATACAGACGTCACGATGGCTGTTTGGAAGAGCAGAAACCCTCAAGGTGTCCAGTAGTGTGGGGGATATGCAGCGGCCCTGGTTACAGCGCAGGCTCTCTGGAATGTGTGTGTGTGTGTGTGCGTGTGTGTGAGTGTGCGTGCGTATGTGAAATAAATCCTGCAGACCTAAATCAAAATACTATTGGCCGAGAGCCATGTGTTGCCATCCTGGCTGCACATGTGCGCAGTCTGACGGAGTGCATTGTCTCCATTAAGGAGCTCGTTCTGAACAGAGAGGCTGCTCCAAACAGCACTGATAGGTTCACAGGGTACAGCAGCCAACAAAAGCCCCTTTGTATAATTCAGCAAAACAGGGAAAAAGGCAGGGCAATTTATAATAAACAGATACATGTGTGTGTGTGTGTGTGTGTGTGTGTGTGTGTCTGTGTGTGTCTGTGTGTGTGTGTCTGTGTGTGTGTGTGTATACAACATTTTATAAAGTTTATGAGAAACAATAAAGGAGACAAGTATGTGCTGGGCTTTTATGAACCGGGGGTTTTTGTGAATTTTTACGGTATTTTTCGTAAGGCAGTAATGCTGGCACCAGGATAAAAACACCAGATCCGGGTACATCTCTACTCAGACGTTTGGTACCATGTCCCAAACTGCTGGGAAAAAAAACATGTGGTACAATTTCTGGTGTATTACTATTATTATTACAATGTGGCGATTTTTGGTACAAGTGTAAACGCCCTGCATTGAAGATCTACAACACACACAAATATACACATACGAATATACGTTGGCGTTCATTCAGTGAAGTACATCTAGCAGTCCTGTCTAACATAGAGTGAATTTAACAGGAGCTTCCCACCTCTCCAGCCCTCGCCTCAGTTAGCACACATTCTTTGCATCGGCAGTACCACCCTGGAGGAGGGACCTATAGGGGAGACCACGGCCAGTCCATTGTCTGCCTGGGAGGGTCCGTAACCTTCGAGGGGGGAGGACTATTGTGGATGTTTACTGCAATTCGTGAAGCGACATTCAACTCATCGACTATGATCACTCAGCCTATATCTGCTGAAGTGTGCAGAGGCAAATAAATGTATTCCCTGAGTTGGCTCTTGGCCAGGCAGCGGTGCCTCAGGGGGTCCTAGGGTGGCTGCCCTCAATGGAATCTGACTTTTACGAATCTGACTTTTACGGGGACTAATTTAATAATAATAGTTCACTTAATAAAAGTTAACTTAACTTATCTTAACTTGAATAGATTCCCATGGCACCTCTATACTTGGACACATATCATTCATCCACGGCCAAAGAAGATATCAGACTTCCTGCAATGCTGATAATTAAGTCAACCCTAAAGATAACACCAACATGAATGATAAGAACTGATATTGATTTTATTATTATTAACCACCAGGCCAAATATGTCCAGCCATCAAATTCAAATCATTTCTTGGAGTAGTTTTTCTTAAAGGAAAAAACACATCCAATACATGTACTCATGTAAACATTCCCTCAACAGAAGTGTGAGTGAATGTAATCTCTTCTTCCCCAGAGAAGAGATTAGGGGTGTTGTGAGTTTTTCCATCCCTGCCCAGTGAGGGGGAAGCTGGCCCCTGGAATGTGTCGTTGGGGGTTAGCCGTTTTTTTACTGCCGCGGTTAAAATATCAAAGGGCTGTTGCTTGACTACTGTGTAGCATGTCTCAAATCCCTCAGTGTGTGTGTGTGTGTGTGTGTGGGGGGGGGGGGGGGGGGGGGGTATGTTTTTTATCAAGACCACAAAAATATAACAAAAAAATTTTAAGTTAATCAAAAAATATTCGATGTTTTAAA
>JAOPJJ010000047.1:9948232-9962242 GCA_027122795.1 Enchelyopus cimbrius
AACTCTGTTCAACTCATAAGTCATCAAAGTTCTCCATCTCTTTAATCCTATAGCTTATAGAAAACTTCCATAACACAGGGAAACCCACTAAAGGAGCTCCGAGGGGAACATGTGTTCAGTCCCAGAAGCCGTGGGTCTCAGTGCCCTCACGCAGAGGTTAAGTGGAACCACTAAGGGCCGTAACTCCTCACCGCTGAGTTGAAAGGTTCTCCTGTCTGTCTGTTGTGCTCCTCAACGCCAGGAGAGGTCCGCTCTCATTAGGGGGACGTATGGAACCGTAACCCTGCTACCTGGTGGGAACGCACAGAGCCCTTAGGCCTGCTTCACACACACACACACGGACACACACACGGACACACGCACACACATGCACACACACACACGGACACACACGCAAATGCACACACACACACGCAAGCACACACACACAGATATGGATTGCATGAGGGCAAAGGCTATGCAGGCTGGCTAGTTTCCTACTAAACCAGTCAGCTAATGAGCTGCCGCTCGTCTGGACTGTATTTTAACGTTAGGAAACATTTTCAGGTGGAATGTTTCAGGTTTTCACCCCCTGGCATCGAGCGACTGTTTGGGAGGTAAACCTGCTATCGTAGCCCCCTGCGGCTCTACATACGTCTGGACTCACTCTCTCTCTCTCTCTCTCTCTCTCTCTCTCTCTCTCTCTCGGGATACATGGACGCGACACGCACACGCACACATACACACACACGTAGGCATGCATGCATACACAACAACATCAATAGCAGATTATCCCTTTACCCAGAAGCCTTCACTTCAGGAAGTCAGGAGGTCTCAAGTGGAGTTGGGAGGGGAATGGTAGCATGAGTAATCAAAATGTACTTGTGTGTGTGTGTGTTTGTGGGTGTGTGTGTGTGTGCGTGCTGTGTGTGTATATACTGTTGTGTGTTAGTGTATCTGTGCTATTGTGTGTGTGTGTGTGAGCGATTGGCCTTCGAGACACACAGTCAAACTATTTCACAGTAAACCGCACATGGTTGGTTTTTCGGCGAAGCCAACCCACACACTCGTATTGCACAGCCGTCCCGCGGGCCTGTGGCCCCCCCATGCCCCTTTCTGCTCGTAAAACCGGATCTCAAAGTATTGCCTAATGTTTGAAACCAGACGGCAGTCCCCCCGCCCCCTGCTGTGAAACACCAGGTCTGGAGTCTGGAGTCACAGTTTGCAGTGTTTGGTTACGCTCCGCTAAAGCGTCCCATACATTGTGTTGTTGACGGTGCGTTGTTACTGGCTCTTACAGTCAGCGGTTACTTTGTGTAGTTACAGACTACTTTGTGTAGTCACAGCGTCTAAGTACACTGTGGCATTGTGTAGTTTCAGTGTGTGTCGCGGGCATTTTCAGTGTGTACTTACTTTGTGTAACAGTGTGGTTACTCTGTGTAGTTACCTACTGTCACAGTGTGTAAGTACACTGTGGCAGTGCGTGGTTTGAGTGTGTGTAGCGGTCGTTTGCAGTGTAGTTTTACTGTGTAACATTTAGCTGTTACAGTGAGTTGTGTTGGTCGGTGTCGTCTCCCCTTTGTATTAACTGAACACCTCAGACTGGAAACGTGAATCAGCCGCAACAGTTTTTTATTCATAGCTTACTCCCCATCCAATCATGACATATTTATGTACAAAATACATTCAATTTAACAAAAAAAGACAGTGAAAGCAATTTACACTATGGTACACGACGCATCACATTAAAGACTAGATTCTGTAAACACTGCCCCCCCCCCCGTTCCTCACATCACAGATTCCTAGCGGTTGGATCGCATCCGTTTCCTTTTTCAACGTGACCAGATGCATTCCCCTACAGGTAAATGAAACTACGTAACATAGAAACATGAAAATAACATATAGGACATAGAATTATGTTTCATTGAAATGTAAACATGTCGATGAGAACACTAGAAATGGGAATTCAGCTTTTTCAACATTATTTTAAAGACAAAAGGTTTGATATATATATATCTATATATAGATATATATATATTTGATTAAACAAAAAGGTCCACTTTCTTTTCTGAGTCTTTCAGACCCAGCTTTCCTCTTTAAGGAGAAACAGCAGTGTCCCTTTTCTGATCACTTACTTCCTGTTGCATTCCTTGATTTTGGTCATGCGACTTCAACATTAAGTGTCACAGCCGGGATACTTATATTAAGCATGGTTTTGAAAGAGTGACCTTATTAAGTCATTGCACAACAAATATAAAAAAGTTAAAGTTAATTCGCTTCAGCAAGTGGATGTCAGTAAAAAAAGTGTTGAGAGCACACTGTGTCTTTTGACAGTATTACGGATTGTAAATCCAATCCTGTGTGTGTGTGTGTGTGTGTATGTTTGTTTGTGTGTGTGTTTGTATGTGTGTGTGTGTGTGTTTATGTGTGCGTGCGTGCATGTCTCTTTTTCATATTTTCATATTCACATTAAGATCATTTGGAGTACTTTTCTGTACAGCATGGCTACAAAGTAAATGCATATATTATGAGTCACTACTTACTCAATGTGCTGCAAAACTACCAGTCGTTCTCCCGCCCTTCAGTCTTTGGTAAATGCTGTTTGGCTCTCAACACAGAATATTTATTCTCATTTGCAATGTGTGTGTGTGTGTGTTTGTGTGTGTCTGTATGTGTGTTCACGGCCTATGTGTGCATTTGTATGTGTGTGTGTGTGTTTGCGTATGTGTTTGTGGGTATGTGTTTGCACGTGTTTGTGTTAGCGTTAGCAATGCAAACACATTGAGTTCCTCGCAGTCGTTAGCTTTATAAATCCGTGGCAGCATCTCAACCTGTAGCCTCGTCTCAATACATGAGCAGGTGACCTCAACGACACCAAACCGCCTTCAGGGATTCAACATCGGGGGGTTTGATACTGGAACAGCAGCCTTGTGGGAAAATGAGGAAAACGCCAAAACCAAACATCGTGCTCTGATTGGCCGACCATAAATGCATCCCAGATTGTCGGTTAAAAAAATACAACTTCTGGAATTCCAACGAAGCAGGTTGATGATGATGATGACGACGACGGTGACCATGGTGACGAAGAGGAAAGCAGCTGCAAGTTTTTTTTTTTTTTACCTTTTGAACTCGTCAGCTTATCTTCGTAGCGCGTGATGATGATGATGATGATGATAATGATGAAGACAGATGTGGAAATATGAAGAGAGGTGGTGGCGCCGCCCTTCAGTTGATGAACTGCGCCCCGCCGTGAGGCACCATCTCCGTCAGCGCCCATCCCACCACGTTCCCCCGGCGCCCGCACCCCTGGCCGCCGGGCGCCGCCGCGCTCGCCAGCTCCTCCTCCGACAGCACGCGGTCCCACACGTTGACGCCCGTCATCTTCCCGGCGAACGCCAGGTGAGGGTCGAACCCATCCTCGAAGCCCGACACCCCGACCCCGTTTCCTCCTCCTGCTCCTCCACCTCCTCCTCCTCCTCCTCCTGCGCCGCCCAGTGACCCGGGGCAGCAGCCATTGCGCTCCTGGCCCAGCTGGAGGGAGCCGCCGGCGGGCAGGACCCGGCCCTCGGCCACGCCCGGGGCGGACGCCACCTTCCTCCCGTCGGCCCAGAGGGCGGCGTGCCCCTGCTGGGAGCTCCAGGTGCCGCACAGGTGGAGCCACGCCGGGGGCCCGCCCACCTTGAGCACGCCCCGCCCCTCCACCAGATGGGCCTCGCCGCCCACCGTGAAGAGGGCTGAGCCGCCGCTCAGCAGCAGCTGGATCTCGTAGGGGTTCCGGCGTGTTCCGTAGGACAGCAGCACGGTGCGGTTGGCGGCGTCGGTGGCGGCGGGCTTGGCCCACAGGCAGGCGGTGAAGGAGGACAGGCTGAGGGGGACGTCAGGCAGCACGGCCGCGTAGATGCGGCGCGAGCGCATGGGGAAGAGGAGGGCCGTCTCGCAACCTGCACACGCACACACACACGCGCACACACACACACACACACAGACACACACACAGAGACACACGTTTAAAACATTGTGAATGGCCGTATCTGTTGCTCAGGACTGCGTTGGGATCCACCATGTATGAGTCTGGGGTCAGACAGGGCCTGCATCCGGGCGCGGCCCTGTTTCTCCTCAACACCTCCTCCCTAACCCGGTCTTCGCACCGTTGAGACCCCCAGATACTGTAACTTAGTTTGTCCATAATTTGCAGCGTGTTTAGCGAGCCAGGCTCCCCTGGGGTCTCTGCGGTCCTCAAACCCATTATTATCTTCCCACTTGCAGGGACGTCAGCGCCAGATGAGAGTCTCCCTATCTGGTTATCTGGTTCAGATCAGTGTTGCATTCTGGGTCACCATCGGGATCAACGGGTTCGTGCCCAAACTTTAGTTTGACCCTCCGGACTTGCCATGGAGAGCTTTCTGTTTATTTCAGGCAGTACCATCGTAGTGACCGTTTCATTCCAGATAATGGTGTCAATAGTTAAACCAAAGTGCAGATGTTTGAAATGTTCCTAGTTTCATAGCTATTGAGTTTAAAATAGCTTGAACCTGGTAGCATCTGTACTGACCCAGATCAACAGAAGGGGGGGCCCTCTCTGAACGACGTCATGGCCCCTGATTGGCTGCCCCCTGGATTGTACTGGAAGCCTCCCAGTCCACCAGTTAAGCCGTTAGAGAGCGAGAGACGACTGAGTCCGCTTTATCATCGCCGTCATCCTCCTCAATTTCACTTTGACCTGTTTTCCAAGCTTCTGCGTCACTCGGGGACCTTCCATTAGACGGGCGTATCTGCTCTGTTTGTTTGGTTTTGCAGGACTGTGACAGTGGCACAGGACTGAGATGATGTTAGTTTCTGTTTTACACTCCCTATAGAGCTTATCAAGTTACATGAAGAAGTTATAGCAGTACGCAGTTCTGTGTAAGTTAGAGAGGGAGGGAGATGGAGAGGGAGGGAGAGCAATCCTTGAGGCCTTAAAGGAGAGGATTAAACCTCCTAGAGACGATGTCCTACAGAGTTAGGGTTTTGATCCACAAAACACTGTGGGAGATGTGTGCGTGTGTGTGCATGTGTGTGTGAGTGCGTGTGTGGGGGGGGGGGGCTCCAACCTCATGCCCTTCCAACCTAACTAAATACCCACTTTTCTGGCACCCCATGATTAGATTATTATGACGTTATTGATCTACTACAGATCAGGGACTAAAGGAATTATTCATATTTGTTCCTCTTATAAAACCTAAAGTTATATAGACGTGTGTGTGTGTGTGTGTGTACAAAGAGTGAACAGAGCCCATCTGGTTCTGCTTTTCCAGGGTGCATTGGTGTGGTTGCCGTGGCGACCTGCTAGTGATTATCCAGCCCCTCATTCACTATGTAGGACACATTAACATTTTGAACACAATGTGTGTGTCTTTCTGTCTCACTTGTTTGATGTTTGCGTCTCTCTGTGTGTACTTCCTCTGTGTGTGTGTGTGCATGTGTCAGTGTGTGTGTGTGTGTGCATGTGTCAGTGTGTCAGTGTGTGTGTGTGTGTGCATGTGTCATAAATCCGGAACCAAACGGAATATAGGCGTTCACGTCCTAATTCGTTCATCAAAATTGGCCGACGCTAATTTTTCAGATTGGAATCAGTGATTTGAAGATATTTGATTGGATTAAATTACCGTACGCCCATTCTGTTTGCGTCCTCTGACCTCATGGTTCATCGATGCCATGGGTTTTTGGTTGCCTGGCGGGTCCAGCATAGTTGTGGAGGGCCGGTGACATACTGCTGTATGCTCTGCTCTGATGTGGTTGTCTCTCCACTTAATCTACTCACAGTTAATTCAGCATGACCGTGTGACCTAATTAGCAGTGATACAGTTCGGTGCATAGACACATGGGGGTTCACAACTGGTGACTCACACCCAAAGCGTCCCAGGATTGATGCCCTGGGTCTCCAGTATTAACCCCTACCAGGACCCTCATGACTCGTCAGCCCTGTTTACGTCTGTCGGTCTGAGTAGTACTGCTAAATGTTGCGGTGAAGGTGCCTCTTTTTAACAAACAAAAACATGACGGAACAGGATGTAGATATGAGATCACCCAGCAGACCCCATCACCGTCGACAACTCTTCCAAAAAGTGTTTACAAAAGAAGCCTTTTGGCCTGAGGTTTAACGGCCGAGAACCCAGGGTGGAAAGGGGATCTGTTGCTACTTGAACAGACGGGTCGCAAAAAGGCATCCAGATTGAGCAAAGAGCAGAAGGAGTGGCGCGCTGGTGGACCAGTAAGGTCATCCAGTACCCCACTCCACCCCCCACTCCCCTCCAAAGAGACCGCTGCTGCCTCTGCGCTCAGAGAGCTGTCAGAAAGCCCTGGTATGTGGGAGGAAGACCCGCAGCAGGTAACTAAAGGAGGCCCCCCCCCTAGGATAAGGATCACTCAAGCACCGGATGGGATGTCTCACCTGCGGGCAGGTATCTCTGACTGGACGACCCCGTGACCTGCTGAAGCTCCGCCCTCGTCTCCTGCAGCTCCGCTACCACGGCGGCAAGAATCTGCTCCAGGCTGGCCGCCCCCTCTCTGGGCGAGGTCACTTCCTGCTCCAGGTGACCCTTTGCGTCGCCCGCCGCGCCGTGAACCCCCATCTTGGGGTCCTGCAGCGGCCCTGAGGCCGGCCCAAGCCCGGCCCCATGGCAGCACGTCTCCAGCTTGGCCAGCCTGGACGCTTGGCCCTGCACCGCGGCCAGGACCTGCTGCAGCAGGGCCTCGTCCCGGGCGGGGCTGGCGGGCAGCGCCGGGCGGACGGAGCGCTCCAGCGTGTCCCGCAGACGCTTCTCCAGCTGCAGGGATAGCCTTCTCCCCGCCATCTCTACGGCAACCCCGCAGGAACCCCCGTTCTGCGCCACCATCCTGCCGCGAAGACCACATGACCACATCAAGACACGGTTGTCGCCGAGAGCGAGAAGAAGAACGAAGGACATTGAGGACAAGCAAACATCAATGACTACATGAATGTGATGATGATTGATGAGCTCATGAGCGTGACTCACAGGCACTTGTGCCGTCTTTCCACTGACAGTACCAGCTCGCCTCGCCTCGACTTAGCTCGCCTTTTTTGCGTTCCCATTACCGAAATCTGGTACCTGCTAAAGTCGTGCTTTTTTAGTATCACCTCCGTATAAGTTCCAACCGAGCTGAGCTGATACTTCTGTGTGACGTCAGCTGACAGCCGGCCACTGATTGGACAGAGAGTGACGCCACTCAACGGCTCATGACGAGTGCGACGTCCGAGCCTGACTCTCGCTACGTTTAAAAACTAGCATCTGCGTTCAGTCAACAAGGCAATTGCTGATCAACATGGAAGGAACAACGCGCAAGAACAGGCCGTGGGCCGCGGCAGAGGTGTAGACGCTCCTGAGTGTTGTCACTGAGTGTTGCAGCCCTGTTTATGTGTCGCGTGGATAAGTGCGTCACTGATGACAACCCGCCCACGTTGATGACGACCCGCCCACGTTGAAGGGATACTTATTCTAGATGGAAACGCAAGATGTCTGAAACCAAATCAAGTAGAGCCACGCTAAAGCCCTGGCGAGATGAGCTGGTACTGTCGGTGGAAAGCCAGCATTAGATACTCAGCTAATCTATATGAAATGGATGATTCATGATGATCACATGATCACCTCTGTCCTCCGCACCCACCTGAGGAGCTCTGCTCTCAGGGAGCCCATCTCCACCTTGATGATGTCATCGGCGTACTGCAGCAGCATGTTCTCCCGCATCTGACTGTTCTCCATCATGGAGAACATCTTGTCCCACTTGGTCAGATCCCCGGACATGCAGGGTGCTGGGCTTGGCGTGGCTAGAAGGAGAGAAGGAGAGAAGGAGAGAAGGAGAGGAGTGAGAGTGGGGAGGAACCGCTGAGGAACGTTGACATGTTGAGACGAAACCCCGCGGATGTTTATAGAAGACCTTAAACCAGACCAGGGATATGTACGCTGAAGGGTGCCCGGTTGCAATGTTGCCTTTTTTGGTGAGAAGCAGAACTTTGATGGGTCTGCCATTGTTTGAGGTCTCAATCGGGCGTTATTGGTGTGGGTGAGAAAGGAGACGTGTTTAAGAAGAGAGATGAAGGAAGGACACTCAGGGGGAAGGTATAAACAACATTCACGTCTTTCGCTCCTCAGATGTGAGACCAGGCGTCGGTCAACCATTGGGAGAGGGAGAGAAGAGCGATGATGACAGAGAGGATGAGGGGAGGACCATGGGAGAGAGGGATCATCTGTCTGGCACCTTGTTCTCGTTACCTAAACTCTGTTTATACCTGCAAAGGTATTTAACGCATGGAGTATCACAGGATATGTTTATCTTTCAGCAGCCTGGACTGAAAGGTTCAAACTCGATTAGGGGAGAAAGGTCTTGTGCCCGCTCGCTCTCTCTCTCTCTCTCTCTCTCTCTCTCTCTCTCTCTTTGTGTGTGTGTGTGGAAGTCATTACAGTAAGACTCAGAACCTCCACTTTTACTTTGAAGGTGTCTGCAGGGATGAAAAAAAAGTAGCCGTTCTTCCTGAACGTTGAAAAACTGAATTCTGACGTAATTATTGTAACATTATTGAAATGGGTCCTGTAAGTGTATGAGCAGTCGAGCGTGATACGTTAATCGCTTTCTATTTACTTTGATTACAAGTAAATAGCATTTAACGAGACCATAACATAATTACTGGAAGACTCTTGTCAACACACTCCTTATTCAGAGATCAGTTCTGTGTGGTTTTTGTTTATTTAGTCTTTCTTTGTGTCTTTCTCTTTGTGTCCTTCAGAGAGGAACACACTGCTCCCCCGTCCGCTCTGGTTTTGATCTCTGTGTTCATGTTTGGCTGCCAACCCCCTATTCAGGGGTGTTTAATCACATAGCAGGCCTTGCCCAAGGGCTGGTGCCTTGCTTGTGTACTGTTGTATTGGTACACCAATTATTCCGCATGCCAGGCAGAAAAAACTAACAAATCGACAATGGGCAGACCGAGATTCCAGCATGCACACACAAGCACCCGCACACACACATGCACACGCACACAGATAAAAACACACTATTTACACACATGTATTTGTACTCATACACACACACACAAACACGCACACAAATACAAACACACTATGTACACAAATGTACTTTTACACAACACACACACACAGCAATTTATTTGTTTGCACATTTGACTTTTCATTCCATCTCTTTTTTTCCCTCTAAGTCTCTGTCGCACACACATGCATACACACGTCAGAACGCTGTGCGCATGTGATCACAGTCTGTATGTGGTGGACAGGTTGTAACGACCCCCTGCTGACCAGCTCCAGCTGTGCTCGCCCTCCGCGAGACGCGGCCTCTCTCGCCCTGACAGATGGAGATCTCCCCAGGAGTTTTGTTTTTGTTTATACTTTTTTTCTGTTACTCTTTGCCCTTTCCATCACTTGGTCTAACCTCCTGTTGGAGCTTTCAGACTACGCCACCTGAACTCTACGTCTGTACAGGGTTAGTACGGGGTTAGTACAGAGAGAGATCTTTGCTCACATCGAAATGCAAAATACTATTTAAATGTTTACGGCTCTCCATGACCACGATAGCGTTGGCACCTCCCTTAGCAGATGTTTCTGCGGGCGCACCTGGGGCCCCCCGTGGGGTGGGACACGAACAAGAGAGGGACACTCACCGGACTGGGGCTCTTCCTCCACGATGTCGTTGTAGTAGGGTTCTCTGTACTGCACGTCGATCTCGTCCTCGTAGGCCAGCGTCAGATGAACGCACGCTGAGACGAGGCACAGCGCACCGGCGATACTCCTCAGCAGCATGACGGCTCCTTGTGGCTGCGCGGGGGACCTTCTGGTACGCGCTGGTTCTGCTGGAACGCCTGTGGGTGGCTGACCGGCCTGTTGGCTCGCTAGACGGTCTGTGATGTCCCGACCACCAGATGATGCTCCCAGTGGTGTGTTGTCTCTCTGGCTCTCTGTCTCTCCTTCTGTCTCTCTCGCTCTCTCTCTGGTCTCTCCTCACGTCTGCAACCTCTGTCCCGTTTCACCTTTCCACAGAACTGCAGCGCTCTTTTTCAACCCCCTTCAGTACTTTTGTCCCTCCTCCCCCTCACTCAACTCCACCTCTCACTCTCCCTTTTCTCACTCTCTCTCTTAATCGCTTGTTCCCTCCCTCCCTCTCTCTCTCTCTCTCTCTCTCTCTCTCTCTGACTTGGTATTGGAATGGGCTCTTCCCCTATTTCAATTTTGGGTTATTCCCTCTCTCTCTCTCTCTCTCTGTCAACCTCTCTCTCTCCCAGTGAGTTAAATGCTGAGCAATTTCTTGGCTGTGTGCCTGGCAGTGTGGATGGCTTTGACCCTATCTCTCCATCCGGAGATAGCTTCCGGTCAGGCTGAAAACACACACACACACAAACACACACGCACACACACTGTGGCGACCCGGCCCCAGGAATGTTTCTGCTACGAAGGATTTACCACACGACCAGGTCCGTTCCGAGCAAGAAAAAGCATTTATTCAAGGTTTAACAGAAAACGTGTGGGTCTGTGCCCAACGCGGGGTAAACGAAAATAACACTGATAGCTCCGAGAGCCACAGTTGGCTCGAATGTCTATCCAGCACATCTGGCCTCGGCCTACAGCTGAGGGAAAGGTCTGCTCGGATCCACTCGTCGGCTCGTCCGTATCGGGTCACAGTGGTTCCTTGGTCCTCTCGTGCTCCCAGCTCTTCCTGCTACAGGAACTTGACATGGCCTTTTGAAAAGGTGCCTGGTCTTCCTCGTTCTCCCCCGCAGGTGTTCTCGATTGCGCTGATTAGTGTGTCTCCATGGACGCTCTCTGGCTCCGACTGGTGGGTATCGGCAGTATATGCCATTCACCACCTCCCCCCTGGGCCACCCGCCCCGAGGGGTTGGGACCGGGTTGCCACACTCCTCCACCGCTGGTTGAAGCCTCGGGTTGTCTCTGATAGACCAGAGACAAGCACCTTGGCGGGACAGCGTGTCGGCGTTGGCGTGTTCCCTGCCCAGCCTGTGGTCCACCTGAAACCTAAAGTCCTGGAGGGCCAGGAACCACCGCGTCACCCGTGCATTGGAGTCCTTCTCACTGGCCATCCACTTGAGGGGAGCATGGTCAGTGACGAGCGTGAACTCCCGGCCCAGGAGGTAGTATCTGAGTTTGTCCAGGGCCCATTTGATGGCCAGGGCCTCCTTCTCCACGGTGGAGTAGTTATTCTCGTTGGAGAGGAGTTTCCTACTAATGTAGGTTACTGGGTGCTCCTCTCCCGCCCGGACCTGGGAGAGAACCGCTCCCAGACCCACCTCTGACGCGTCGGTGTGGACTACTAGGGGCAGAAATTAGGGGTTATCAGGATTGGTTCCCAGCAGAGTGCTCATTGTAGGTTACCGAAGGCCGTCTCTGCTGCCTCCGACCAGGTAACCCGGTATGGCAGGGACTTCCGGGTCAGATCTGGGCTGGCCAGAGTGGCAAAGCCGGGGATAAACTGGTAGTATCCTACCAGACCCAGAAACGATTTCACCAGTTTTTTGGAGGTGGGGCGGGGCCAGTCCCGGATGACGGCAAACTTGCTCTCCTGGGGGCGGACGTTCCCCCGTCCGACTTGGTATCCCAGGTATGACGTCTCCTCCAGACCCTTGTGGCACTCGGCTGGATTGGCCATGAGTCCGGCCTTCCTCAACTCCCCCAGGACCGCCTGCAGCTGTCGGAGGTGGACATCCCAGCTGTCGCTGTGGACTATAATGTCGTTTATCTAAGCCGCTGCGTACCCCTGGTGAGGTCGAAGGAGTTGGTCCATCATCCTCTGGAACGTGGCTGGTGCGCCATGGACGCCGAATGGAAGGACCGTGTACTGATATAGACCTTTGCAGAAATTGCTAACGCCGTCTTCTCTCGAGCGGTTCTGGTGAGCAGCACCTGCCAGTACCCCTTGGTGAGGTCCAGGGTGGGGAGGTTGCGCGGGGCCGAGTCGCTCAATGAATTCATCGACCCGGGGCATGGGGTAGGCGTCGAAGTCCGAGACCTCATTGAGTCTCTGGAAGTCATTACCAAACCGGAACGTCCCATCGGGCTTGGGGACCAGGACAATAGGGCTAGACCAGGCACTGCGTGACTCCTCGATGACTCGGAGCTGGAGCATCCTGGAGACCTCCTCCCGGATAGCATTCCTACGGGCTTCCAGGACCCGGTAGTGGGGGACGCGCCCTGTGACGCCTGGCGCCGTCTTAATATCTTGTTGGGCGACTGTGGTCCTCCCGGGTACTTGTGAGAACACATCCTCGTGTTGTAGTATGACTGCTCCTGTTTCTGGGCTGGGCTGAGGTCTTCTCCCAAGGGAACCACCGGTATGTCTCGTTGGGCGGCCAGAACCAGGGGTGCCGGGGCCGGTGGGGTGGCTCCAGTCCGCCACTGCTTCAACAGGTTGATGTGGTAGATTTGCGTGGGTTTGCGTCTCCCGGGCTGCCGTACCCTGTAGTTCACCTCCACCACCCTGTCGACCACCTTGTAGGGCCCCTGCCACTTTGCCAAGAACTTACATTCTGCCGTTGGTATGAGGACCAGGGCTCCGGGCCGAAATATGAGCAGCTGGGCTCCATTGGTTGTAGACCCGAGCTTGAGCTTGCTGAGCCTGTCGGAGATGGTCCCGGACGATGGGCCAGACCTGTGCCATTCGGTCCCGCTTCTGCTCCACGTGGTCCACCATAGTGCGATGAGGGGATGGCCGACTCTCCCACGCCTCCTTGGCGAGGTCGGGTTGTCCCCTTGGTCTTCTCCCATTCAACAGCTCGAAGGGGGAGAAGCCCGTGGAGGCTTGGGGTATTTCACGGATTGCAAACAGGACGTGGGGCAGGAGCTGGTCCCAATTTTTTCTGCAAATGTCCATGACCTTCTTGAGCATCTGTTTTAGTGTCTTGTTAAAATGTTCCACAAGCCCGTCTGTCTAGGGGTGGTACACCGATGCACGGAGCTGCTTTACCTGGAGGAGTCTTAGCAATTCTTTCATTACCCGTGGCATGAAACAGGACCCTTGGTCTGTGCGTACTGCGTACTGCCTGGCGTGCTCCAGCGTCAGATCCTCTCGCCTGCTGTGTGGATCCGGTGAGGAAGGGGGACAGGATGTCCTTCAGCCAGTTCTCCCGACGTGCCGTCCTTTCGAAGACCTCCAGGTAGGCCTCCACATCGTCGTCCGGCCCAAGTTTGGTGAGGCGGAAGATTGGCGCGAAGGATTCGCCAACTGCCTGCTGGGTGAGGCATAGTATCGCGTCCTGGAGAAGGACAAGGCTCTCGGTGGTGTCTCAACCACGGCCGTCGGTGTTGCGGCCGTGGTTGCGGCTACGTCTGGGTTCTGCATTGGCGGGTGGGTTGGTGATTCCTAAGTAGCCTCGTCTGTAGCGTGGTCAGGCTGCCCGTATCCTCCACCATATGTGGCGACCCGGCCCCGGGAATGTCTCTGCTACTAAGGACAACTAGTGGTACCCCGACCATACATCAGTATGACCAGGTCCGTTCTGAGCAAGAAAAAACATTTATTCAAGGTTTAACAGAAAATGTGTGGGTATGTGCCCGCGTAAACGAAAATAATACTGATAGCTCCGAGAGCCACGGTTGGCTCGAATGTCTCTCCAGCACATCTGGCCTCGGCCTACAGCTGAGGGAAAGGTCTGCTCGGATCCACTCGTCGGCTTGTCCGTATCGGGTCACAGTGGTTCCTTGGTCCTCTCGTGCTCCCAGCTCTTCCTGCTACAGGAACATGACATGGCCTTTTTAAAAGGTGCCTGGTCTTCCTCGTTCTCCCCCGCAGGTGTTCTCGATTGCGCTGATAAGTGTGGCTGCATGGACGCTCTCTGGCTCCGACTGGTGGGTATTGGCGCTATACTCCATCCACCACCTCCCCCCTGGGCCACCCGCCCCGAGGGGTTGGGAACGGGTTGCCACAATACACACACACACACACACACACACACACACGGGCAGGATGTGAGTCACGCGTGGCTGGAGGTAGCATGTGTTTGGTAATCAGAGCTAG
>JAOPJJ010000047.1:10076505-10088874 GCA_027122795.1 Enchelyopus cimbrius
ATACTAATATGAATAATATATATTACTAATACTAATATTATAATATTATATAATATTATATTATATATTAGTATTATATATATATATATATATGTTAGTATTCTATATTGATACATTTCTTTACAAAAATAAAACACACACACTCACACACAACTCCGTTTTTATTGTGTCATGCAGACCAATTCCCCGTGGGCGGAACTATGTTCCGCGGATGTTGGACACGTCAGCGGAGTCTACCCGGAGTGTTTACAGAGTGCACATACCGGCGGCACTTCCTTGCACTAGTAGTTGTTTCCATGGTGTGTACCACGGTAGCAGGTGGAACAACACGGTAGTAATTCTATCGATTTTTGTTAAAATGACAAATCATTCGTAGAGCTTAAGGTGTTATTTGTGGTCGATCCATAATTGATCGACCGATTATTCGTCTGGCATGTTTGTCTCTTCGCTTTTACGACAGGTACGCATGCGTAATTCAATCCATATCTCTAATAACTCTGTTCTTTATACTGGTGGACGTTATTATACGCGCATGTATTCACGTGGTTATTTCATGGTTTGTTTCGCGGGGTTAATCATGGCTCTAAATGTCATTAAAATGAGGACTGATCTGTCTGCATGCTTTGCATATTGATTTGCCTATGCGTAAAATAACGTTATTCTTGATTTATAGACCAGTGGCCCAGCAGTTTTTGTGCATCACATTCCAATAACGTGTTTTATATCAGGTCTGCTAAAACACAGGTGGTTTCATGCCCGCTGATCCACCATGGAGCCGTCAGACTTGGTTTCCCACAAGAACGGGCGGCAGAGGAAGACGACAGGTGCCAACCTCCAAACTGAAGACATGAAGGACAGGGGAAGATATGGCCCAGGGGACGAGGAGGAGGCAGAGGAGCTGATCCACGGCTCGGACTCGGAGGACGTGAGGCAGAAAGCCCGACCGGGACTCCGGAATGAGTTGGGGAACATTCTGCTTCTTCTCTTCCTCTACGTTCTTCAGGGCATCCCCCTGGGTCTGGCCGGCAGCATCCCTCTGATCCTGCAGACCAAGAGCGTCAGCTACAAAGACCAAGCGTTTTTCAGCTTTGTCTTCTGGCCCTTCAGCCTGAAACTACTCTGGGCTCCACTTGTTGATGCTCTGTACTTCAGCAGATTTGGCAGGAGGTAAGCTGGAAGAGCTAATCTTGGAGGGTTGCTATAATTGTCTAGCATGCAAATTATTTGAGTGTCTATGACCAGGATGAAACTAATGCCAAAAGCTCCCCCCCCCCCCCTCTGAAGGAAGTCCTGGCTGGTTCCCACCCAGTACCTGCTGGGCCTCTTCATGCTCTACCTCTCCGTGACCGTGGACTCGCTGCTGCAGAGCGATGACACCCATGGCCCCGACGTAGTGACTCTGACCGCAGTCTTCTTCCTGCTGTCATTCCTGGCAGCAACGCAGGTAGACATACACGCGTGCAACGTCTCTGAAAACCCACACCGACTCGTTAGGAATCCTTAAATAGCTACGGGTCGCTTCCGGACATCGCTGCGTCAACCTGACCCCACCCTCCGTGTTTCCCAGGACATAGCTGTGGACGGCTGGGCTCTGACCATGCTGTCCAGAGAGAATGTGGGATACGCCTCCACCTGCAACTCTGTAGGCCAGACGGCAGGCTACTTCCTGGGCAACGTGCTCTTCCTTGCTCTGGAGTCCGCTAACTTCTGCAACCAATACCTGCGGAGCGAGCCCAAAGACACTGGCTTCGTCACGCTTTCAGGTATCGGTTAGGTGGAGTGTGGAGGTTTTTTATTTAGTATCGTATCTGTCTGACAGACAATAACAGACACCCCCTGAAGCAACAATGAAAACCATGTGACGTGTCCTTGCAGATTTCCTGTTTTATGGGGGCGTGGTGTTCCTCGTTTCCACGACGCTGGTGGCCATCTTTAAGAGGGAGCACGAGCACAGCAAAGGGAAGAGGAAGGTCCAGGAGGCTACGCAAGGCGTGCTGGAAACATACAAGCTGCTGTTCTCCATCATCAAGCTGCCCGCTGTCTTCTCCTTCTGCACTCTGCTGCTCACCGGCAAGGTGCCTCCTCTGGACCTCGCCTGCTACTCCGTACACATTGTGGCATCAAAGAGCCCACGTTGTAGCCCGTAGGCAGACCTGCAGTGCTCATTTGCATAAATGAGTTTACATTTTCCAAACGTGTGTTTGCGGAGGAGTTTATGATCAATGAAACCAGCACACCTGAAACGTGTAAAACTGGAAGGTTGAGTCTTTGGTCTCAAAGTAGGCTTTTGCAAAGCAAATTGGAGCTGCTTTTAATGTCCTCTGAAGCTGTAACGCACCCTTTACGTACGTGTGTGTGTGTTCCAGGTGGGTTTCTCAGCGGCCGACGCGGTGACCGGACTGAAGCTGGTGGAAGCCGGCGTTCCAAAGGAGCAGCTGGCCCTGCTGGCCGTGCCCATGGTGCCGCTACAGATCCTGCTGCCACTCATCATCAGCAAATACACGGCCGGACCCCGCCCCCTGGACATCTTCTACAAAGCCTTCCCCTTCAGGTTGACACACACACACACACACACACACACACACACACACACACACACACCGCGTTCCTTTATGGAGGGAAACCGG
Source organism: Enchelyopus cimbrius (assembly GCA_027122795.1). Lineage (NCBI taxonomy): Eukaryota > Metazoa > Chordata > Actinopteri > Gadiformes > Gaidropsaridae > Enchelyopus > Enchelyopus cimbrius. The sequence goes on from JAOPJJ010000047.1 coordinate 10,079,133, forward strand.
TTGGGAATGCAGGAAGTCATTGTTGTCTCAGAGGAGCCAACAATGAATGCTGCAATCCATCCCATGTAATTGCCTCCAGCGCACAGATCACAAACGTATAATAACGATTGACGATGGAACAAAGTCAGACTGAACGACCCGCGCCCCTCACCGGGGGAGAGTCTGCATCGTTAACTCGTCACGCTCAGCGCCTGTAGCCGTGTAGACCATTTTACCTTTTATAGGGATTAGCCAAGACCCAGAAACGTGGCCTATTGTCCACAACTCGTGGTCCGACTCGGATGCCGACTTCACAGCCTGTTGAAGGTCATCTCCTGGTGTCTGCAGGTTACTGATCGGCCTGGGGTACGCTCTGCTTGTGTGGTGGACGCCCAGCGTGAAGCAGGACGGAGGCTTCCCCATGTACTACTATGGCGTCGTGCTGCTCAGCTATGCCCTGCATCAGGTTGGTCCTCGTTCCGTGACCACACCCCTTATGGTGTGTCTTTCACTTTCACTTTGAATCTCTGTGCCCATATGTTTTCTTTCACTTCAGGCAGGGTTTGGAGGAAAGCTTGTATTATTTCTTCCTTTAACCCTCAAGCAGTATAAGCACTTTTCATCTCACCTGTGCTTCAGATGAGGCCAGGAGCAGTCGTTCTGTTTGAACCTGAGCACTGCTTCATGGTTACTGAGTCATACGAAGGGCACCCAGTTTGATACTGAAATAACACATTGGCTGTTTGCCTTTAGTTACAGATTATCATTAATGATTAAGGATATTCGTATATGTGAAGACACTGATCATGTTCATTATTTCTCGCAATAATTATCAACAATGACTTAAAAAAGGTGGGAAATGGATATCAATTTCAACACTTATTTCTATTAATCTTAGCAATCATTTTCACTGCATTTCATAGAATAACATTTTTTTTTCTTATCTAAACTTCATGTATATATACAAATATTTGTAATTCTTTTATTTTTAGGATCTTGTCTCTACAAATGTGATTAAAGAATTATGAATTTTAAATTCATTCACATTTTTTTTAGACGCAGCTCACTGGCGACTATTTTTAGAGCAGGCTGAGTGCGCCTCATAAGGTGCTCTGGGTGCCCTGGCGCCCGCGGGCACGGTGTTGTTGACCCCTGCTCTGGATTCAGTCCTCCTGTATTGCGCAGTAACCAGGCTTGCTCATAGTTCCTCAATTGCGTCAATTAATTGCCAAATTATCGAGAAAATCCAAACCAGTGGCTCTCTTCAACCTCTTTAGCGCTCTTCCTCTCGCATGACTTGGTTTGTACTGCAAAAGCCCCGACGTAAGGACATGCCCTGGATTCTCACCCTGGTTCTGTGTGTGACCGCTAGGTGGCGCTGTACAGCATGTACGTGGCCCTCATGGCCTTCAACGCCAAAGTGAGCGACCCCTTGATCGGGGGCACCTACATGACGCTGCTGAACACGGTCACCAACCTGGGGGGCAACTGGCCGTCCACCGTGGCGCTGTGGCTGGTGGACCCCCTCACCTCCAAAGAATGCCAGGGGGCGGCCGGCCAGAGCTGCAGCTCGCTGGACCAAGCGGCGGTAAGTGAGCGGCGACCGGGGGGGGGCGGGCGCGTCCGTCTCTGAGGCAGACCGGGTCGGTCTCTCTGCTGAGGAAGGTCCCGGACGGAAATGAGCCGGTGGCTGGCTGCATTGTTAGAGCGGTCTGAAGGACCTCAATGCCAAGGAAACATGAAACAACAAGCTAAGAGCGCACAGGGCCCAGTATCTCAGGTGGTCTTGTAGTAGTGGAACTCAAACATGCGCCCGATGCCCTTCAGGTCCTTTAGTGTTATACCTCCGTGTGGGTTGAATAGCTGGAGTAGCAAAGGACACATGGGCACCTTGCGGTGGTTTAATAACGAGCCCTTCCTCCTCGTCTCTCCTCCGGTGCCACAGCTGTGCGTCAAGGAGGGAGGAGTCTGCGAGACCATCTTGGACGGCTTCTACGTGGAGTCGGTGGTGTGCGTGGTGATCGGCGTGGTCTGGTGGTTGTGGCTGGGGAAGAGGATGAGGCGCCTGCAGGAAGAGGCTCCGGCGGCGTGGAGGTGCAGAGTCCACCAATAAGAAAGCCCCTTCGCCTTTCGGTTCGAGCAGAACTCTTTTCTCCAGACACGGACACATCGCTCCCGGTCGGAAAACGGCCGACTGCTAAAAGCGATGTCCTCAAAACTTGGCTTGGCTCACAACGCACATACTGCTGCTGTCTGTATGCAACGGACGCACACACGCTCGTTTTGGATTCTGTCATTCTTTCTCACATATTGTCCGTCGGAGCGATTTTCTGTTTCCTCAAAGTAAACCACAGTTCCTTTGGAAATATAATAAGTTATTTCAGTTTGTTAACAATGGCTTCAGGCATCCGGAGAGTAGTTGCTTTGCATTCCGTCAGCCCACCTCAATACCAACACGATGTCACATCGCGGTCATTGAGTTTGCACATGTATTTGGGCTTATTCAAAGTAGCACAATAGTTATTGCTGGGAGCTCCTGACTATACAAACTCAATCACATGCACCTAGAGGTGGCTTCTGTGTGTGACACCCATATGGCCGCGCCTCCTGGAGCAGGTGAGCCCTGACTCTCAGGTGTTGGGGCCTCCTGGAGCAGGTGAGCCCTGACTCCCAGGTGTTGGGGCCTCCTGGAGCAGGTGAGCCCTGACTCCCAGGTGTTGGGGCCTCCTGGAGCAGGTGAGCCCTGACTCCGCAGGGTCCTTCAGTGCTTAGTGTATTACACCATGGTGGGTTACTTTGACATCCAGACGTTTTCTTTTAAATCACTTTCTTTTAATTTAATGTTGATTAAATTTGATCTTTAAATTTGATCTTTTAAATACAAAAAATAACTGAGGCTGTAAAAAGTAATCCATGTTTTGTTTCTTTATGAGTTGATCAGATTGATCATGAACGTGCAGTCCTGTTTTTTAGTGCATATCTGACCGCCCCTGGCGGTCAGTATGCTGGGGTGCCTTCACTTTACGGAGACCAGCAGTTAGCCAGGCACCACCTACGTCTGCCCAGGGCAGAAGCAGTATTTCCTCTGAAAACCCATTTTAGAACGGTCCTTGATGAAGGAAAGTTTGAGCCTGCATCTGATTTGTTCATTTCGGCCACACGTTCCACCTGTTCATCCTCATTGATCATCTCGATTTTGCCTTTCTCTTCTTCAAACTGAGCTTTTTGTATTTATTTTAATTGTTATTCTTGTTACTTTTATTTTTTGGATGCGTCCTACTATATCGGTTGAATGGGTTTTATTTACCCCAAATTTTGCTTCAAAATAACCATATTGTATTTATAATCTATAATTTTTTTCAGTTTTGTACTGTAAACAATCAAGAGTAAAATACATCAATGTTAAATGTGGAGCTATGCTGTAAAACATTTTCTAGAGGATGCAATATTAATGAGATGAAGCAATTATTTGAAGTAAAAGTTTTGTTTCTATCAAAGACTCCAATGTATCCCTGACTAACATATTCTCCACATTGCTTTGTAAAGAGGTTACCCCACATGGGGTATTCTGACTGAAACACTGGCCCACCCTGTTACGGTGTGAACACTAACGTTAGTTTGAAACACATTGACGTGTGTTGGTTTCAAAGGGACAAGTAGGAAGGTGGAGGTCGGCTCATTTGTGTTGGTTTGCGTTCGATGGCTTCCCATCTTGGTTCAAGACGTGCTGCTTTCAGCTTATTTTGGCCAGATATGCTAAACCGCTCCCAGCAGATTCATCACCTGTGCATTTATTGAAACGGCAGCGGGGGGGGGGGGTTTAAGGGCAGAGCAGCCCTAACAGAATAAAAAAAGTGAAACAATTTTGATTGTATGATTGTAATATTAACCGCACATCCAAAGATTTAATAAGTGGTCCACGACAGGAGCATTACGAGAAGCTTGTCTTTTATTATTTAGGCTTATTTATCCATTTGATAGCATAGTTGATGCAGCTATTTTGTAAAACTTACTAAGACATAAAGCTTGTTCATCAGGTCGATCGCTGACCCTGTAGGCTTCCAATCGTACAACATTTTTTGGATTAACAATTCATTCGTTTGATTTTGTTCAGACCCAGGAAGCATTTTTAACAACGGCAGTCAAAACACCGTTGTTTATTTTTTTTCTTCTTCACGAAAGCAATTTCCACATTGGCTTTAAACTCAAACAGCACAAAGCACTCTATGTAATCCGGGACGCGGTCGCCTGGGCGACTGCATTTTAGTGCATCAGATGATGGGTGGTGATGTCATTGTCTTGGTATGACCTCGTCATACGAAGGCTGTGGATCCCAAAACGGGTTCAGTCCTAGGCCCGTTCTGCTAAGGTTAAGGGGTCAGAAGACAAAAAGGTCAAAGGTGACCTGAGGTGAAGGTTGTGATGGTGGTGGTGGTGTTGTAGTGAGTCGTGTATGGCTGTAGCACACTGCCCCGCCCCCCCGACACCCTCCAGTCCCACCGCATTAAGTCCCGGCGGCGAGTTCTGATGTGTGGCTCGTCCACGGCCCCATCGTCTGTAGCGTCCGTATCTTTTTTGCTTTTTTATTTGACTTTTGTATCTTAAAAAAAAAATTATTATAAGATAAAAATAAAAAAAGTCCCCAAATCAGCAAACGGAGCGAGGGCGGGGGGGCGGTCCCCTGGGCGGGCGCCGCCGGTCATAGGTTCATCCGGAGGTGCTCGGGCCGCTTGGCCGCCTGCGGGTAGGCGGGCTGCTTGGCCTGCGCCTGGCCGCCGCCCGCCGGCTGGCGGATGGGCAGCGGGGCGGACGCCTCGCAGCCCGCCGCCACATCCATCTGCTCCGGCGTGCTCAGCTCCATGGCCTGCTCCTGGGGCGGGGGCCGCATGGCGCTGGGGATCAGCCCGCTCCGGGACCAGCACTCCGTCCCGGGGAACTTCACCGGACTGGCGGTGCCGTCGACGGGAGGCGGGACGGAGGGACGGGCGGAGACACAGGTCAGCGTGACGGCGGTTGGGTCACACGGAATAACGCTTTGGTTCGGACGGTTATTGGTCCTTCGACTGATTTTACAGCTAGGGTGGGCATGTATACCACGCAGTATTTTTCGCAAAACATTTCAAATGGTCTTCACATCCCGACAATCAATCAATCACATGCTCCCACCCTCCCACAAGATAATTCGGATGCGCGTGTCAGACGCAGGCTGGTCCTCATCGTTCCGGTCTGGATGGCTTCACTGCTATCTGAGAGCAGCCCTCCATGCTGTGTCCTCACGACCCCCAGGGCAGACCTCGTAGAAGGCTACTGGGTGTGTGGAGGGCCTCGGACAGACCGGGGCCCATCTGACTGGGCGGTTTGAGAAGCTGTGGGAGACCAGGTACTCACCTCAGAGGGGTTCTGGGGCTGCCCACAAACCGCCGGGGAGAGCGTATTTTGGGCTCAAAGGAGAACTTCTCTTTCATGTGCTCCAGGACGGAGGGGGCGACGTACGTGAAACCCTGGACCACCGCAATGGAAAGAGGGGTTAACACGCAGTGTGTCCCGCGTTCAGCACCGCAACGCACCCCAGGAGGGCGTCACTCTTATATACTACATCCTTTATATAAAGACATAGCTCCACCTCACAGACTGTGTGAAGGGTGGAGACAGCGTGGGGGGGGGGGGGCTCACCAGGAAGGCTTGATTGGCACTCTCGCTGAGGGTGGAGTCGTCCGGACTGTCCACTGGAGTCTGACTGGTAAACTTGGAGTCAAACTGACTCACGTCTTCCGCAGATTGCTGCAGAGGAGGGGGGGGGGGGGGTTAAACAAGAAGCCAGGCTGATTACAGTTCAACAGCCAACTGTTACCAAACCGGTTCTCAATCCAATACAAAAATAGATCCAGGATCTTGACCGCAAAACCATCGGCGCAAAAATAAAGACGCGCACAAAATGCTCCAAAGAAAGCGGAGGAAGGCCATCCATTTTGATTGCACAGGTTTTCTTTCCCCGTCACATGAGCGGACATCGCTTGCTGTAGGAGGCCTTTAAGTGCGTGGTGCAGGTTTCGAAATTTTTTTATTTGCGCATTTGCTTGTTGGTAATCAACATTAAAACTGATATTCATCGTATTAGATGTTATTGTGAATCACAAAACGTAACAATATGAAAACGTGGGTACTATTTTAGCTGTTTGGCTCATTTCCCCCACAATAAATTGCATGACGTCACGTTGGGGAGACGACAGACTAAAGCCCGTTTTGAGCCCGTTGTGACGAGTAAAGAGACTAGTAAGAGATTGTTCAGCAGATTATACAGATAGATAGATGGATACCGTAGCCTAGCTAGCTAGATATATATACAGATTGACATATATATAGACAGCATATATCGATAGATCCTCGACCAGCGACCAAAATGCAAACACTTCCCTACAACACAAGCTGGGATGGTCCCGCCCACACAGACACCTGCCAAACACACTCTCCCTCCCGGTAAGCCGTACCCTGACGGTCAATGACAAGCAATCACGAGGAAAACTAGTTATCAAAAATAATCACACTGAAGACATGACCAGCCTACTCGGCGTCGGCTACGTTTGCAAACAACATGTTCACCGGAGAAAGAAGTGCTGCTGGAGTCTCCCCCCGTCGGCGTCTCTCCGGCGGGAGGGGTGGGGGCGCGATGCCACACATTTGGATCGAGTGCTTAGTTCGACCGCCACTCATTCTAGCTGGCTTGCTCCCTGGCTTGAGACTCCCGGAACTTCCAGGAGACTTGGGATGTCTGTAATGTGAATTGTGGGTCTTGCCACCTCCTCCTCATCCCAGTTCTGGTACTGGGCTGAGGCTGCCTTCCACCACGTCTCCCTCACGTGACTTTAACACATTTTGGAGACATTTCCAACTTTACATACAGATCTTGAGTAGTGTGGTGAAAAGTGATGTTTAAGCTGCCATGCGCCCTTCAACGGCCGGCACACCTGCACAGCGCTTGTGCATTCAGTGTGCATGGCCGCAGTCTCGCACGAGGCTAGGCAGAGCTAAAGCTAAAGCTAGCGAGCTTTAGCATAGCTTGACGTATTTGGGGGAGATCCGCTTTGGAGAGAGAGGCCTGAAGGGACGGTTTCACATCTTTAACGTCTCGCTAACCCTGGCTGGTTTCTCACAATCGCCCGGGGAAGCTTTAAAGCCTTACAAATAAACCAACTGAAATACAAATAGAGGACAGCTCGCTCGGCATAAGCTGTGCTGGATTTAGCGCATTTCCCACATGAACCGCAAGGCAAGATGCACGGGGAATCCAACCCGCAGCCGTCACACCGCGGACGACTCGCCGCTTCACCCGTCCGTCCTCCTACCTACCAAGAAGGGCTTGAAGGGCGGCTCCACCTTCCTGGCCAGCAGGTCGTCCCAGTTGATGTGGCGGAAGAACGGGTGGGCCTGGGGGGAAGCCAGAGAGCCACGTCAGAACGGGCCGAGAGACCGAGTGTGTGTGCTGCTCGGCACGCGGGTTCAGGTCCAGAGGCTCACCTGGACCTCGCCGGCGTCCCCCGCAGCGGCGCCTAGACGTGAAGAGGCGTTCCTCTTCAGCAACTGTCCAACAGGACAACAAAACACAATTGTTAATCCAGGATGACGTAAAGAAACCCTGACAGGAAGTGGAAGCGCCGGCACCAGGAAGTGACGTTACCCGTTTGAGGAGATCTCTGGCTTCCTGTGTGAGGTAGGGGGGCAGGTTCAGCTTGCACTTCAAGATCTTATCAATCGTCTTCTTTCGGTTTTCACCTGTGAACGGTGGCTGAAATAAGAAAAAAAAGAAACATCGTAAGAATTCAACCCAGTCCACCTGCAGCAGCTTCAGAAAGCCAACCAATAGGAACGGGTCCCTCTCTGGCTGTATGTGTGTGTGTGTGTGTGTGTGCCCGTGCCTGTGTGTGTGTGCATGTGCGCCAATGCCTGTGTGTGTGTGTCTGTGTGTGTGTATGTGTGTGTGCGTGTACGTGTGTGTGTGTCTGTGTGTCTGTGTGTGCGTGTATGTGTATGTCTCTGTGTGTGTGTGTACGTGCGGTGTGTGTGTGTGCGTGTGTGCGTGTGTGTGTGTGTGAGACCCACCGCTCCGGTGAGCATGTCGTACATGAGCGCCCCCAGGCTCCACCAGTCCACGGCCCGGTTGTGCCCGCTCCTCATCAGGATCTCGGGGGCCCTGTGAATGGGGGTCAGGGGTCAGGGGACCACGCGGTCAGCAGGTTCACACATGGCACGTGTGTGTGTGTGTGTGTGTGTGCTGGTCATTGTCAATAGGGGGAGAATGTGGGCCACAAAAAGCGCTTGTGTGTGCGTTTGTGTTGATGGGGGTGGAACACGCGCGGCTTGCGGGCGGGTCAGGAGGGGGCGGGGCTTACATGTACTCTATTGTACCGCAGAACGTATGGGTGACCGTCCCGTCGTGGATGGACTCTTTACACAGCCCAAAGTCGGTCAGCTTCACGTGGCCTGGAGGGGGGGGGGGGGGGGGAGAACATGTCAAGGTATGTTCCCCCTGCAGTACGGTGGATGTTGGGCCGCGTGTTTAACTCACCCTGGCTGTTCAGCATGATGTTCTCGGGCTTCAGGTCTCTGTAGATGATGCCCTTCTGGTGCAGGTGACCCAGAGCCATGGAGATCTCTGCCAGGTAGAAGCTAGGGGCAGCAACAACACGACTGAGACACACACACAACACACAGGGCCGGGAGGACGGCCGCAGCGCGCTGACACTCACCAGGCCGTGTCTTCCATGAAGATTCCTTCCCTCTCCAGTTGCATAAAAAGCTCTCCACCTGAAGCCAGCGCAACGCAACCGGTGTCACACATTTCACTCGCAATCACAGAAACAATTCTAATTCCCTGCCTGATAAAACAGCCGTTGTTCCAATAGCAACGCTTTGATGAGTATTTCAGCACTCGCGAGCCCCAGGGCCGTGGTCAAATACATTTCTTCATATAGAAGGCCGGGGCTGAAGAAGCTTACGCGCGTTTTCCTGAGAATGATTTTGTCGGGGAATGCAGAAGCGGTGGTTGGAACATTGTGGTAAACACAGACTGCTGGAGCCAAGAAAAGAGATGGGCCCACGGAGAGAGATGGGCGTGTGGGGCGCAGACGGTACCGATCTGTATTGAGACGCTCTACGTTTCAAACGGCTGAGTGGGGACTCGGGAGACAACAGACAAGCGGAAAGAATTTGCAGCCATACATCTTATTGGCTGGTCTCCCAGGGGGGGGGGCTGTCAGAGTGTGAGAGAGATCTTTTGAAGTGGGAACCCCAGAGTACATTTAACTGGTAATTAAAAAGTATTCGCTCCCATTCAAACCGGATTTATGCGGGTTGAGGCATGTCCATTAAAGTGTGTGTGTGTGTGTGTGCATGGTTCAGTACTGACCGCTGAGGTACTCCAGAATAAGGTAGAGTTTGCCCCCCGTCTGGAAGGCGTAGATGAGGTCCACGATGAAAGGATGCTTCACCTCCTCCAGGATGTTCCGCTCCGCCTTCGTGTGCGCCGTGTCCTTGGCGTTGCGTACGATCATAGCCTGGAGGCGCAGAACGACATGCGTCAGGAAAAATATGGATTTTCTCACATTCCTGCAGAAACGGGGGGTTTTGCTGCCCACAGCGCCGCCGCCAAAAGTATTTCCCTGTCAATCATGACCCGTACGGAGGTTGCCGTTGTGTCATGAAGATCCTTTAAGCCAAGCACACGACTCTGAGGCGATCGCTGGCTGGCTGAGAAAGGGCTTCAACT
>JAOPJJ010000047.1:10181643-10195364 GCA_027122795.1 Enchelyopus cimbrius
CTCTCTCTCTCTCTCTCTCCTTTAAATACAGAGCGACCCCAGACTAGATTAGTCTGCGGTCCAGGACGGGGTGAATCTTAAACAAGCGTTTAAAGATCTCCAGATACATGTTGTTTTCGACGGGGCCCATTGAGGGTGCTGAAATTGCATATTATTATGGGATGTGCTGTATAATAGAACCCTGATTTTGGGCTGGTATCCATTGGAACGGTTTCGGCAGAAATTTGAAACGGCAAGCAAAAGGAATAAAACAAAACAGGAAATGTCCTTCTCTGTCTTATGGGGGGCTGTGGTAGGGCGTTGATCCGGCCCCCTGCTGGTCGGTGCCGTCGACGGTGACAGCGTGCGTGTTTACCTTTGAGAGGAGTCAGCCCAGCAGCGCTGAGAGCACACGGCGTGACAGCTTATCGCCATGACTGGTTCCCCCTGTCAGCCTTCAGACCCAAACCATCCAAACCACCAGCCAAACCACCAAACCATTCAATTAGCACACAGGACGAGATGAGTACGAGGTACAAAACACACTACAGCAATGCAAGGAAGTTTCATATTTTTTGGAGTATGTTTATGCAAACAAACTGTTCATCACTTCACCCAGGCCAACATAATAATAATAATTATAATAATAAGAATAGGAATATGTTTATTTTATTTAGCGTCTTTCTCAAACCCAAGGTCACTTTACATAGAACACAATAACAAACAGACAAGGCAAGACAACAATGACATGCTATCTGTACGGGGCGATGTGTTGGGTGGGGGACAGAAAGGTCTGGAGATGTGTTCTGAAGAGAGGGAGAGAAGGACGGTCATGGAGGAGATTGAGGACACCGAGCAGAGGTGTGTGAAAGGTTGCTTAGACAAATTTAGATTGAAGCTTTAATCTGCTTTCATCAGTAGACTGCTGAAGCAATTGTGAATGTTCAGGTCTCAAGAAAAATGTGGTAATTTGTCAACAAATACCCCCCCAAAAAACCACAATGAAATAAAACGGCCAGTTCACACTCTCTGTCTCTCTCTCTCTCTCTCTCTCTGTCTCTCTCTCTCTCTCTCTCTCTCTCTCCACGGCGCTTTAACATTTCCTATAAAAAAGAGAAATCTCCTAGTCAATTATGGATGCATGCGCTGCATTATTGAACACAGTCATTTATTTCGCTTTTATGGTTCAGCTCATGAAAAATTATGCCAATTACTGATTTCCCCTCGGGGCAATGTAGTAAGTGGTGGGGCCCCGGGGCCAGCTGCTGCCCCCCCCCCCCTCCTGGGGGCCGCGTACCTGCGCTGGTGGTCCATGGAGGGCCCCTCACACATGCAGGGGTCAATTAGGGAAACGCCAGGCGCGGCGTGTCGACGCGGCCCTCGGTGAGCTCTGTCTCTCTCGCTCGGTGTTTGCGTGGTGACGGAGTTCGCGCCATCGCTCACTCAGGCCACGCCCAGACGCCTTCGCTTTCCCTCCGTATGTGAAATAAACGAATGTGAAAACGGCGAGCGTAAATCTTAATCCAATTTCTCTGATGCTGGCAAACATGACGCCGGCGTCTCAGCGGCGCCCGCCTGGCTGTGATCTATTTCTATTTCTCGCCTTTTGCTATTTTAGCATTTTTTTGGGCAGGCTTTCAAATTAACAATTATGAGCCGGGCCAAATTCTAATAAACCACAAACAATGCTTTGATGATTTAATAACCAGTTTATTTCTCCAGTATGTGTGGAGCTGTTGAGGTCCAGCATGTATCTCGGTTTACTCTTTAGCCGTCGGCTCTCATCTTCTCCTTCTTGTCAAATATGGAGATTTTCCCCAGACAGGGTTGTGGTCTAGTGATGGCTCGAATCTTTAATATCACAGCTGGATTATGGCCTAGTTGTGGCTATGGTCTGCAATATCACAGGTGGGTTATGGTCTGTAATATCACAGGTGGGTTATGGTCTGTAATAGTATAGGTGGGTTATGGTCTGTAATAGGACAGGTGGGTTATGGTCTGTAATATAACAGGTGGGTTATGGTCTGTAATATCACAGGTGTGTTATGGTCTGTAATATCACAGATGGGTTATGGTCTGTAATATACCAGGTGGGTTATGGTCTGTAATATCACAGGTGGGTTATGGTCTGTAATGTAACAGGTGGGTTATGGTCTGTAATATCACAGGTGGGTTATGGTTTGTAATATATCATGTGGGTTATGGTCTGTAATATCACAGGTGGGTTGGGGTCTGTAATATAACAGGTGGGTTACGGTCTGTAATATCACAGGTGGGTTATTGTCTGTAATATCACAGGTGGGTTATGGTCTGTAATATCACAGGTGGGTTATTGTCTGTAATATCACAGGCGGGTTATGGTCTGTAATAGGACAGGTGGGTTGGGGTCTGTAATATAACAGGTGGGTTATGGTCTGTAATATCACAGGTGGGTTATGGTCTGTAATAGGACAGGTGGGTTATGGTCTGTAATATAACAGGTGGGTTACGGTCTAGTCGTGGCTACGGTCTGTAATATCGCAGGCAGGCTAGGGTTCAGTGGCGCCGGCTCTGTTTTATCAGTGCTGTGGAGACTGATTCTCCTGATGCAGGCTGGAACAGGAGAATGAGGTGGAATTGAATGTGACTTTGATGTATTATTTTCATCTAGGCTGTTGCCACAGGCCGAGAGAGAATCGTAGCGTAATATTGGAGTCTATTTCAATATAATTTGACTGAAAGAAATAAAATAATAGAATGAATATCTATCTTTCCATCTATCTGCCTGTTTGTCTGTCTGTCTGTCTATCTTTCTGTGTATATTTAATAGTTTTGTTGATAGAAGATACTAAAGCTGCATTTAAACATCTTATAACATGCTTAAAAACTGCATTTAATAACATTTAACCTAAACTGGGGAGCCATTCCTTTCAAAATGCCAGACAGCATGTTTGATCGTAATTTGTATATATTTGACTTTACACTGCAATTAAATTGTGAACTCACTTTTACACAGACATCTAATGTATAACCTTCAATGAAAACATTGAAAGCGGGCGATATATTTGTAATTTTTCCAATGGCGTTGGCATTTGACAAACTGAAATAACATCGGTCTGATATTACTAGGATGTTTCTCTGCAAACATTCCCTTGACATTATCTTATTTCCCACTAAAACCCTGAGAACTGAGCTACTCGCTACTCGCGAACCTAATATCAATCCATTGTGGTGCATATGTTTTATGTACATCTGTACAATCTGTATGCAAACCCACAAACAACAAAGGGAAAATGGATGTGTCTGTGGTAACCAGTGAGTGCTCGCTGGAGAGCAGAAGGGTGGAGCAGGGCGAGGCTGTGATCTACGTCCACCATGCTTACTGGGTTCCGTGTGTTTGCTGAGCGCAAAAAAAGGTCTCTTACCGGTGCACAGACCCCAAAAATATGACTTTTCGGCTGAACCAGGAAAAAGTAATAACAGGACTTTGAACAAAAACTATTTTTTTTGCCCGACTGGCAGAATCTTGGTTTTAGTTCCTTAACGAAAAAAGGGTGGTTAAATTCAAAGATGTCCAAAGAATATATATTTTTTCGTTTTCGTGTTTATTGCTCTCCAAGCTGGTTTCTGCAACAGTTTTAACGTTAGATGTTTACAGGTGCATCTCAGCCTTGTTAAAAAATATCCTAAACTAAATGCTAACGATAACGTCCAAAGATGGTGGCCTCAGAAGTCGTTAAATGTGTGTTCCGACGGGGAGATTCTAGAGGGTCAGACCGGCTGAGGGTCTCATACAGTAATGCTGCTTATTGAATAGATGGTCTGGCGATTGTTACTGGAGCCGCGGTATTGCTCCGATCGTATCCATCCAGCCAGTAATGAAGAGACAGACGGGAGACAGGAGGAGGGAGCTCTGTCCTTGGACCAGGAGGGTCCAGGCTACTGTCGTGATCTGGGTGTATGTGTGTGTGTGTGTGTCTGTGTGTGTGTGTTTGTGCGTCGTGACTCGTGACTCGTGATCATTTTAAGATTTTGAGATAGAGTCAGAGAAACATAGATGAAATTATGCTCCTGTGAAGAGGAGTTGGGGGGGTGTGTGTGTGTGTGATTGTGCGTGTGCGAGTGCATGCGTGCGTGCGTGTGTGTGTGCGTGTGCTTGCGTGCGTGTGTGTGTGTGTGTCTGTGTGTGTGTGCGCGTGTGCGCGCGTGTGTGTGTGTACTACATGCCTGGCGTGTGTGTTTAGGTGGGCGTGCCGGGTGCGAGTCGTTGGGGCAGAGAAAGGGTGGAAGCGGTTCAGATATGAAACCATGTTAGAAATTTATGAAGTGCTAAAATGTTGAGTCTCTGGAGACGCTGTAGTGCCACCGCAAGCCTTTTACCACAGCGCCTCCAGACCTGTCGCCACGCAGCACACACTACCTTCACGCGTGACACACACACACACACACACACACACACACACACACACACACACATGGTCCATATGCCATGCTGCCCTGCCTCCTGTCACAAATATACACCCGCACGCAGGAACACCCACACACACGCACACACACCCACACACACGCACACACACACACACACACACACACACACACACACACACACACACTTTAAGACACTTTAAAGCACACACGTGTGCGACAGGACACCTAAAGTATAATCTTGTACACACGTTTTGTTCTTTGCTCTCTGCATTCCGCTGGTGAAGCTGACCAGTCAAGTCATGCTGCCAGCAAGCGTCTGCCTGACAGAAACACATTTACATAAAAACATAAACCACAATGAAATGCTTCAGTGGCTCATGAAATACTCTTTACACTGCCTGATTAGCCAATAAATAAGGGCATTTCCAGCGGGACTTTTGACAAACAATAATCATTCTACCAATTATTCCCAGATCATCAGCCCTCGTGAGGAGGAAGCCCCTATTAGCGTGTTTTTGTTACTCCACCATTCATCACAGGCTCCATTAAAGGCTGCTCATCGCCTGGTTTATCCAGAGACGCAGTGGAGCGCTGTGCCAGTGAAGCCTTCCTCATGTGTTGAGTGGCCAAAGGGGACAAAATCAACAAATGCACAAAGATCAGCGCTGTGCTCCTTAATGTGAAGCAGGGGAATATTGGTCTAATTCGTAGAATAATAGAAGATGCACCATATCTGGTTGACATGACCTTAAAGTCCTCTCTCTTGACACGGGACAGGGATGTTGTGTGAGAGATCATCCCTCGCTTACCAACCGTCTCCTCGTACGGCTGAAGGCCTCCTGATCTGGAGAACATAAGGAACTCTTCTTGAGATCCTCCTCAGAACGGCGGTGGCTGGCATCATGTGCGGGCGGCTCTCGTACTCCTTGATCAAGCTTGTTGTTAATAAATACTATGAAACTCATGTCATCAAAGTTCTCCATCTCTTTCCTCCTTGAGATCATAACATCTTCCATAACATAGAACACGAGACCTTCAGATCGTGCGTCGCCCAGCGTTCACCCTCCTCTCTTGTCGCTCTCTGCCCCCCTGCAGTTTTCAGTGAGGAACTGCACTCCAGCCTGTACTTTGTCAATGCGTCGCTCCAAGAGGTAGTCTTTGCCAGCACCACAGGGACCGCGGTGCCCTGCCCGGCCGCCGGCGGGCCCCCCGCCTCGCTGCGCTGGTACCTGGCCACCGGCGAGGAGATCTACGACGTGCCCGGCATCCGCCATGTCCACCCAAACGGCACGCTGCAGATCTTCAACTTCCTGCCGTCCAGCTTCAGCAAGCTCATCCACGACAACACCTACTACTGCACCGCCGAGAACCCCTCGGGCAAGATCCGCAGCCAGGATGTGCACATCAAGGCGGGTGAGTTGCCGCGGCAATGTGAGGGGGCGGGCGGGGGGGCGGGCGGGCGGCGCCAGTGGGCGTGGCGTAGGATTCATGGCACCTGGTTGGGGTTTTTGGTTTGAGCCCCTGTTCCTCCTAGCAAAGTGCAGAGAAGCAAGGCGCACGACGCTGTGACCGCTACCGGCCAGCTGCCGCGCATAGCGGGTACCGCCGTCTGCGTATGAACGGGTGCATTGGGGGTGAATTGTAACAAACAGCCATTTACCCTCTGCGGTGCGTTGACCTCTGACCCTTTGTTAAGTTCAATTGCCTTATTTGTCACACACACACGGTACAGTGCACTTTGACCTCTGCATTTGATCCATCCCCTGCGCGACACACCACACACACTCACCCTGGTCCGTGTGTGTCCCAGTGTCGAGGGAGCCCTACACGGTCCGCGTGGCCGACCAGAAGGCCATGAGGGGCAACATGGCCGTCTTCAAGTGCATCATCCCGGCCACCGTGGAGGCCTACGTCAGCGTGGTGTCCTGGGAGAAGGACACCGTCTCGCTCAACTCAGGTGAGCCCCGCCTTAAGCAGCAGCCCCCCTGTGGTGACGCCTGTTGATCTACTGGATGTCCGTGCCGGTCGTCTTATAAGCGAAACATTTTCAAACTCCTTCCAAACCCCAAAGCGGACGATTGTGGTACCGATGAGCGCTGCCCGCCGGCGCACCGCTGGCACCGCGGGGGGTCTGCACTTCACCGTCCAGGTCGCGGCCTGGCTGCCCCTGTCTTCCCCCCCACCTATCGACCGCCCGTCGGGCTGCAGCTCGGCTGCTAAACCATAGCGGTTAGCTTAGCAACGTTGACCTAGTTACCCTTCCCCTGATGACCATGAAAAAAAAGACGGGGGGAGAAAACGCACAGCGTGAGAGCGCAAGACGCCCGGAACGTTCCGGGACGTGTTTAAACGGGGCGTCTTATCTGTCTGATTGCTCTCTCGCTCCCCGTCCTGTCCGGCCGGCGGCCTGGTGGGCGGCGCGCGCTGCGTGGCGTGCGGGGACCCGTAAGTGAGCGCTCGCCGCCGGTTGGCCCAGGGCGGAATGTAGGCCGCGCCGGTGCCTTTTTAAACATGTGAGCTCGAGCGTGAAGATGGGTCCTGTGATCCGTGCCGGGAGTTTATTTGCTCACGGTGACTCCGAGCTAACCGCTGATGAGAGACGTGGCCTAACCGCACAGAGACACGGGGGGGGGGGGGAGTGCGCTCCTCATATCGGCGTTGTGAGGCGGAAGGATGTGAGTTTTTATTGTCCAACACACGCTGAAGAAAGCGTTTCTACAGACCAGCAAAAACAAACCTGTAAACAGAAAAACCTCTTCTTTGGAAAGTAGCGAGGGTTTTCCTCCTGATTGTGAAAGCGTTTTAAACCGAAACGTTTTAAAGCACCGTGCTCAACGTCCCGTAGAAAATGCAAAGTTTTTTGTGAAGGTTTCTCTCACTGCCTGGACCGGACCACACTTTCTTATTTATTCATTAGTTGGATTCTGCGCCGGGCGGCCTGGCGGCGTTCAGCGGGGCGCGGGGATACGGGACGCTCCGTGTTTTATCTGAATCGGTGTTGCGGCGGCGGAGCGGCGCTGTCAGACGCATGAGCCCGGTCCAAATCACTGCTGCGCTCCGGGATGAATATTTGATGGGGCCTTCTGATGCATGAGTGAATGCACCTTGCACTGTTATGGAGAGAGTGTATGTGTGTGTGTGTGTGTGTGTGTGTGTGTGTGTGTGTGTGTTAGTGTGTGTGTGAGACAGAAGGGCGTATGATGGTAGACAACACAAGGTTGGACAATGGCAGCTGGACGCAGTTTGACCTAGCCTCCTTCATCTCTCTGCCTCTCTCTCCGTCTCCCTCTCTCTCTCTCTCTCTCTCTCTCTCCCTCAACTTGGCCTCTCATCTCTTTCTTCTTTCTTCCTTCTCATCTTCCATGAAACATGTCTTTGGTGTCTCGGTAGGCACCACATGGAGCTACCCCCACAGCCCCACTAAATAATTCACACCGTGGGTTTTTTTATTTTCCAGAAGGCTTTCATTAAGGACACCTCTCTGCCCTTCAGGTTGTGCCCCGGTCCATGTGTACACGGGCTATGCACACGCACACCCACGCACACACACACACACACACACACACACACGCACACGCACATGCACACACGCACACACACACACACACACACTTACCCACACTTCAGCTCAGACGATTCTTTTTCACACTGTCAATTTCATGTCAACAGTTGTGCTGTTGTGCTGAGATTTCATGATTTGAGACAGTATTTCTTTTTATAATTCGACGTGGTCTGGTATGTGTTCTGGCTAGCTTCAGCCATTTTGATGAAAAACTAATGTTTGTGTACCAGTTTGCTCGTTCCGATGATCTTAAAGGATCTGGGTACCAATCTAGCCCAAATAACTCATGTGTTGTTTTCAAATAAACCGACGCCTTTCTACCCTCCCGTTCGTTAGGCACCCGTACGTTTCCTACTTTAAATCCATGGTAACATTTGAAAGCAGGCTTTGTCGGGGCCTCATGGAAATCGGTGAATAAACCGCTATTCACAGAAAATAGGGTCAGAAAATAGATGCATAATTACAGAGCCGGGGCTGTCTTAATTAATCAGCTGTGATTGAAAAGTTAATTACAATATGAATGGCGTCTCAGACTGAGGACTGCTTAGTAGTCATTTGAAGTGGGGCCTCGCTTTCAACAGCGCCGAGAGTGGCGGAGGCCCCGACGCTGTCACTAACATACCATTAACACGTCACGCATTTAAAAACATCTCCCCCCCCCCCCCCCCCGCCCCACCGCACACACACACTGCTTTTGATAAACAATTGACGGACCTAATAGAGAGATCAAAGAGGTGAGGGGAGAAATATAAGAGGGACACATGAAGAGGGGGTGTGTGCGCGGTGCGTCGGTGCGCTTCATGGCGGGGCTGCGCGTGTGCTTCGAGTGCTCCGCCCCCTTTGTGAAGAGACCCTGGCTGCGCTTTCTGTAGTTCCTATCTATCTGGTCTTTGTCTTCTGGGTTTCTATTGGCCGGAGCTTAATGAGCCGGCCTCGCTCTGAGCAGACACCGGGCTTCGGAGCGATGCGTGATTAAAAATGCATCCGTGATGCATGGTGCCTGTGAGTGAGTGAGAGAGGACGGTTCACAATAAGGCTGCGTTCATTCGCTATTAATTAACATGAGTAAATGAGGCATTAGCATACAGCATTATACAAGGGGTTATTACATAAGGGGTGAGAGGTCGTGGGTTAGGGTTAGGGTATGAATACCGTAGTTATCAGCATTAGAGAACATGAACACCATTTGTAAATTAGCACTGACCCATACGTTTATAAATGTTTATAAGTGCTTATTACTGCACTATTGTTAGTTACTGTTTAATGAATGCGCCCTTAGTGAGGTAAGGTGTTACCAAGAGGCCGTGGTGATTTTGAGGGATTACAGCACCATCGTATATTTCACTGTGCATCACTGTGCACTGTGTCTGTGTACCGTAGTGGATTAGCCTAGATGAGCAGCAGAGCCGTTTCTGTTCATTAACCTGGTGCGTGCGGTGGTTGGGGGCGGTCAGCGCTGCCGAGACGCTGGCCCTGCTCCGCAGCAGATAGTTGGTACCGGCGCGCGCGGTATCTCTGCGGCGTCTGGGCCGCCCAACGTTTGCATTCATTCAAATGCCTCTGAGATTTGCCTCTGTGTGAGACGAGGAAACGAAAGGAGCACTGAGGAAAAAGGAAAGTGTGTTGCGTGGACGGTGCAGTTGGGTGGAGTTGGGCGGAGACGGGGGTCTGGTGTGGAGAGATACGGCTCTTTAGTCTCAGAACAAACACGCAGGTCTTTTCAGCGGTCGGGGCTGCAGATTAGACGGAAGATGGAGGGCCGGTTGTGTTTTTGGCCCGTGCGCCCGCTGGAGGCTTAGCGCCGGGCTGACGCTGTAAGCCTCTCATACGCCTCCTACCCTTCCTCTGGGATGCTCAGCGTTCCTCCCCCCGGGTGACAATCTTCTGTCCTCTCCTCTCCTCGCGTCTCCTCTCCTCTCCATCCCCCTCCTCACATCTACACCTCCCTCTCTCTCTCCTCTCCTCCCCTCTCCTCTCCCTTCCTCACCTCTACATCTCCCTCCCTCTCTCCTCTGTCTCTCCTCTCCTCTCCTCTCTCCTCTGTCTCTCCTCCCCTCCCTCTCCTCTCCTCTCCTCTCCTCTCTCCTCTGTCTCTCCTCTCCTCCCCTCTCCTCTCCTCTCCTCTCCTCTCTCCTCTGTCTCTCCTCTCCTCTCTCCTCTGTCTCTCCTCTCCTCTCCTCTCCTCTCTCTCTCTCTCTCTCTCTCTCTCTCTCTCTCTCTCTCTCTCCTCTCCTCTCCTCCCCTCTGCACCTCCTTCCCCCTCTCCTCAGCAGTACTCATCTCAGATCATCTGTGTTTTTTCCTCTTATTGCATAACCCACTTGGCTCCGTGCCACGGCTCCTCTCCTTCCAGGGAGAGCATGAGGCTGGTATTTTGTTCTTTATTTGCTTTATGTAAATTGCCCATCAAATACTCCGGCAGCATCAGTAAAAATAATCTCCCACTTTTTTCCCCCTTTTTATTTTTTCCCTTCTTCATATTCCCGTGTTCCACTTCCAGCTGTGTGTTTAGCGTTTAGCTGGATAAAATGCTTCTCCCTTTTTTCGCCGCCCGCCAGCTCTCTAATGGCTTCTTGTGAGAGCTTATGGGAGTTAATTAAACAGCTTTTTTTCCCCATCTCCCCGCGCGCAAATAGAATCACGGCCTGAACCGGCGACCGGCCAGCGTGATGTCAGGGCTGGTCGTCGCGTACTGTAGGTTTATTGGTCGTACAGTACCCCCCCCCCCCACACACTACACACTCATACACACACACATGCACACACGCGCACACCCACACACACACACACACGCACACACACACGCACACACACACACACACACACACAGACACACAGACCGAACACGCACGCATGGACACACACACACGCACACATGCTCCCACGGACATGCACACACACACACACAAACACACGCACAAACACACACACGGACAAACTCACACACACACACACACACACACACACACACACATACAGATTCCCCCCCATGCAGATTTATCATGCCAGGGCTGGGCCGTCGGCCTTCATCGTTCACCAGATTGACAGCGAGGGGCAGGAGGATGCGACCGCAACACGCGGCTGTAAATCCAAACACGCCCAAAGTCGGGCCGACCTTGACGCAGGGCCGGACGGAAAATCACCTCCCAGCAGCGGGTGAGGAGGGACGCACGGGGAAGACCGGGGGAGAGGAGAGAGGAGCAGAGGAGGGAGGAAATGCAGGGAAAGGAGAGAGGAATAGGGAGTGAGAGAGGGAGAAAACGGGATCGGAGAGGCAGAGGGCGTGGAGCAACATGGCAGCAGTCTCTCTCTCTCCATCTCTCTCTCTCTCACTCTCTCTCTCTCACTCTCTCCCCCCTCCTATCTTCCACTCTCTATCTCTCTCCCTGTCTCTCTCTCCCTCTCTCTCCTCGGTAAACAAGTGAACTGCGTCACATGCGACACCCCATCACCTCCCCCTCCCCTCTCCTCCTCCTCCTCCTCCTCCTCCTCCTCCTCCTCCTCCTCTCTCCTCCCTATCTCTCCGTCACATTCAGCCCAGCCGGCTCCTCTGGTTGCTGGGGGCTGGAAATGGGTCATTGCTCAGGGAGGAGTGTGGGATAGCCGCATAAAAGCAATCTGGAGTGTGTGTGTGTGTGTGTGTGTGTACCTGTATTTTGATTGTGCGTTATGATGTGTTTGTCTGTTTTTGTGTACATGCATGGGTTTTGCACACATACCCATAAAGACACATTGGTGCTTTCCTACTTGGTTGTATGTGTGTGTGTGTGTATGTGTGTGTGTGTGTGTACCTTTGGTCACGTGCACAGGTTTGCATTCGTGCGCACTACTCCACCCATCCTGCAGTAAAACACACACACACACACACACACACACTCAGATCAGCAGCTAGTGAAATGCTGACCTCTGTCTTTCACTGCACCCCGTTCTCAGAGTCCACTCACACGTGGAGGCTGAGTGTGTGTGTGCTTACGTATGTGTGTGTGTGTGTGTGTGTGTGTGTGTGGTGGTATGAAATGCAAATGTTTCTCTTTGTGCTTTCCATGGCGGTGCAGACAGCTAGCTTTGTGCGCAGGTCGTTGAGCCGGACGCTGCGGCCCGCGTGCGCCCGTGAGCACACGCGGGCCGCACGCTGAGTGAATGATGGAGCATCCGTCCCACATGTCAGCAGCAGGCTTTGTGTTTAGGTTCAGGATTTAACTGTGTGTGTGTGTGTGTGTGCGTGTGTGTGTGCGTGTGTGTCATGTGTGCGTTTGTGTGTGTGTGTTGTGTGTGTGGTGTTTTTGTGTGTGTGTGGTTGTGTGCCTTTGTGTGTGTTGTGTATGCATGTGTGTGTGTGTGCGTATGTGTTTGTGTGTGTGGTGAGGTGGGGTTTGCAGCCCAGAAAAGAAAGGCAAAGAAAAAGTAAAATCAATATTCTTGTGCATTAATCACGGTGCTGCCAGAGAGAATTATGGGAACATCAGTTGAAGGATGCATTTTGTGCATTTGCAACATATGAGTGCTGTGTGAAGGGGGTTTGGGGAATTGGCGGAGGAGGAGCGGGGAGCCTTTTAGCGAGCTGTGAGCGCGCAGAAGACGCGCTCTGAGGGTGTTGAGACCCGATCCACTTCACCGCTGCTTTAGCTACTCCTCATTTTCATTATTTTTCTGAAACCAATGCTGGAATAGAATCTTTGTATTTTTTATTGCTTTCGAGGACTTGGTGAGGAATTATTTATGTGCGACTCGTTTTATCGTCAGGAATTGTTTTCGTCAAAAAGCAGGCTCAGATTTCAACCGACTGGATTGTTTGAGCTGCCGTTGTACAGCGCATGGAAGCGTAGCATCGTGTTTTTATTTGCGGAGAATGGTGTTAGACATTCACTTCAGGACAAAACCCAACAATACATACAATCAAAGCATGACTTTTCCCAGTTGCATTTCAATTCCAGGACCTTGACATTGTTGTGGTGCATGTTGGCCCCTGCACGCGCACCGATCCCTCACCGCGATGGAGAAGCACTTTATCCACGCGGAGGCCCATTAGTGTGGAATGAGACCTGCCACGGGCGCGTTGCTTAACTTCAGGCTGTGATCTGGAGCCTCTGTCTGGGCGGCGGCCGAGCCTTGAAGACGTGATACATATTTGATTAGATCGATAGCGAGGTAGGCCAGGCCCAGCACAGGGGAGAGGGGGAAATTGATCCGCGCACAGCTTCCCAAAAGCATCTCAAACCAAAGGTCATTCGCTGGAACTTTGTGCCGGGGCTGCTGGGTAAAGTGCAGCGCATCTTAATTCACCAAACTTTTTTTTTCACAGTGCACATTTTGCATTACTGAGGCGTGTCCGCCAATAACGACTCCACTGAACATTTATATAATGGGATCTATTTGGGCTTGTACATCAGAATGCATCATGGGATTTTTTTGCGGGCGATACTTTGGGCGTATTGAGAGGACCCGAGAGAGATATAGCGCAGTCAAATCCCAACATCAATATACTGTAACCTACGCTAATGAGAACCTTTCTCTCTCCGCGTCTCGCATGACAAATAAGGCGGTCGTTTCAAACAAAACATTCTCCCTTTCAGGACCGGTCGATTAACGACCTGAAAAAGCAGCACCGACATCCTAACTGACATTCCACCCCCTCATGCTGCGGGCGGCCGCTGCAGCGGGACGTTGCCGTGCCAACGCCCTCTCCATGTTGATTATAAATGTGCTTCCTCCATTGGCTCCCAAACCAAGTCATCCCCACCGTGGGGGGGAGGGGGGGAGGTCCTCCTAGCAC
>JAOPJJ010000047.1:10307518-10317660 GCA_027122795.1 Enchelyopus cimbrius
GGTGTTACAAATGCAATCATGGGTGATTAAGTATGTTGTTTATATTTAAGGGGGATAGATTCTCGTGAGTGAAAGTGAAGCCACTCATGCGTGCAAGACAGAGATTAGCTGCATTCCGATCACTAGGAGCAGATTAACCAATGGGAATTGAAGGATGGATTAAGAGACAACCAGAGGAAAAGTGAACAGAGCTGAGGAATAGAAAGAGATGGAATACAATAAGGAGGAATGGAAAACCGATCAAGCAGGAAGGATGATTGAAAGAAAGGAATGCATTACTATTGACTCGTCAGGGTTCCCCTCTGTACCGGTCTCTTCTGCCTGCGTGCCATTTTCCTTAATAGGGAGGATTTCTGCCTTTAGCGCTTCCTGGGTCAGGGAAATGCAGGGTTAAATCCGTACGCACCATCACTCAGACATAGTCCTGTACTACAAATAGCACTTTACAGATTTCATCCAGTGCAACGTTTGGTTTAACTCGACCCAGTCTGCAGAAGTTGTATTTTTATTGATTAATCTTAAAGGTTCCATCAGCAGTTCTGATATTTGTTTACTAATACAATTTGCTTTTGTTTATGATCTCTGAGCATGGGCTGCCTACAGAGACGCGTTTTTCATGGACGGCCTGCTTATGGGGGGGC
This sequence comes from Enchelyopus cimbrius, assembly GCA_027122795.1. NCBI lineage: Eukaryota > Metazoa > Chordata > Actinopteri > Gadiformes > Gaidropsaridae > Enchelyopus > Enchelyopus cimbrius. The sequence continues at coordinate 10,308,160 of JAOPJJ010000047.1, forward strand.
AGCTAGCGGAGAGAAAAGATCAGGTGAATGTGATCATTTATGTTTCGGCCTACAATCGCTGATACAACCTTTACGGACAGAACATTGAATGAGTTAGTCCATTACACTAGTAGGACTGTTACGTTTCTCGGTTGGTTTCCCCTGTTTCTGTTCTTCCTGTCTTTATTCTTTAGGACGGGGGTTCTCAACCTTTTGCAAGCTGGGCCCCCCCAAAGCTGGTTCACTGCAGTTGGCTGTGCCCCACCGGTTGAGAACCACTGCTTTAGGACTACAACTATGGCTGGTCTGGAGTCTGACCAATAAGAGGTTGACCAATAAGAGGCCAGCTGCCTGCTTAACTGGCTTGTTATGTCCACCTGCGCTCTGATTGCTCCCTCGTTTACATGTCTGTGCTCTCTGATAACAAAGTACAGGGTTGTTCTTTATCTGGGTTAGTACCACAGTAGCGTTTACTTGTTTTCTTGTTTGAACTTCTCTTTTATTGAGCTTTGTGGTTGGTGATTATTTAGAGAGCGGCCTTTCACTTGGTTCCCCATTTTCCTCCCGTTTTTGTTTAGCTAGGGCTTTCCTATTGTATTTCATTTAAAATGGTTGGATTTTTTGATTTCAAGGTAAGTCTGTTAAAACCTTTTGTTATAAGAACCCTGCATCTTCTTGATTGAGTTTGTGTTACTCCCTGGACAAGAGGGTGATTGGGATGCCAGAAACAGACCAGAAAATAAGAGTTGTTTTTGCTTATTCGACATTGTGCAATCCCTTCAGGCCCGTCTGGATGTGTTGTTGAATAATGAAGTCCACTACGTGTGCTGGACAGTAACGGACGGAGTCCCCACCTTGGACCCTGGAGGTGGGGGCAGTCCTAGGAAGGAGTAGACCAGGTTGTCCTCTTTGGCGTTGAAGAATGTTTCATAGTCCTGTGGAAGGAGAGGACGTTCTTTAACCTTCTGCCTCTGAACAATAGGGCTCACCTCGGGACATATCAACATGAAATACAACCCATCACTTTATGGCAAGAGATTGAAAGGTTAATTTTTTTAATTCAACAATTGTGCAGCTATGAGGCAGATTTGCCAAGTTAGGCAGTTGCCAGAGAAGGGGGGGGATTGATTAAGATAAATGTCCAAACTTGGATTGAACAAGCTTGGATTGACACACAAGAATGGATTCCCGTGTGACGCAGTAATGAATGACTTGCAATACATTGGATCAGGTGTCAAACTCGAGGCCCGTGGGTCCATTTCGGACCCGGAGCCACATTTTGTGTGTCCCACGAGGGATTGCGAAGAATATAGAATTTGTTTTTCTTCTAAACAAACTGTTCAATGGATCACTTTTTCTGAGACTTTTACTTTCAGAACTACTTGGCTTATTACCATGTGTTGAACCAGAAGGATTGATGTTATATGATGCAGAATAGATGCACTTATATCGTCTACAACCGACGCTTAAGGGCAGCCAGAATGCTGATGTGGTGAGTTGGACACCGCTGCGGAGGATTGGATGATGTGCGGCCGATTTCCGAAGCACCTTCTTACCCCGCAGTAACCTTCTTCGTTAAAGATCTGAGGGGGCAGCGGGATGCCATTGGTGGGCTTCTTTTCGGAAGGAACGTTCTCCCTCATCCACATGCGGTTGTCCTCATTGCAGGCGATGTCTAGTGGAGTGTAGTCCACCTTCAGAGCCTCCAGGAACCCCACCACGTCCTGCTGCTTCTTCTTGATCTGGGGGAAGGCGATGACATAAAGACAGCTAGGTTTTGGAATGGTCTATTCATTTAGACCAGTGTTTCTCAACTGGTCTAGGCTGAAGACCCACCTTTTGCCTTAGACATGGGGTCGCGGCCCAAATCCGTGAACATATTTTAACATCCAAATGTAAACATCCAAATGAATGTGCATCAAAGTGCTGATACGTTTTAACATCCACATTCATTTGCAGAGAAATGTGCAGCACCCGCGACCCACTCAAAACGGCCCTGCGACCCACTTTTGGGTCGGGACCCACCAGTTGAGAATCACTGATTTAGACTACGTCAACAAAAATGGAGCACACCGTTGTCAATATGTGTAAGAGTATTTGTGTCTCAAGAGTGGAGAACAGCTTGTTTTCTCACATGGCATTCTGTCACTTTGCTGAGGGACAGCGGAGGGCCGTGTAACTTAATAAGTCTGCAGACTAAGATGTCTCAGAAGACTCCGCAAGTCAGCGGTGGGATCTTTTTGGAAGAAGTTTCCCTTTTTGGTTTGGTGTGTGATCACAGTGAAATGACAAATACAAGAGTGCAAAGTTACTCTTAACACAAAAAAGCACTTCAGGTCACGGCACCGCACACCGCACAGGCATGTGAAGTGAACGCGAGGCGAACGGGGCTCCTTCAATCTCTGGACCTCGTTTTGAAGGCGAACTGGTCGAGAACCAATTCCACACCAGTGTGACCAATGCGTCAAGTACATTTTTTCAGCAGAAGTCAATCTTGTACACATGCTTACCGCAGTCGATCCGGACGAAGAGGCCAGAAACACTTTGATCACCATTGTTTTGATACAAGATAAGACACAATGTAACCAGTGGGCTCTTAAAGGAGCAGGCTCTAATATTAGTTCCCAGGGTGAAGGACTGATCCACCGCTCGGGCTATTCCTGGCCTCAGACTCCATCCCTCGGCGATTGGTGGGCTGGCGTCCAGGCTGCAGCACCGACGGAGTGATTGGCAACTTCAGCTGTCCGTCGGCACGGAGGCCGTGAAGTGAGTCCGCAGTGACGCTCAAAGTGCATATATGGACAGAAATAGACCCTGACCAGTGTTAGTGGCGAACCAACTCACGGACTGGAAGAATACCCGCCAATGAATGCTGGGACCACTGGTGTCATTTAAAGGGGGTGTCAATTATTTGAATAGGCCTACACATTATGGTTAGAATGGTATGGAAGCCCGTTCACGCCATTAACAAAACAAACAACCGCAGTGTAAGCCATAATATTTAGATAGAAATTCGAAATGACTTTCGACTTTGTATCTCATAATTATGACTTGCAATGGGGATTTGTTTTTTGTTTTTAACTTGACCTGTGGCTTTTAAGCGGAATGTTTTTGGTTGGCATGATTTGTTTTGATTGCAGAACTTCCAAAACAATCCACTTATTCGCACTTCTTTTCCCAGCATCCTTCAGGCGGCGCCGCGGGGATCACCATGGTTACGGAATGCCACGGCGTCCTTGCAGCGTCACAATGCACAGGCCGAGAGGAGGTGCACTTGGCTCACATAAGCATTCATTTAACAATATATAGCGTGTCTAAAACCCCACTGAAGCTTGTTTTACTAAAATGTCACAAAAAACTGCATGTGCCAAAGTATTCCCATCCTAACAATACAACATCCAATGTAACGTGTATAGTATTTGATTATTGTGCACTCAGTGGGGAAAATCCTGACCTAGAATCCGTTTTCGGTTGTTTGAAGTAGTTCAAAATCAAACTCCTGGGACAGCTGCCACACGATGGCAGCAGAGCGCTGTGAAGGCTGTCAGAGTGGCCTCTCACACGTCCTCTCTCTGGCCTGTCGGCACACCCCACCCTCTTCTGCATGAATTAGACCTTGTAAGATAAACCGGTAAATGAACATGAGTCATCTTGCTCAAATTCTCTACAGCCACTCCCACTATTTGAGACGGGGAATATAAATATAGTTTGGACATAGGAGCAAATCTTCATTCCTTCTGAGCAACTTTAAGCCCTTCAGGTCCAGCCCCTGGTCCTCTTGAGATGGTCCAAAAGTTGATATAAGCTTTGCTGTACCACACTTCAATAGAGTGACTCTTTCATCCCTTTTTATTTTAACTGACACCAAGAAATGTCAAACTGACATTTCAAACTGATTGAATGATTTTATTATATGGACAGACGTGTCTCGTCAACTATACTCGTATAGATGACGAGACACGTCTGTCCATATAATAAAATAAACATTCTGTCTCTCAGTCTGTCTGACGTCTCGCGTACAACATTGATCAGCTGATTCACACATCATAGTATGTCAGTGTGTTAATGATACAGCTCTCACCGTGGCACAGGAAAGGTAGACATACTTTGAAGGGCTCCTTTTGTTGAGGTTGGACCGCTTCAATCAGGGAATAAGGTCACTCAGTCACTTCCTCCAGGCAGCTGCGTCCACCTGCAGTTGGACCGCATGGAGACCGGAGAGCTGGAGGACCGCTTACCCTCAAGAGAAGGCCATGATCCTTTTCATTTGACAAGTTTCTTCAAAGTATTTCTACGGGCTCTTGAAGCGGTACCTTTAGTATGTGATTAACACGATTGTCGAGTGGTCAGTATGAGAACAAGTCACTTACTTGAAACTAAGCGCCTCACCAGAACTTGACATTTCTTCAAACATGTTTTCATCACAATCAATTCATCAATGATCGGACTTGCCTGCAGCCCTTTCCCCCCCTGTCTTTATACTCTTCAGACCGGGCGAGTGTTCAGACCAGGACGTCCCCGAGACCCTGACCCTCTCCCACCGCGTTACAGAGAGCCCGCACGCACAGAGACACGAGGACGCCCAGCCGTCTGACCCCGAGGCAGCGGAGCGCCGTCTGCCCTAAATGCAAACCTTACAAATCCACCAGAATCAAACCCCACAGGCGCTCAAGAACATCCACTCTGGGAGGTCAAGCATCAGCAGTGGTCCCCCTAGGGGGCAAACAGAGCTCTCCAGCAAGGCAGTGATTAACCCTCATCCCCGAACCTGCTGCATGGAAACGCCCAAGACCTCCATACTACCCACCCTCAGAAGGCGACGGTAAGAGGAACCATAGGAGGGTTGGACTCGTGTGTGTGTGTGGTCAGGCAGACGGAACACTGGATGGAACTCTGGTTGTCCTAGAGCCAAGTTTGACTGCAATGCCAGTGTTGTAATTTAAATACAAATAAATAATGTGTGGGCATCATCTAAGACACTCATTTGTTTTCGTTTTAGGCAGCTAAGAGTATACACTTCACAGCAAAGCATTCATGTATTAATTCATTCATTTATTCCAATACATTAATTGTTTACATAAAAAAAAATCCCAGCATTTCAACAACAAAATAATTTAACACGCGTATGTAAAAAGAAATACATTGACTGTTTAATGTCTACATCCAAATAGCTTTGCATTACTTTTTGCTTGGTAAACAAAATGCTTCAGTTTTAAGAATGCACAGCACCCCCCGCTCCAAAGAAAACCCTCAGGTTACATTTTGAGCACCGTCTGACCTAGCTCAGCGCATTGAGACCGAGGCTGACCACTTTGTTGCAGACAACCAGCCAGCATGTGATTCCCACCCCACCTGAACAGAACGAAAAGACAGATTGTGACTAACGGAAAAGCTACTGATAACCACTCCATGCACTTTGATCGCCCTCTAGGTGGATGCTAATGACTTCTATGTTTAAAACATTCAATATCTGCTATGGAATAATGTCAAATTCCATTTGGGAAGGCATGCTTTGCAATGTATAGTGTGTGGGAGTTTAAATAGCCATGTAAACATCACCTGCTACTCCGGTTGGGAAGGCCACCAGGCGTTCCACAGGAGCAATCCATTTACTGGGAATCACCGTGACCGGATCAGAGTAATACTTCCAAATCAGAGAGATCATGAGCGCTGCCTGCAATGAGGAAATCACAGATCAAAAGAGACTATACATTGGATTGCAATTACATTCAATTGGAAGCGCATACAAAAAGTTGAATGATGACATGCATTATATTTTTTAGAATATGTTTTTACATACATTATATTAAGCTGTACCAATTACCACAAAGGAGTTTACAGTAGAAGTATAATTGATAAAAGTATGCTACTCCAAGATCAGTTTCAGTTTAATATTGAAAGTAATTGGCACTAACAGCACCCGTCATTGAATGACTAAATAACAAATACATCTAACCAAGACCGATGTCAATTTGTTACTCGAATGTAAAAGTGTATGGCTTCATATTGCCTAGGAAATTGACTGTATGCAATTTTCGACCACCTACCTGTAAAATGTAGAACACTATGTTCACAACCCACTTCATTTTAGCCTGTTGCGCGGTTCTTGATTTCACTGAGAAAAAGATGGATTTCACAAAAGCAAACTGTTATCAGTCTAACGTACGTTTTAATGTAAACACTTAAGCAAATGGCAATCAATTTAAAATCTGACAATAAAGATGACACGCTTACATGCGTGTACGATAGGTGTAGGTTACCTAGAACGCTTTCCAAGTGCTGCAGTGACCATTTAAAACGCGCAGTGTCATGTTAATCATTGCACCTTCAAGCTTGGAGAAGACCGTCTCCTCTCACCGTGCGTCTTCAGTTTGTCCGTCGTTTTGTTGATTTTGCGCTCCAACCTTGCGTATCTTGCGAACTCGTCCATCATGCTGATGGAGGAGTGCTCCTTCTTCATCTCCTGGATCTCTGCCCTCATCTCGCTCTCCTGCTCCGCATCTTTCTGCACCACTCTGAACAGCTTCAAACAAAGAGCATCTTTATGAACCCCAACGTTACAATGCGACCTGATTAGGAACACAGTGGACTCATGCATGTGTTTGACTTTTGCAATAGTTCATTACAAAAAACGGAAGGCCTGATGTTTCGGAAGGACACCTTAAAGCGATATTTCGGAATTGTCATGGTTTTATTGATCACTAGAGACGTGATCAACACATTTCATTGAAGTCTCACCCACTCCACAAACGTCAGACTATCGATCTCAATGTCATTAGACATGAACATCGACAGTACGGCGTTTACCTCGGGTGTACTGTGGGGTGGGTAAGACTCTGTTAGCATTGCATTAGCCTAGCACCGGCGAACTAGCCTACGAACACGTCTCAGTGATCGATAACACCCTGGATCACTAGAAAAATGAGGTCCGACGTCCACAACTCCGAACTCCCCCATTAAAGATGTCTGCTGGCTCTGGCCATGCTACCACATAGAGCTAGCATCACATTGTAACACCTTAACCGTACAATGCAATACAATATCACCCCTGTAATATTCATCAAGTCTTTCTTAAAACAGCTTTGTGTCTGAACGCCATTTTAACAGACGAGTCACGGCTAGGCTAACACTGTAAGCAACACAAAGAAACCCGTCACGCCACGGTACTTACAAAGGACGGCACCGTTGGTAGAAGTACTTTCATTAAATTGCAAATGAACACAGACACCAGCACCATTAACCATGCACACCCGGCCGCCATGTTGTTTCTTCTTCTTCTCCCCTTCTTCCCGCCTTCCCTCCGCGCTTGCCTGCAGTGCTTTAACTGCTCACTAAACACGGAGCAGGACACGAAGGAAACGTGGATCCCGTGTTATGCTGTTACTGACTGAGTTGGGAAATGAATGAACTTGTATGAAGCTTTTTCTAAGGGTTTGAAATGTGAGTGCGTTAGAAAAGCCAACATTTTAATACAACGAGGCCGACGTCTCAACGATATGAGTGCCATTGACTTTTCAGGCCTATTATTATTAGTATTAGTATAAGCATTAGCATTATTATTATTATTATTATAATTATTATAAAACATGGGAGTGAGGTCATCTGATTGGCACACAGACCTAACCATACAGGTAACGTGCGGTGGTTTTAAACGTGTTTCCTGTACGCCCAAGCCAATGCGTGAGACCGGTGGGGGGGCGGGGGGAGGGCGGAGAGCTCGCCCTCTCGTCCCTAAAGGTTGGTGTGTATGCGAGGATCCAATCCGGTTTGAGCTGGTTTTCTGGTGCCGATGGAACATTTAGGTTCGGAAGTTACAACGTGTTCCCTCGAAAACGCATGCAGCAACGCAGGACACTGTGCACACTCCAGCAGCACTGCTCTCACTGTAACCTGAAGCTACAGTCACTCCAGGCTCCCTTCCTCTTGATCTGAACACCCTTTACGCACCATGGTGAAACGGACCATTGTAAGTGGAAATGTATGTATTGCATGCCGATATAAAAAAACAAACATTTTACAAGCTATGCTTCAGAATAGCGTACAGTATTACACGTGTTATAACTTTGCAGTGGGCACACTTTGAGCAGTAGTGCGTGTATTCCATGCCCGGGTCTTTGCAGTGTGCTCTGTTGACATGGAAGTGGCGCCTTTTTACTTGGTTCGCTGTAACGTGTGCGTGCCTCTGGTTGCTTATTCCAACCTTTTCGTGTATGTGGTTTATTTGTGTGATGTGTAGATGGTGAGCATATACCATAACCGATAATCCACCTCGATGATTGGATCAGACAATGGGGTTTGTATCCGCGGTGGAGGTCCGTGTGGCCCTTGTAAACATTGTGTGCGTAATTGGGTAATCTGAGACTTTTCGTTTCGGTGCGTGATTATAAACCTTACTCGACTACATCTTGCCAAAACGCCGATTAAGTGTCCGTTTGCACAGATCAATGTTATTTTTAACATATAGGCCTATATATATATTTCGTCACTACACTGGGCACAGGGTGTCTTTTCTCTCAGCGTCACGGCAGGCCAATGTCGTGAATCAAACCAGGAGCTCAGAGTATTATCGTTGTCTCATTGTTGTATCCATGCGAAAGCTGTAGGGTCAGTTGCATTGTATATTTGAAAAGGTATTCGAAAACCCATAATCTGTTGTAAGTAATAAAACAAAAAAGTAACGTAAGTAAAGTAACGATAATGGCGCAAGTAAATATACCGTCGTTTGTGCCGAACCTAATAAAAGTCCACGTGGGGGCAGATTTTACTCGATATGTAGTTTGGCGGTGCAAACTTTACATTGTCATTAGTATTGGGTCAATTGAACAACACCGTTCTTGTTTGCGTTTTGTGTTTAACAAGAGGATAATTAACAATACATTCCTAGTACGCTGCGCTGTATTGTAATTTACATGATGTTACCTGCTACCCTCGGGGACGCCCATGCGGAGGCGCGCATTTCCATGGACTGACACGCCCACATTTGTGAGTTCCTGATGTTTATTTTCTTTTTTCCCCACATGTTCAGAACGAAAATGGTGATCATCAGGTGAGCTTTTTATACGACCCTCATAACATCCAATTAGCTTTTATTGTTGGTAGCCACACATTTGGACAAAAAAATTTGTGTATAAACACGGGTTTTCTTTCTTTTTAGCCAAGACGATCGGCAAGATTATCTGTAAGTAACTTTCGTGGTCCATCTTAATTATTCATTTCCATGCACTTAATTATTCAGATCCATGCACTATTTCCTGCAGGTGTAATCGTTTATTCACTACATATTATTGTATGTTTTCAGAATCCGGAAGAGGCTAAAGTGCCTAAAGGAAAGGTAACCATTCAAGATCTCAACCTTCCATATCATTTCATCAGGAATTCAATTAGCAATGTTGTGTATGCTACATATATATTGTTTTTGTAATTTAGCCACAGAAGGCCGCTCCCAAGAAGGTTGCAAAAAGGGTAGCAAAGGCAAAGCCAGTGGCAGAGAAGAAGAAGAAGAAGGAGGAGGAGAAGGAGGAG